>VZRU01011687.1:10862-31396 GCA_013398155.1 Pedionomus torquatus
TTTTTTTTTTTTTTTTTAAACTAGATGCCTACATTCTGAGCTGAGAAAAATGAGGAGGATATTACTTTAGACAAATTTAGGTTGGGTACCTGCTGCTATAGATACGTATTCATATTTTATAAGTTGGGAGTTCTGTGCTGGAGCAGAGAATTAGCTAAGGGGGCCTTGATTACATGGGTACAGCCTGACCCTTGGCTGGCAGTGCTGAAGGCTGGCGTTGGTTGGGCTGCTTGCTTTCGCATCAGTGTAACTGGGTTGAGAGAGAGGAGTCAGGTGAGTGTTGCAATAACAGTACACGAAGCTGACCTGTAGTGAGAGAGGAAAGAGGGAAGAAGTGATGAAATAGAGTGACTGAGGTCTCCCCAATACGCTCTGCTGGTAAAATCCCCGGGTCATTACTCTCAGCTGAAAGCTTTGCTTAGATGCATTACCTTTTATCAGTGTTGATGATTCAAGAATAAATTTGTATGTAATGGGACAGTATGTTAGTTTACATGATGATTTTGAGGTGTCTCAGTGCACCTTTTTCCCCAAGCCTCTGTACCACAACTACTTCAGTGCTGCTGATAGTAGCTTGACGAATAGTTAAAGGGTTCATGGTTTATACCTGCACTGTGGTTTGGGCTGAATTGGCTACTACACAAAATAGCATTGAAGTGGTTCTTCACAAGCTGGCATTCCAGTTACACTAGTGTAAGGAGCTGCAATGGAAACTTTAAAAACAGGTATTAGTATTGGAAATTACCCATTCTTCCTTACTAACCTCGTGGGTTAGTATATCTTAATGTTGTCTGCCATAAATGCTAAAACATTATTTTGAAGAGAATAGCAAGGAGATAATAATGAAGCATCAGCATCATTTTGCTCGGGTAGGCTAACAGGATCAAAAAGGGCAGAACGGTTGCATCTAGTCAAGAGGTGCTTTCAGTGTATGGGAATGTAGCTGACATGGAAACGTTATCTGCAATACACAATGAGCATCTGAAACATTTGGCAAGAGTCACCCGCTGACCTCTGCTGGCATAAACCAGTTTGTTCTCTTACGGCTTTTTGCTAGCGCAGCGCTTGCATGGCTAGTGGTGTAAGCTAGTGTGGAGATTTTGGAAGCGCTGCCTGCTCTTCTTTCGTGTATTTGGCCTTGCAACTGAAATTCAGTGAGTGAAATGACAAGCCTTTCTCTGTCAAGTAGCGTCTGGCCAGTCTATGGGGTCCCTAACACCAGTACCTGCATAATGCTGGGCTGTGTCATAGTCATACGTAAGTGTATGGGCTCCAAAGGTGAGGAGAGGACAGCAGCACTCTTTGTGCCTGGGTCTCGCCCTTCTTCTGAATAATAAGCCTGGGACTCCTAGATGGGTGTCAGAAAAAACACAAACCCTTTGGGGTGAGGGTAATTGTATGTTTGAACCCGAAAATGTAATGCTCAGTGCTAGTGGCAGGAGTCCTGAAGCTGGGAGGAGAGGGGGAAATTAGGAATCCCACTGGGACTGATACTTATAAGAAGTCGTGGATGTGGAGGTTTTATGAAAGTGTCTGGAGCATAGAGCTACAGCCATATTAAACAAGATTTGCTTGCTGCTGCTTGGTACAGGCTTTCTTCCAGCTAAAATTGATCCAGCTCTGGTTGCGGGCATGGCAGACAGTCCTGTTACGTGAAAAAAAGATCAACCAGAAGTCACGGAACAGGCAGAATGGGGTAAGAAAGCATTGTGCCTGTCTCTTTTATTAGTAGCACTGTAGTGGTAATTGTGCTGATTGCTTGAACTAGAAAAAAAATCAGTTCTTCTGTAGATCCTGCTGTGTTGAGCCCTGCTCATGCAATCTTTCCCCTGAAATATGTCTGCAGGTAAAACTTCTATCTACCCCTGAGAAGGGAAACAAAACTTTACCGAAATAATAAATTGGTGTTTGGGCTCAAGTTAGCTTTATATCCTTACCTCTTTGTTAATATCATTGCAGGCAGGGAGAATGAAATTGTGTGCTAGGTTGTGTCAAGAGGTCTCAGTAGCAGAAGCCTGTGGCAAGCATCCTCATTTTCTTTTAATCACATCCACAATAACTCAGTAATCCTACCAGCACTCCTTCTTTTGGCCTTGCTTTACCTCCTTTTAGCTTGAATGCCCATGTAAAAGTGGTGTTTGTGAACTGCTGCAGAAACTGTGCATTCACAATTGACTGCCACCAGGGCTGAGGGAGAGAGTGTTCCCACAAATATAAAAATTTATATTGTTCATGTTTTCAGAGAACTAGCAGTTACATCTCCTCTCTGAATATCCATTTGAAAGTAAGATTACTGGAAAGACTGTGCTAAAAAATTAAACATTTTAGACTTCAGGCACATTTAGATGTTTTCTCTTTTATTCTATAGCTGAAATAAAACACAAAGTTCAATCAGCATCAACCATTTGGTTTAATACCTTGGAGATTCACCGTCTTTAGATGTGCTCTAAAGTTCCAGATCTAGAGGCTTAGCGATGTTACTACTCAAATGTGAATGAGCATAGGCACTCACTCTTATCTTACATGATTCTCTTCTTATATAGCTTATTAGCAGAATTTAGCAGTAGGAAGGATCCTATTTCTTAGTGCTTTTGTGGTATGGGTTTTTTGTTGTTGGGTGCAGGGGGGAGTTGGTTTCAGTTTCGGGTATTTCTTTTTGAGGCTAGTTGTAATGTGAATACAAGTGATAACAGTGAATCATCAGGAAAAAAAACCTCCAAACCTTTGGAAATAAGCCAGAGTTAAATTTTTTTTTCTCGTGCTCTGTTCAATCTGCTTCCTCTTTAAAAGAAAACTTTCACATTAGCAGAAAAATAAATGCTTAGCCAGAGTTCTTTTTGTGTCCTTTTCAGCAGGGAGAAGGGGATGAGTGTGCTGAGCTCAATGCCCATGCTGGCTTCCTCCTGCCGTGGAGAGTTAACGCTCTAAAAGCTTTTTCTTCCCCCTTTATTTCTGTTTCCATTTAATTCTTATGAAAAAGTTGCAATGTTACAATTTTGGTATTGGAAGCCAAGCAGAGAGTTCTGTTGTGAGGAACTGAACTGCTTTGATATAATCCCAGTTTTCTCTGAGAGAAGTAACTTCTAGTTTTTAAATGGTTGCTGTGGCTAGAAAACCACATCTGCACTACAAAGCTCTGAAGCACCTCCAGTAAATAAAAATATACCAGTGTATATGGTATCTATGTGCACATTACAGCATACAGATATGGTGCTCTGTCAAAGTTGTCTGGTACGATCTTAAACGAGTCACTTTTTCTGCAGCTGTAACACCAAAACCCCATTTGCTCACACAGCTAAAGCTTGCTTTAGAAAAAAATAACAATTGAATGTTCTCAACCTGATTACAATTAATTTTCATCAAGACACGCAGACTTACCCACAGCAAGGAATAATGTTTGTTTGCCTTCTAAGCACAGACTGGAGACAGACACCCTTCCTTCTTGCAAGCAGAGTTAGTCTGTTTCTTAGACATACTCGTTATGAAGTCTATTATGCCTTAGAGCTGCAACAAAGGAGGTGAGAGTATTGCACTCTATCGGATACCATTTTTCTTTCTTCCTACCTGTTTTTCCAGTTTCTGAAAACTCATGTCTAGCACCTGGGTTTTTTTCAGTTCTGAGGAAAAATTATGGATGAGGTGAACAGTTTGGCTGATATCAGGCTCAGCTAACTTACTAACTAAGCCTGACTGCTGAAATCTACCTTCCATTCTTCCCTGTCCAGATACCATGTTATACTTCTAACATATTGGGATCCACAAGAAGGTATGATTCCTGCTAGATCTTAGGTTTCCCTGCTGTCTAGTGAAACAGCCAGCTTTGCTTGAGTGCCCTTGTTCCTCCTGGTACACCAGGGCTTGCTGTACAATATGTAACATGACACAGATTTTTTGTAAAAGGGATTCTCAGAAGTCCCTATGATATATGGCTTGGTTTGTACAAAACACTCAACTTCCTTCCCTGCAGTTAAAATCACCTAAACCTCCCTCTGCCTCAATTTCTGAGCAATGTTCTCTTGGTGTTTGACTGGCACCTAAACCACATTGACCTTACCCCTAAGAAAATAAAGTCATTGGAGCAGAAGAGAGGTACTGGAGGTGTCAGACCACAGTAGTGCAGGACACTGCTACTGTTGCTATGACTTTTACCTGTAGTTGTACTGAAATCTGCAGTGCTGTGGTTAGTGTGTTTCTGGGATGCAGAGCACCAAAAATACAAAGGAGGAAGAGAAGCTGTCTCGTAGTTGCTCTTTGTCCAAGGATCAGTCATCAAGAGCCACCAAATCCCACCAGCAGTGAGATTAGGGAGGTAATGCTATGTTCAGCGTCCTCTCTGGAAGCACAGATACTCATCAGCTAGTATTGGTGAGGTTCCTCCATACTGATCACAGCACAGATTTGTGTACTAAAGGGACTTTGCAAGAGCAAACGTTAAGTCTCAGGAAATACAGACACTATGGAGTGAAGCAGCAACTAAGGTAGATCTAGTCCTAAGGTCCTTTGTAGAGTTAATTGCCTACTGTTTACTAGGAAGTAGTGTGTAAGAGAAAGAAGTTGTGTGTTGGTGAAAGTCAGGAAGGCTGTTCTAATGACAGACCATTACAAATCGGTAATGGCACTGTACCTTTTCCAGTGAAATTCGGTGGAGACCAGTTTGGCACAGCAAGGAAACTGGCTGGGAGACATTGAGCTAACAATACCAAGACTCCCCAGGTTTCCTTAAACTAAACAATCAGGGGAGAAAATGCAGCTCATTCAAAAATGTCCATTAAATGGGAAAAAAAAAATCCTTTCAGGTCTATGAATTGCCCTCAGTGACCCTGGGTTTACTCACACACTTTTTTATCTTGCCCTGAATGGAAGACTTGCTGACACAAAAAAAACTGACGGCACAGATCAGTGGTGCTGTTTGTTAATGCAGATAAATTTACTTAAAAATTATTGAAGTAGTTCTTGAGCTATGGAATTGGATCTATCTTATGTGGTACCACATAGCTGGAGTGCAGAAAACATTTTTAGGTGACGGAAATGCCAAGGGTTTTCTCCTGATGCTGAGCTGCTCTGATGTATATCCCAAGACATTGCCGATGCATGCCTTTTGTTACTGTTCAAAGAGGTTTTTATGCTAAAGTCTGCATTTGTTGAAAAATGTGTAGATCATGCTGGAAAGTAAATATATTTTGCAGCCTTTGTTTGAACTATAGGCCCATGTTCAGCATGTTTTACTTTATATTTTTCTTAAACCAGTTAGAAGAATGTTTCATCTGATCAATTGAGCTAAAAGGGAATGAAACATAAATCATTGTCATTTGGTCATGTGTTATTTCTCTTTGATAAAATGCTTTGTTGTATCCTGCTAATGCATCCTAAATTTTTTGGTATCACTGATTTACAAATTAGAGACACCAGGCTGAAGCAGGCTGCTTTCTTGAGGGCTGGGAGAGAGACTCAAATTGGAGCACTCCTCCTTGACCTCCAGACAAACCATTTACCTTCACTAATGTACATTATTTTACTTTTTGCAACAGATACCCCAATTTCTGTTTTTGCCATCTGCTCCATGGCAATTGACACTTCAGAGGGCTGACTATTTATTACTTACTAGCCACGGATAGGAATATAGTAAATTCTTTACAAAATAAAAATCAATACTCACTGACATACTGCGTATTGAAGAAAATAATTGTTTATGGCACTCAGCTTAAGCTGTTCTGGTAATCACGTTGAAAAATACAATATTTATTCATTAGATCAAATTTAATGAGGCCTCCTGGCAGTAATTATAAAAATTACTGTAGCAGTAAATTACTAATGAGTTGTGATGTGCTTCCTACCTGTGAGGAAGGACTGGGGGTTGAAAAACCTGATATCCAGACAACACTAGGGAGGGTGAGATCTTGAGGCTAGAAGTCAAGCTCACAGCAGCGCGGAAGTTGTTCACTGCACCTGAATGGTAAAAAAAAATTATAAAAAAAAAAAAGGAAAGAAAAAAAATAGCAGGGAAACTCATAGTCAGGAGTTTCACTTTAAACAGACTCTCAGTTCAGTTCCAAACCAACACCTATAGGCAAGGGAACAATGTTACTGATGGGAGGAAGAGACTTCTTTGCTGTATGTACATCATCTTGTCTACAAAAGCAGCTGAGGTGACCTAATTTACTGTAGTAGATCTTAGGCTAGGAACAACTTTTTGCTTTCTAGTTGTTACAAAGTTTCATGCAAAATGTGGCAAGGAGGGCAATGTTTCCTTAGTGCCCTTAAATCTTCAGAACAGTCACCTAAGACGTGGAGCTAAGACAAAGGTTGAAAACCCCCACCAGCTCTCTTTGATGTAGGGAGTTTGACCCGGATTTCTTTCTTCTTCTGAGACAAAGCTTTAAGAATGCAGAGGCTTTTGGTAGCAAATGGTACACAGTATGAATAACACCAAGGCATAAAGGTGTAAGAACAGTGCCACTTCTATCAAAAGTCCAGGTTTCTGCTGAGTACAGGGTGTTGCTGTGGTAGCAGAGGCTGGCTGGAGAAAGAGGTTCTACTGCATGCTAAAATTAATGCACAAGTGAATTGGCATATAATTATGTTTCTTTCTGTAGCTTGCAAAGATGTCACAGATTTGACAGGTGGCCTTTGGTATTGTGAAACAGTGAATAGGCTGGCTTTTAGCAAATATTTGCTCAAAAGATTGATCCTGGGTTCAAACATCGAATAGAAAGCGGCTGTGAATTTTAATCTCTCGCTGCACAGAACTGCTCTTAAATATGCTGTTGAGACTTGAAAAGAAACGGGAAGCCCACCACAATTCTCCTTATGCTGGCACGTTGCACTCAAAGGTACCGCTGGGCACCAATACTTACATACACTCATACATTTTGTGCAGTCAAGGAGGGGAGAGAAGTGTTCCTCCACCCTTGAGTCATCTTCCAAACCCCTTGAAAGAAGCAGAAACGTAGGTCCTTTGCACACAACCTACTTCTGTGCAGAGAAGCTGACTATTGTGGAGCTATGGGTTTCTTACGCTGAAAGAGCCCCTAAGAGTCAAGCATTGCAGTACTAAACCCAAGACCCTCTGTAGCTTTAGCCTCACACCTAAATAAATGTATATGCTGAAATATACATATATAATTGGGTCTTACAAAACCTTGGGTGAGCTAATAAACGAACAGCAGCATGTCAGCATGGAGCAGGACTATTTTGCGGTTTCCATAGTTTCAGGAGAAGGGGTACAACTTTATTACCGTAAACCACTGCTTTTTAGAGGGGGTGATTTAGTTAATTCACATTACCTAGCTTCTTATTATTTTAGTAAGGCAAGAAGAGCTTTTGCCATGATGCAAGTGCGGAGACCCAGAAATTGCCCTTACCTAACTTCATTGCCACAAAATTCACAGAGCCTGCTCTGTCTGTGCTGTCATGTCGCCACGAGAGAGGCAGTGCAGTCACACTGCAGGGAAGAAACACCTGGTTTTGGCTGTGAAGATGGTGTCTCCGCTGCTCGAGTGCTGGGTTCTGGGATGTGTTTCCCCAGTGACCTTAGGAAATTCAGTCTCTCTCTGTTTCCCTTTTTAAAGCATGGAAATCCTCTCCAGGCTTTCCCTCACAGTCTAGTCCTGTCTGGAAGAGAAAATAAGTATGTGGTTTTTTTGTTTTTTTTTTATTATCAGCTAAACTGAATTTGGCACTGGACAGATGTTCACTTTGCATACAGCTGTGCTGGCTGAAGATGCATTTTTCTGTGTTTCTGGAGCTGTTGTGTGGCTAAATTAACACTGATAGAAAATTTTGTGGTCTTCAGATAGAAAACACTTTAGAAATAGGAGTTATTGTGGGCTGGATTTTCAGAACTGTTGTCAGCCACAGCTGAAATCAGTGGAAGCTGTGGGCTGAAAAAGCTGGAGCCCTGAACTACAATAGTTTACATGAACATAACAATAGCTCATGGCTGGGACAGGAATCCAGACCAATCTTCATTAAAAGCTCTCTGGTAAATACAAAAAGTAGACTTGGTGCAATGATCTTTTTGCTTGGGCATTTTTTAATTTTTTTTTTTTTTTTTTTTTTTTCAAATTGCAGCATGCAGGTCTGAGGACTTGTGCCCAGAAGGCTACAAGCTTTCACCACAGGCTGGCTGACTATTGTCTCCTGATGCAAAATAGGTTTTCAGTTAGTAGTGTGAATTCTTATGGAATTCTTACAGAATCTTACAGTAGCAAAACAGGAGCAATTTACCTAATGCTTCTTCTTCTACACCTATGAAATTAACTTAATGTGCACTGGGGGGATACCGTGGAACTAAACCTAAAAACTAAATAATAACGATGAAGCTTTTAAGAGAGAATGTCTCACAATCTGACATAAGTAGTAAGATTGTTGCTGTGCACTATTACTATAATTAAATTACATTATCCTATTGCATTAAACTAATCCGTCAGTAATACTATACTTAGCAGTAAGATTTTGTCACATAAACATTATGAGCCTTTAAACTTCTGCGTTTTGTCTTGAAAAAATGCAGGGAAAATACAGAAATTGGAGCAGCAGAATATAACATGAAAAGCAATAGCAGTGGAAAAAGGCCAGCTGGTTCAACATGCCAGTCCTTTTAAAGCAGGTAAGTTAAGAGTGTTAGAATACATTTACCAAAAGGGTAGAACATGAGATGTATGCATGAGATGTCTGCTATTACTTTGAAAATATTAGGTACCGATCTAAAAATTCTCCTTTTAGTATTTTCCTGGACTTCAGAAAACGGTAGGTTAAATCAGAAGCTGCTGAGAGTAAACTGTTGAGAAAAAGCATGCAAATAATAACCAAAATGAAGCTGCAATCTTTTCTCTGAACAGAGGCAGAAAAAGAAGGAGGCTACAGATCACTTTACACTGTGAAACAGGGCGGCTGATCAGAGGGATGCAGCCTTTAGAGCAATGTTAGCTCTTCCAGACCCAGGAAGCAGAATAATATTTCTCAAACCGAAGACTTCACTCCCATCATAACAGATCAAACCGCTGTTCAGACCAGGAGATCCCGTCCTCTTTCACTCTGGTAAGCTGTTGTACATTTATTCTGGTGCTAGATCATTTCCAAAAGGGTTGCCGGAGCTTTCGTCTGCATCCCGTTGACAGCTACCCCTCTCTCACTTTTGCAAAATACAGACTGTCTTAATTGCTCCTTTTTGTTATCATGCACATAAAATTACTCGTGTTGTAGCAAAAATTATCAAGGAAAATGACACGCAGATTTCTGTCCCTTTGCTTCCATAGATAGCATATAAAATACGCCCTGTAAACGTAGTGTGTGCCACTCTGCTGTGACTGGAACTGCAGCATTTACTTTCTATAGATACTATATACTTCCTATATTTGCCTATGTCTTTAAGTGTTCACCAAACCACCTTGGTCTGCAGCTCTTGTGATCTAATTGTGCACACAATATGCCGGGATGGCCATGCTATTCATTAAGGATTCAGAATGTATACAGGGGTCCTCGTCTAGCTCCTGGGAGTACGAATAGGATGAAAACATTATGAGACTTTATTAAGTCTTGTAAGGCTGCCACCCCTTGCCTCTGGCAGCCTCAGGAGTGGGAATTAGCCTTTACAGGGAGGTTAGCATCCATAATACATATTTATGCTGTGTCCATCGTGTATAAGAATGCTCTCAGTAAAACTTAGGCTAAGCTATAATAATACTTTGCACTTCTTTGTTGCCTTTCATCTGAGGATTTCATTGTGCCTTTAAAAGCTTTCATTAACTAAAATTCACAACCCCGTTGTGCAGTAACTGTGCATTAACACCTCCACCATGTGCAAAATACAGTTCAGAGAAGCAAGGACTGGTGTAAGTGGTTTAAAAAGCTGGAAAGAATGGGAAAAAAACCCCCTCTGGAATTGATTATTCCCACATCTATGTGCTAGCCCTCTGTTTTTTACCAAAAATATCTTAGACTTGGATTGATGCTCTGACTGCACTTTGCTGCATTTTTAAAACCTGATGTGTGTCAAATTTAGCATTTTTACAAAATTCTCAAGATATTCATTTCCAGGTTCATTTATAATATATGCTGGAAATCTATCCTTTGATAACTGGATGCAAATGTAGCAATGAGAGTGATATAATGCCTGCGGAGCTAGGTATGCATTTTCACTATTGTTAAGCTACGGGGTCTAGATGTGTATGACTCCGTGAATGCCAGTTACATACATTCCTGAGACGAGAATATGCCCCTAAAGCTACAATGTCCTTCGTGCATAGCCTCCAATCCTCTACAAAGCTTGCATTTCACAGCATTCAACAGTATTGGTTCTTTGGGGATCAATGAGAAACTCACCACCCATCTCCAGTATCTCTGAATTACAGAGCAGAACCAGATCAAACACAGAAGAGTTCCCTCATTTATCCTGCCTCTGTAATACATCAGAGTGTGTGCTGCATTCATTTTGTGTAGGCGGGCTGGTGTCTAATGTACTCTGTGAACATATTTATAAAGGATTAACCTGTGCCTGGTATTTCTAAAGCCAGGTTTAGTTAGAATATATATTTTGTTCCACTTGTCTCAACCATACAAATCATTCCTGTTTCACTTTGATATCAGTCATTTTTTGCTGGAGCGTAATATACTGCATATTATCGGTAGACCTGCTATGTATAACAGGTTTGTTGGGTTTTTTTTTCCCCAACCAATACTTCTCAGCACATTGTATGATCTGCGTCTGAGAATTTTAGCCTGCAGTGAAAGCGTTTGCTAATAGAACATACTGCTTAGCAAACGCTGGAACTCTGAGGATTTGAACAGGGTGTTTTTGCTTTTAAAAGTGTTTGGAAGCAAACCGGGAGTAGGTGGTCAGGAGTCGGAGGTGCTGGGGAGGACCTAGATGCCTTGTACGCCTGGGATGCTGGGTGTGAGCACGCAGGCTCTGACCTGGCTCCTGCCAGGAAGGATCCAGTGACGTGATGCTCCTGGACTGCAAACTGCAGCCCACCCCTCCCACCAGCCCCAAGTTAAGTTGTATGTTTTAAAACATCTACTGTGACACAGGCAATATTTAGATATTTGTTTCAATAGGAGAAGGATTAAAAAGGAAATGCAAAGGAATAGCTTAGCAATGGGGAATTCTGACCCTGATCTGCAACATGTCAAGAAAGCGTTAATGGCAATTTGAGAAGTTGCCGACTAGGAACTCCCTATAAAACTGAAGAAGGGCAGGCTTCTGATGAAGGATTTGGGGTAATTTACTAAAAATCACAGCCACAGAGAAAAGGACCAAAGCAAACGCTATAAAACCTATTGCTTTAGGTGTGTGACCACCAGACTTACGGTTTCCTCCCACCTTGATCTTCAACCTGGGATTCAGGGCTTGGTTTGGTTTTGGTGTTTTTTACTTTGTATCAGCCTACACTGGGATAGCAACTGTGTGGAAAAGCTCATAGAGTTCTGTTTTCAATTTCTAACGTCTTGTGGCAGAAGGGAATGGTGGTAGTTGATTATATTTTTGCTACTTATCTGATTGCCTTTGAATTCAAGGAGTTCAGCCCATTTTGAATTCTGTTCTTGATATCATGACTTTTGTATAACTTGTGTGTTGGATATTATTTGTTGTAGCACGAGTCCATCTCATCTGGATATAAGAAAACACAAAAATCAGTGTGTGGAGTGGGGAAGGAGGATTTTTCTCAGCAGCCCATCAAGCATCTTTCCTAGTTCATTTTCTTCCCTGTTGTTTGAATACCAACTCAGAAGCTTGCAAATGTTTCTTTTTCTTGCCAAGACAGTGATACTTTTGCCCTGGCACACATCAGTGGGGTTTTTTTCTCCTTTTTCTTGTGTTTTGAGTGCAGCTGAACAACAAATTTCCCTGTTTAACAAGCGACTTCCTCATATTAAGTTCTTTTCCATAGCACAGTATCTTTTTTTATTATTATTATTATTTTAAAAATTATTTCAGCACAACTCTGCATTTGTGTTTGTTAACTAAGTCCTGACAAGCAAACAGCAGCAAGAGTGGCAATGCAGTGTGGTTGTAGGCTTTCAGAACAGCCCCTCTGGACCCTGAGCCCGCCTGTCTCAAGGAGCCAGGGCAGCAGCTGTGCTCCGAGAGGTATCCAGTAAGACAGCAAGTGGGTGTTCAGGAAACCAGAGTGGCTCCTTCAAAAGAAAACCTCACCGCTTTTCTGCTATTCTGTGCGTGTTAGACCGGTACTCTCAGAAATCTTCATGCAAGTTACACCCATTTCACACTCCTCCCTGAAACCTAGATCATTTCAAGTTTTACATCAGGCAAATAATTTGCTGCCTGTTTTCTCACCAGTGTAAGAGGCTTTCTTTAAGTGGAAGCTGGCTTATCAGAGACCAGAGGAGGACACGGACACATGCATGGATGTGTGTGTACATACATCTGGAGTTCTTTTGTTCTTTCCCAGTTAGCTTTGATTGTTAAAACAACCATTTCAGTAATTTCTTGGCTGCCTTTGCGGAGAAAAAAAATCTTGGTCTTTGCTGCTCCTGGAAAAGAGGTTGTCATAATGTTGCTCCCCCACTTGACTGACAGGCACCTTTACGAACACAGCATGTTTCATCTCAGAGCACTCGACGAATATCCTTACCCCCTCATCGGACCAGCCCACCTCTACTTGCAATGCTCCTTGCTTTTTCTTGCAGGATTGCAATCCCTGCCTTTTGTTCCTCCTTCTCAGGAGTTAATGTCTCCCCACCTTACAAGTCAGCTGCAGATTCTGTCAGTTAAAAACCCCAAATAACAAACCCTCCTACCCTGAAGGCCTTTTCCTTTCAAGCATATATTTTTCTAGCCTGCAAGGGAGTCAGTGCCATAACCCTAAGCTTTCATGCAAGAGCTTCTAAGCCTGTATCTTTGTATTATGAATATATTCCAAAGGGGGAACGAACATCCCCTCTTCTGGCAGCTCCTACGTTTTGTGAGTTCCTGCCCCCCCCGCCACTCTCCGCTCCTTACAAGCCCCTGCACTTCATCCCCTCTGCATGTACCGATGCCTTTCCAGTCCTCCCATGCTGCTGCTGTCACCTCAGCCTGCTCCAGCTGTTGCCTGCCAATACAGTCACAGCCCAGAACCCAAACATATTTGCCTCTGTTAAGACATCCCACTGTTGGTCTTTTGCAGATTTCCAGAAAGCTGGATGACCTGTGACACAAGCTTCCAATCTTTCTCTTCCATCTACACTCTTTTCCTCTAACTATTGGATTTTTCTCTGAATTTCTGTGGCTTGAAAAAGAAAGCATCAGCTTGTTTTTTCCCTTTTACCCCGTTTAACATCACTGGCATCACATCCCCACCTGTCTAGCTGAGGTCTTTTTTTTTTTTTTTTTCCCGCTATTCAGTATTGCTTCTTGCTTCCTAACAAGCTGCTATTAAGAAATGCTAGACACATCTTCTGCCCTGGGGATAGTTGACTGTCTCTAACCCAGAGACAGGAGACTGCTGGCTCAGGGGCAAGAGGCGACTCCTACACAGAAATTTGAAACACTAGGTGACATCTAGGACTAGCTTATAAAGGGAAGCATTAACAGAATTCACATTCATTTCAGAGACATAGAAAAGGATCTTGAAGACAAACTGAAGATCTGAGATTATTAGGTGATCTGACATCATCTCCTTCATTTAATCATTTGCGTTTGCTGTTTCTGGCACATGTGCTGAGCCCACGATGTTTAAACTGTGCATGTATGCAGATTTTTTTCCCCTTCACCTCCTCACCCTGTCTTGCCTTACTTTGAAACGGCATCTGCTTAGAAATCAAAGGGTTTTGTCTGACGTCTCAGCCGGTGGCATGTCAGGTAGGTATAGAAGAGACAGAGGGATTTAAAAAACAGGGAGGATAAAACCATCAGAATGACTCGAGGCCTTCTTGTGCTTTGCAGTGTGCAGAACAGGGTGGTACAGAGAGGACAGACGTCCGTCCTTCCCCACAGGAAGCTCCTGCCACTGACAACATTTACTACAGGCTTTTCAGATGTGGCAGGGATTCAACTTTTGGTTTCAGTCTCTGTTGTTGTGTGCCTTTTTTTCCATCTCCTCAGACCCAAGGGACTGATGGCCAAGGAGAACTGGCCACTCCACTGGTCACATCCATGCCTAACCTCCCTGTTGCTCATGACAGCCCTCCCTTTCATCGTCTCTCCAATCCCTCCGCAGACACGCTTGGCTCCAGCAGGGAGGCTGTCTGGGAGCCCAGCTGCATAATGCACCATCTCCTGGCAATGCTTTTGCTCCCCAGTGACTCACTGTGTTTTTGCACCTGATGGCAAAAGATAATCTGTCACCTCAAATTCTACTAGTTCTGCAAGACAGCTTTTATATAATCAGTGGGTACTTTTACCCTCTTTTCTCAAAACATGAATGTAAGGTCCAGCTTGACTCCACCATACATTATTATTTTTTTTTTAAAGAAAGCAGCTGTGTTGTCCTTCAGGAAAACAGCTTGTAATTTAGCATTACTGCGTTATATCCCCTAGGCAACGCTTTCTGTCTTCAGGACATATATTTATCACAGACATTGCAGTATCTCTATGGTGCTTTAGTTTTCCATCAAGGGAAGCTAAAAGAGCATTTAATTCCATAAAGCTGTGATTGATCTTCACCACAATGTACCTCTGGTGCTTCTCTCAGTGCCTCCTCTGCTGAACAAGATTTCTTCTTCCTCTCTTGATCTCTCAGATGTCTGAACTGATCTCAGAAGCGTGGGCTTGCTTTGCTTTCTAGCACTACCTGTCTTTGTGCGAGGCAGAGCTTTCCCATCCTTTGGTCCTCTCTCCAGTTCTGGTTAGCTCCATCAGCCAGTGGCTCTTTGCCTTACTCAGGAGGTTCCCGAGGAGAGCTGAATATATGTCAGCAAATTAATAATTTGCCAACATTGGATGGCTTCTCCCTTTTTGTTCTCAGTTTTACTTTTGGCATTACAAGCCAAATGGAGATGGACACATCTTAAAATGAGTTCAATTAAGATAAACAGAAAGATGATGGCCCCACTCCTTGCTCTGAAACTTTTCTCTAAGTTCTTAATACAAGCTGCTTTGTTAATTGCTGCTCGTTCTGGTGACGATTCCGCCCTTGAGCTCAGAGCAGTACCCTTATATCGTTACAAATTCTGATCCCAAAAGGCACAAGAAAGCACACTCAGCCTTCTGAGTAGGACATACCATGTGGTACAGCACTTACCAGACCTATCTGATCAGCACATACAGCAAGAGAAATAAAAGTGAGCAAGCAAGGAAGAAGTGGGAATGCAAATTTTAGGGAAATCTTTCGAAGTCTGCAGTAATTGGCAAGGTAAATGCACGTCTCTTTCTGCTTTTCCTAACACTGGTAATATCAGTTTATGCTAAAAAGCTATTCTGAGTTACACAAGAAAGTAAGATATTTGCCAAAAGATTTCTTTAGTTTCCATTCTATTTTTTATGATGGACAAGGAGCGCCATCCATACTGATTGACTGTTGGCATGTGACTTACCACTGAGCAACTGTATGTTGATGGATAAGCCAGTCTCATCCAAGTGTCAGGAAGATTATCAAAAAAAAGAGCTGTCTGTAGTTGCTCCATCTCTGAGGAGATTGCCAACTCACCCTAACAAAAGAAAACATTAGTGTGCTATTTGCGTCTCACAAAGAGACTGTGATAAGATGACATGATAAATGATAGAGGGCTTTTTTTTCCCCAGTAAAAACACATAAGGTAGCTAAATCGTCAAGTGTAAAGAATATCTTGGCTCTTGCAACTGGGGTGAGTCATTTATTTTTTAAAAAGGGGAAATGGTCAGAAAAACAAGAGTGTAGGTTCTGAGTTTTCTGTATTTCTTAAATTCACTCTAATTGCATTAGGTAATTATATGATATAGTAATTCATATGCATACGTGCAGAAGCACCCACCTACGCATATGTGCAGGGAGAAAATGATAAAGGGCCAAATTACTAACTTGCTTTCAGATATCCCACAGAAAATCGTGCACGCAATCAAGCTACCATTCTGCTGGCTTGCTTGCACTAATGGCTATTTGAATGCCCATGTTTTGTTACTCTCAATTAGCAGATCGAAAGGAGGGTAATTCGAGGTGGCGAGAAAGGAGGTCCCTTAAAAAAAACAGCCCTATGAATTACATTTTCAGTACCTAGTCTTGGAGTGGTACACATTAACTACAACCGTGCATGTATATACCACAACTGTCTGTGTAAATTGCTAGCAATGCCTAAGAAGTTACTTGGTTGCCTAGATCCGTGATTTAAACATATATTAGATGTTAGTGCAGCAGGTACATCGCTGTTTGAGATGGTGAGATGCCATGAAAATTTGGCCCTGCACGATTAAGAACATTGCATGTTGCTATTTGGCACTTCGTTGGCACTGAGAGACATATTATTAGGAAAAAGCGTCAAAGATGCGTGAGGAGCTACTCATGTCCTTTCTGCCCACCTTCACTGTGCTTCCTGGGCGCTCAGTGAGAGCAGGACTTGGGTGTTACTGTAGCTGCACCTTTCCTCACAGTTAATGGCCATCTCCTAACGATGGTCAAATGCCACATACTGATGTCTTTGAACGTGTCGAACATTTAACATGATCTGAACCATGTGCCTTATCCAGCGGGGATCTATAGGGTTCGTTTTCAGCATCAGAGGGTCTCTGAGGTATCAAACAGCTCCCTCCCTTCTCTCCTGTGGATTGCCTAAAGGACACACAGTAACTAGCAGACAGATCTGCTGCAGGTATAACAAATTTCCAGGAGCCAAAGGAGCCAAATTTCTGCAATGACAGAAGAGAAGAATTTCCCTGTTTTACCTCCGGGTCTGCGCTAACATGGGAGTCAGACCATAATCCAAGGCCTCGCATTTTGGTTCCTAATATTGAGAGAGAGGATTTCAATCTCCTGTGCAGTTTCATGGTAATTTTAGTCCCACAAATTAAACCAAGTCACTTGATATACGGAGGCAAGTTACATGTTTGGAGTAGGCAGTTTATGAAAGCACAATATTTTAATCAACAGAATGAGAAAAAAAAGCTCCCCGAGTGTCACCCACAACTGCCTGTTACTGACATCCGCGCTGGTGCTACAGTTCACCCAATGCTACATTTAAACCCATGCGTCCCCTGAGATTAGTGAAGCAAAGCACACATATCTTCAGACCTGTGTTTAGTTTTTGAAGAGAACGCCTTATGTTATATATCAGCTGATCCACCCTCTCATATTCTGGAAAACAAATCAGTTTGTGAGGAATACTCACTGCTGAGTGTTTGGATAAAACATGCTGGTGTTCGGATAAAATATCTGATCTTTATTCTGAAAGTTTGGGGGTTTTTTTGTATGTCATCTGGCTCTGCTTTCACCTTCAAGAGACACCACATTGTCATGAGGCGGTTCACACACTCACTTCTGTGATAATGCAAAGGAAATTACAAACTTTGTGTAATTTAACTTAATAATGAAAGCCGTTCTGCTGCCTTCGTGTCCTAGTATGAGGGGTATGGAGGATTTATCCTGTGAAATGGGGAAGGAGTAGAAGACCTGTGCAGCAGCATTTCATGCTGTTAGGAAGAAAAGCAAATTCTGCCTTGTAGTTTACAAATAATGGCATTTTGCAACCTGAGAAAAGATCCTAAATGGCCCAACCCTATTAATATATTGCAACACTCCAGCAACATCTTTTTTCTGTATAGTGCAAAATAATGCCTATGTCTCATGTGTACTAGACATCCCTTATTACAAATTTCAGATTATTTCCCTGTAAAAAACAGGTATGTAAATATCTAATTCTATTGAAATTGGTGGCCACCGGAGGAAAAAACCCACCATAAACCGAGAGACATCACATGATCTTGTGACAAATTTGCAGCCTGCTCTATGTTTTGACTGACCTTGTCTTCCACAGCTTGGGAGACTCCTTCCCCAGTGACTGAGTATTTGAATTGCAGCTCTAATAGCATATGGAGCACGTTGGCTGCCGTTATTATTACAAAAGCAATCTCCACGTTGGGGTGTGGGCCGTAACGGATGGGGCTTTGGGGAGGCAGCATTTCATCCGTATTTTTATGGTAACCTTCATAATCCAGTTTTGAAGGGACTGCAAAAGCAGAAGCAAGCACTGACTTCCTATCAAACTGTCAAAGAAATAATAAAAACCCTGTCACCAAGACACCGGTGGCAATCCTTGCTAGAGAGAATAAGGAACCTGCTTAGGCATAAATGAAATTGTTCTATTATGGAGTCATTGTTGAGAACAAGACTTTTATAACACTTTTATATCTGTGGAAATTAATCTAATTTGTTCCCCTTTTAATTAGCCTCTTTATGTCACACTCAAGTTCCAATGCTTGCAAGAAAAAAAAATTAATTTTCTAATAATCAGATTATTCTCCAGTTAGAAAACAGCAGAGAGATGATTTTAATTTAAAAATAAAGAGACAGAAATAAAATATTTTAAAGGAAAAATGTTATTTCTTCCAAATTACAAAGTGCTGCTCTCTGGTGTAACATTATTATTCTGTATAGCAATTTATTAAATGAAGCAATTTATGGTAGCATCTCTGAAAAATGCCATCCTTTATTGAAATGAAAGCGAGTAATAGCATAAAGACTGTGAAATAAAAAGACAGAATATCTTCTTTTAGACGATTACAAAAATACATGTATTGTCTATTTGACAATCAATACACTACCATAAAATAAAATGGAGCTGTGGTATCATCATCATAATTTCTATTTCAAATGGTTTGCTGAGAGCCAAATTGTGTCTTTTATGGAAAAGAATGACAAATGGTTTAATTCAATATCACAGGCATGTGTATATATGAGCTGAAATTCTGTTGCGACTCAAAGCTGTTAGGCAAATATTTTAGGATCATCTCAAGTTTAAAAACAACAGACATGTGGGAGTACATCCATTTATTTACACTTGTACTGACTTAAAATTCAAAATGTTATTTGATGCTTTTAAAGTACTGCTGTGGGATGTTAAATTACTGCTGAATTCTTACTGTTCTGAGATACCTTTCAACCTGCCAAGATGCGTGATGATGATGATGATAATAATAATAACAGCGGTAGTGGAGGGATATTTAAAATAATGCGGGGCTCATTCCTGTAAGATAAATACCATTTTCCCTAACCCCCATTTTATGATTCAGCATTTCTGATGCAACAAAGTGAAATAATGAAAGTAAAATAACAACAGGTTTGTGTGGGATGGGAAAGGGAAAATGAGCACGTGCATTGTCAGAATATCTTCAGAAACTGTAGGAAAAAAAAAGCTCTTATAAATGGCACCTCCCTCTTCCCCCCCTTTTCCCCCTCCCCAAGAAAATTCCTCCTCTTGTTTTTACTGTTCAACCCATTTCCTTCTTTTATTCCTTTTTCTGATCTCGTCCTTTTGTTCCCTTTCCCTCCTCAGATGCTTCCCCTTCCTCCTCGCAGTGGGAGGCTGCTGGCAGCCGAGGACAGAGAGCCACGGCAGCGGGCTGGCGTGGGGCTTGGCGTGGGGCTTGTTGGCAGGTGAGCTGCTGATGGCTGGGGGCACCAGCACCCGAGGAAGACGGGAGCCCACAGTTTGCTGCCATGTACGTACAGGGCCTGATCCACTCCTGCCTTCTTGCCTCTTCCTCAGGGACAGGATGGGGAGGAAGCCCCTGCATGTGGCACTGGGAGCTTCCCGCGCCTGTCGTGCTCAAGGCTGGGGGAAGGAGGAGGAGGAGGTGAGATGGCAAAGGTGTTCTCAGGTGAGGATGGGGGCTATCAGCCACCCCTCTTAGCCAGACTCGGTGCAGGCTGGGAAGCGAAGATGTAGGTGCTGCCTGCTACCTGCCTGCCATCTCCATCTGACTGAGTGCGGCAAGGGCACCTCTGGCTCTGGCCACCACTGCTGCCAGTGATAATCACAAATGACCCCACAGAGATCCGAAAGGCCTTTTATTTTGCCTCCCTGCTACCCAAATAGTTTTATTGCCCACGGACACATGGGAAGTGAGGGATCACAGGTCACTGCTGCAGTGGATCAGGGGCTGGCTTATTAAACAGCTAAAGATGTAATTCCTCAAAGGAATAGTGTATTCACGGCCGTTTGGGTGAGTGAGAAAGTGTGCCCGCTAATGCCCGCATTTCCTTTCCCCAGGCACAGGCGGTGGCTGAGCGGGTGGGCGCCGGCGGTGCCAGTCGGCCACGACCCCATCCCCGGCCCCGCAGCTCTGGCACTTCTTCAGTTCGGCTTTCTGCTCCTGTCTCAGCCCTGTCCTCTGAACGGGGACCGCCGGAGAAGTGCAGTACGTGCCCTGATGTCGCTGACGTCGCTCCAGCCACCCTCGATGGCTCCTTGTATCGGCGACAAGCGGGGCTCGCACCGGAGCCCGAGGCGGGGCTCTGGGGTGCGGGGCGGGTTTGATCGCACGGGAAAGTTTCCCCGTCGGCCCCCAGGTGTGCGGCAGCGGCGGGGCCGGGAGGCGCAACCCGGTGCGGGGCACCCCGTGCGCCCATCCCCGGCCTGCGGGAGGGAAACCCCCGTCCGGGGTCGCCGCCACATCAGCCCCG
>VZRU01011687.1:32699-58640 GCA_013398155.1 Pedionomus torquatus
TTTTTTTTTTTTTGTGATAGATGTGCAGTTATTTCACTCTAACATACGTGAACAAATCTTTAAGGAGCAAAATGCATTCTGCTTTGTTATTGCCTATCCTGAAAAGGCTGTTAATGTCTTTGCCATTTCAAGTGGCTTTAAAATGAGAAGTTTAATAGTCACATTTTTAAAGTTTTATTTTTACTTGCCTGGTCAAATTTATCCAGTGCAGCATGATGATTAGGCAGCACTTCAGGTAGTGGCGTACCAGTTATTTTAATAAGAGGTCTCCCAAATGCCCCCTAGAAGGAGATACTCTCTAGGAGAAGGGGCAGGTTCGCTGCACTCAAAAGTGATCGCCCTGCTGACTTCCTTCCCTGCCTTTCTTAAGTAATTTCTCTAATGTGCCAAGCCACTTTGCTGCAAAATAAATATTCAGAGATGGGGAAGGAGGAGGGGTGAGAAGGGAGGAAAAAAAAATAGGCTTCCCAGTGAGCTATTGATTTGAAATATGAAACATTTTATTGATACAAGAAAAACCCAGACATAAGGAAGCGGTTTGATATTGCACAGTATTTGAAAAAAGTCGTGTGCATCTGTTTAGCACAATGTACTGCATAATGACAGCAATCTTCCCTGTTTGTATCTATTCAACTGATTATATGGCGTAACAATTCTTTTTGCTACGTATTTATTTACTAAAGGATTTTTTTTAATGGATAATAAATTAGTAAATCAGATATGTTCTTGGGAAAATACGTTAGTTGACTCCCTACACACAAGATTGTTGCAATTCATATTTTATGTGGTATTCAGTGATAACTTGCATATACAGATGAAGTTACATGCTTCCCTTGTGGCAGAGACAAAGGAAGTTTTAAATCACTATTTAGTACTCTTTCATCTAGGCACATGTTATTTTGAAAAGCTTCAGTTTTTAAGACTGCAATGCAGCACTGATGTAATGAAGAGCTTTGACTTACTTGAAGTATAACCCAGTGGCCTTCTTTTGATGCTTTTTCCATAGCTATTTCTGCTACAGCTTCCTGTCCTTGACCCAACGATACATTATGAAGTTCTCCTGAGTCAATGGCAGATTCAGACTTGTTCCCTAAACAGAACAATATACTGTACTTACTTCGAGCCAAATAATGGAATGTTCAAACAAGCATGTGTTTTACACACAGTGTTTAAATGGCACCACATCGCATGAGTCACTACAGTAAAAAAAAACAGCCCCCAAAAACACAGTTTCAATAAATCAGCTGAGCTGGGATATTGTATTGCTTTCTGGCTAGGTATTCTGTATTAGCAAAATACTGCTGTGTCTCAAAAGCAACTCGGAAGTAGAACAATTGATTCTTGCTAATGGAATCCCTACCTCTGGCTTATATAAATATATAAATGCACACAGAAGTGGGTATGTCAGAAATGTATGGCTGATGCATTTAAAGAAAAAATAAGAAATGGAATTAATGTCTCACTAGAGGTAACGTTACACACAGGCAATACGAGGGGCTAAGCAGAAGTCTTTGCACTGGTACCGGTGGGTAGTTTGGTCAGATGAAGGTTAACAAGTTGTTGGCATATCTAGGCAGGGGAGGCCAAATCTCATGCTGAAGTTCACTTATGCAGGGCTGGTGACCTGCGCTAGTAAAACACAGAAGGGCAGGCAGCTCCCTCTCATTGCAGAGCAGCCGGCGTTCACCCAGGCAGCTGTCTGAGTCAAGCACTGTAACGCTCATCAGACAGTGTGTGTTCCAGATGTAATGCCGTCTGTGCCTTAGCATGTGACAGCACTCGGCACTGATGGAAAGGCCTCATTTATTTCTCTGGTTGTAGCACTGAGAACATCCAAGACCAGTGGTATTCCTAACTCATTTGGGAAAAATTACTTTTATTTCATGGTAGATGCTGTGTTTTCTTATTGTTAGGATAATTATAATATTCTTTCTGTTATTGTTAGTAATAGGGTCCAGTCCAGATTAATCTCATGGTTCAGAACCGATACGAGGACCAGTCCAGGAGATACACGCTACTGGGGAAGAGCCCTACCTTCTTTGAAAGTTTTTGTGAACACTGAACACAGTTTGTTCCAAGTCACATTTGGCCAAAGTTCCCATAAATTAAGAACTACAGTTGACAGAGCCTTGGGGAAAACAACAGTTAAGGTGTGAGATCCATCTATGGGGCATAATGTTTTATCATGGCTCCTATTTGGTAGAGTTCCAAGTACAGCACACGTTAGGGTCACTCACAGTGCAAAAATCTGTCCTTCAAAGGGCTGAGGCTGGTAATGCAAACTGACAGCACAAGCCATCCCGGTCGGTCTGCTGTCTCACATTGTTATCGGCTTCAGGAGAGAACTTTTTGCCTTGCATTTTTTTAGAGATTTTTCTTTTCTAAATGTTCCAACTCCTTCACTTCTGCTTGTCCTTTCCAGGAGCCTTCAGTATCTCTGTTCAGGTAACAAAATTTATTCATCCTTGTCCACACTCGAATAAATACTATGTAGAGCCAGTATATTTGAGCACATGAATTTTGAAAGTCAATGTAACTAAAGTTTTTTATTTAAAAAAAAACCAGCGTGTATGATCATTATTATAGACATTTCTCTCTGTACAGAGTTAGAGACAAAATCAGGGATGCGTTGAAACAGTGGTCAATGTAAATTCAGAGCGTTCACAAAACATCAGTTTATTTTTTTTGTAACTAAGAGCTTTAGGGCAGAGCAGCAGTGAAATTAATAGGACAGATTTGTAATACTTACCAGTGTTTATTTTTGCAAAAGCTTTGGATTTTATTTGTGGACAATTTCCCCATTTAAAACATTTTTAAAGCTTTTAAAACCATGCAATACTGACTCTGGGTATCATAAGCTAAATTCATACACCTATAGAAATATTCCTTATAGTACACAAATCCTTACATGGATGATGATGATGAAGTGTGTCAGCTTGCAAGACCAGCTAAACCTTAACAAAATATGGAAAAAATCCAAATGTAAGGCTTTTCTGAAATGTTTGCCTTCACAAATTAAGTGTGGACTTTTATGTGTAAGCCCTTTAGTATGTTAAGAAGACTAGAAACACTGAATTGTTCTGAGAAAGCGTGTAAATACAGTATTCCGAGGTCAGTTGTACTCTGATTTCTGTAGAAGAACAGTTTCTATTAAGGAGTAGCCAGATCAAAGATACATTGTGAAATGCTTAAAATTGTAATAGTCTGTAAGAGCCAGATCTATTTTCCCCCTGTTCTAAGAACAGGAAAGGAGCTCCACACCATTATTTATCGAGTTGCACAGGGATGTGCTGTGTTCTGTTACTTGGTATTTAATCCAGAAGTGCATTCAGCTATGTATTAGTAGCAAGCACTGAGTTATAAGCCATTGGAGCAGCAAAAGACAGGAAAGAAATAAACTGTTGGTTGCAATAGCCCCTTTGAAAAAGAACAGGAATTCTGAGAGGGGAGGGAAGGAGTTTCCTTGTCCCCGGTGGGGTTTATTATTCTCTGCCAAACAGGTAAACCAACCCTGGCTCATGAAGATACTTTAGAGGAGGAAATGTTTTGCCTTTGAAATGTACCAGATTACATGTCATTTCAAATAGTGTTCATGGAGAAGATACCCCTGGGACCACCTTACAAGAGCTTTATTTCTTGCTTGCAAATTAGCCAGCGCAAAACACTTCTCCTCTCATCTCTGCCTTCAGCTCTTAATACCACACACGCCATTTGTAAAATAGGGGATAAGAATGAAAAGACCCTGAATACAAAAGTACAATTGAAAAAATAAAACAAAGGACTGTAAAGGCAAGGACAAGACGGGTTTCAGCCGACAAGGAAAAGAATGAAGTTTTGGTGCATTTTTTGAGACATTTCTCTTTTTTTTTTTGTTTCAGCAGGGCCTCATTGGAACAGTTATGTTTTCCAAGTGGCAGACAGACAACAGCATCTAAATTATTTTTAAGAAAGCACTCGTAGCACTAAGCACCCACTACTACTAAATCCATCTTAGAGGAGAAGGGTGGAGGAAGAAGAAAGGTCAACAAATGTATCAAGTTCTTTGTGTAATGCCTCACTGACATTTTCCAACTCACTCAGCTGGCTTTTATTTTTTTATTTTTTTTTCAGAATCCTGATAAAATGCAGTAAAGGATTTAAGGTTATCATCTGTCTCTCTCTAACTTCTGACATCCCTTTATAACAAGAAAGAGTCACAGCCAACTGTAACAGGAGGGCAACACAATGAATCCTGGTAAGGCAGGGAAGGGGGGAGGTTCAACTTTGCTGCCCCTTTGCCCCTATTTCTTCCTGACAGAACAGAAGTGCCATCTGTTCCTCGCCATAACATGCATACGTTTGATTTCCATTCAGTAATAACTAACACAGGAAAAAGATTATCAAGCGATCTAAAGCACTATCAGCATTAGCAAGTCTTCCCCATCCAGTGTTTTGTTTGGACCTCCGAAGATCTGCGGATGAAACGGATATGGGCAAGTGCTTTAATTGCCTAGAATTATTCTGTTCTCTGGTAGAGGACCATATGGTGAAGGTGTGGAACATGACCAGACTAAGGATATTTAGGTGCTTGAGTCAGAAACAGATTTAGGAAAATCAAACGAAAGGATGGGTGTTTAGATTCTCCAACCTGAATTCAGTACACTAATATCTATTACTTGGTACTATAATACATCATTGTAATAATGAAAAATCAAGACCTAGTGTGTTGGTGAGGCTGAACTGAACACTCAATATTAAAGTATGAGCCTGTTTCTGGAGAAGCTGTAGAAACATTTTTAGGCATTCACAAGTAAAAAGCCCAACACCAAAAACACCAAACACCTTTCAGTCCAGCAAACACAGTTTAAGATCCAAAACATGATGAGAACATCTTTTTTTTTTATAACTCTCTGCAGGTGCTGAAGACCCTGCTGATACCTTGTTTTTTCTCAGTTGTGCCCGATGTCTTATTTTTGAAAGTAGCAGGGCACAGAAGCAGATGTCAGCCAAGGAAAGGTGCCTACAATGTGCTGTTTGCAAAGCACAGAGATTAAACAATAGGTGCAGCGGGATTTCTGTATCCCAGCCTTTCAGGCATTGCAGTGCTCTCTCCTCTTGCTCTCCATACCTGATTATTTTAGCAGTCTCTCATTTCTTCATCTTCTCATCTTTCCCCTCTTGGCTGCTGCTGCCAGCCGACCTTGTTACTTCAAGCACTTCTATGGCCAGAAATTGCCTATGTTGCCAGATGCCATTGTTCTTCCCAAGGACTGGGGGAGGATCTCAAGTATGGGAGAAGAAAGTAAATAAACTTGTAAAGTGTTTAAGTTTTTAAGTTTAAGTGTTTAGTTTTTAAGGAAAGAGGACAAAGCCAAGGAAATGGCTAGTGAGAAGCTCGTGCTTTAAACAAGCTTATTTTGCGCAAGTCAAATATTGCTGAAGCTGTTTCTGAAATCTGAAGCCAATCTGTCTGGCAAACCTACTGATGTCTACATTGTCAAAATACATGAGACAACATTTCATTTCTCCAAATTTCCATTAATTTCATTGCCTTATTTTCTTTCTCTTCCTCCTACACCAGGATGACATTTTAAACTGTACTTCTAAGAGCATAATATGATGAAATGATCCAAGGGAACTCCCTATAGACATCCATGATTTAATGCTAGATCTGTTCCAAAGGCTGGCATGCCTGACAATGGCAACTGGTTTAACCCCAGTTGTTTTCTAGATAATAAATACAGTGTGGTTTTTTTCTGAGTCAGAACTGTATTTTGCTTATACAGCTCAGTCAGAAACACATCAAATAAAGGCAGGGTCCAGCCGTGCATGGTGGTGAGCATTCTGAGCACCCAACCTTGAGCAGAGCAGGAGGTGCTCAGCACCTTGCTGGAACCAGCCATTGTGCATGTCCTCCCATGAGGTGCTTGTAGGTGACTTCAGGATGACCTGCAGGAGACTGGGCAGGAAGTCTGTGCTTGGCTGATTTATGGTTCAGTGCAGTAGATACTCTGTCTTCTGAAAACAAGTAGGGTCAGCAACTGACCAGGGCAACCTGGTCTAGTTGGGGGTGTCCCTGCGACTGCAGGGAGGTCGGACTAGATGACCTTTGGAGGTCCCTTCTGGATGATTCTATGACTCTATGAATCTGAATTTCTTTGTCCTCCCTTTCCCTTCTCCGTTCAGAATGGATTCAGTTTCCAGCAGACAGCACATGCACTGGAAGCCAAAGATGCCTCTTTCATTAGGTTAGCATTTTCATCCTATACCTGACTCACATCTGAGCAGGCTTTGGGCTCCTCTGCTCTGTACCCATTTTCAGTCTTTTCAACGGGAAGAAGGAAACTCTTGGTATGGGTGCAAAACTTAGATGTGTGCTGAATAAAAGCAGGGACACAGCTGCACAAGACTCAGCATACATCTCACAGACAAAAAGCAGTGAAGGAAAAGATGGCACTTTAAGCTAAATCGGAGATCATTATATGATACTCTTTGCATTCAGCTCATTCTAGGAAGAATATGTACATGCAGCAGCAGCACTTGGGACGTGAAGGGCTACTTTGAAAGTAGATACAGATCCCAGGGTTTAAGATGGGGATGGATAGTGGAGAGTGAGAAAATCAGCTGTCCCTGCAGAGGTGCCCCCATGCCACAGCAACGTCTATGAAACCATGCTTTTCTCTCCTCAACGAGAAAGCAGCCTGGACTGGCTGAGAGCAAGCGCCACAGTCTGTAGGAAGCATTTCAGACTGATGTTTGCTGCCTCAGGAGGAAGTTTGCAAGGGCCCGGCAGAGCTGGTGAGCAGCACAAACAGCTCAAGCCACAGCAGGATGACCCAAGCAGAAGTACATGAGCTTGTCCATATTCCCTCCTGCAGTGCAGGGCCTGAAAATCATTAGGCAAAGAACTGTTCTGTGAGCTGCGGGGCCACGTGTACAGGTACACACACAGAGTCCTAAACGGGAGCTCATGCAGGGTTCATGCTGTACCAGGAGAGCCAACTGGGCTGTGAATGTAAGATTTTTCTCTTTCAAACAGACAGATGTAAATGATAGCTGGGGGTATAACACAGGCGGTCGGTTTCTTTACACTCAGCCTCACGTTGTCAGAGGGTTTTGCTCGCTGCACTGCCCTGTGAAGTACAACAGTAAAAGCCTGTGGCAGGAGGGAAAGAAAGGTGTAAGCCAGTGGTAGCACTAGATTAAAACAGCAGCACACAAACACACTGACCTCTTCCTGAGTGGTAACCTTGAGTGAGAGCTAATTCACTGGATTGATTTTATTCAGCTTGTCCATGAGAAAATAGAGCACAGCAGCATTGACTGCAACTGGCCAAAACTGCTTGCGAGCTTCAGTGATCTTTATGGTGTTTATTTCAGCTTCCAGGAACCTTAAAGATATTGCTGATTTTAAGACGTAGTATTACACTTCAAGTCTTCTTATTGGCTAAAGGGTATTGGCAAAAGGCACGATATATACAAATCTAAGAATTTAGTGTTAGTCCAATTAATGTTTTGAACAGTTTTGTCAAAATTACTTAATGAATACAGGAAAGCCTCATTAAATATAGAGTTAAAATTGCCACACAATTTTTTTCCTATTCTCCAGAGTTGTGCTTACTCCTCCAGGGCTCCTTCTGGTCTTAAGATTGACACTTTGGTATTTCTCAAAAGGAAAGGGGGAGTATTACAATGAGTCATCAAAAGGAAGAGTGTGATATTCATGGGAAGGGGGTGTCTTTCTCCTCTGTCTGGTGTCTGCTTGGATTTAATTTTACAAGTTTTCTTAACACTATCAGTTTACTGTGATTTAAATGACTGATGTGTATCATCTGTGTCTGTACTCTTCCTCACGACTTATTCTGGAGCTATAAGGCAGTTCAGTCCACAATGAATAACCATTTGTTATTACTATAAACTAGAGTTAAACTAAACCAAATCTAGTCAAGAGTATCTCACAGCTGGAGGTAGATGTACATTGCTAAAACAAGTTAAAATCTACTGAAGCCCAGACAAACCCAGGGAATTGCTGAGAACCTGCACTCTCCTGTCAATACAAACCTTGTTGCTTTTTACTAGTAAAGGCAAAAATCACATTTGCTGGGCTGTGAAGTCCCTTTGGATCATCTATGAATTGCAGAGTTCAGCAAGGATTTGCAAGCCCTCCTATGACCGCAGATTCATTACTGACCAGCAGATCTCAGAAATGGTCACACTTCCCTGTCTTCTCTTGAATTGGGATAATCTGTATAGGTCTGATTGACCTGTATTTCTTCATTGCCATCAGGAAACCACCTAACAAAAAGTGTTTGATTTTCATCACCAATATAATCTACACAATCATCAGGAATACTGTGATTATTAAAATGAGAGTTGTAGAGCTAAGTTAAAAGATCCTGTATCTGCAGAAGACCATAGCGTAACCTATAAGGGTATAAGATAATTAAGACCACATGTTTGACTCTAAGATGCATTTCTCTCTCTCTCTTACACGCACACACAAACACACAATCAGGCAGATTTTACACATGAGGTAATGCACAACAATTTCTGGAATTGGGTCTGTACATAAACACAACTAGATCCCATATGTATGATTAGAGATTGATTAGAAACAGAAGGTGAAATATCAGTCACATCTGGTTAACTTTTGAGCTAAGTAATCATCTGAAGACTGGAAACTAATATCTTCACATATCTGTTGCATATTTCAATGCTGCTTTCTGGCATTCTTCTGAAAAGACCCACTGGAATATTCCATTTTCTTTGACAGTCAGTGTTCACAGATGCACATCTTTAATATCAGAAACACTTGTTATACATTTCCAAAATTATCTGATCAGCTTCTTGGTAAGAAAAAGAACTTTTCCATCAGCTTGATACATGACTACATATCTTACATATCTGCAGTGTTTTCAGCATGTTCTGAAGTCAAGATGTTTTAAAATACCTCCAATACAGTAGTACATAAATGGAGCATTTACTTTAACAATATGATTTTCCATGGCAAAACATTTCATACCCTGTTGATTCATCTTTGCTTCTATTCTACTCAAATTTTCAATCCTACTTGTAAACATATGTATATTTTAATGTTACAAGTATAGACATTCATAGCTTGGTGATCTCCCAGGGCCCCTCCTCCAATATTTCACCACCCTCTTGGTAAAGAATTTTTCCCAAACCCTGGTCAGAATTTCCCATGCTCTCACTTCTGCCGGTTGCCTTTTCCCGCTCTTGTGCACCTCTCAGAAAAACCTGGATGGGTCTTCTCCGTAGCTTCTTATGAAATATTTCCAGGCAGCAGTAAGTCCTCCCCCCACTCTCTTGGCCTTTTCACAGCTGAAGAATTGCAGCTCCCTCATCCTCTCCATACATGCTGCTTGCTCCAGCCTTCACTGAATTAGTGCCAGTAGGTTAATGTCTCCCTTCTTCTGTAGAACATACAGTAATTAAATTAATACTTTTCATTTATAACATCTGTTTTCAGTTCAGGTATTTATTGATAGTGTAACACTTGTAACTTGGTCTACTTCTGTACCTTCTTCTCGAGTTTTAGCCTGTACAGTTTAGTTGGATGTGCTCCTACTTCAGTTTCCAATTTCCCTCCTCTGAAGTCCAAATTTCTTCTTTACTGCCAGTTCTTCAGTTGCCTCTTTTGCCACTCACCAGACAGCCCGTGTTCCAGCTCATTATAGTCTTTTCAACAGAAGAATGCAGATTTCTTTTTTCCTTTCAATTTTGCAAAACCTTGCTTCCTGAATACATCTGCAAGAAGCTGGAATCCAAGGACATGGTCCCCTCCGGGGAGCTGAATAACACACTGGCCTTGGACTAATGAAGTTTAATAAAAATACTTTAAATAAGATCCAGGATTTGAAAATCAGGAGAGTAGCAGACCTCTTCTGAGTTTGCTTCTGCAAAATTTGTGACAGCGTTTGGCTCTGCAGTATCCTGGTATGGAGTGTTTCCGAGTGTCCTCTGCAGTCAATGAGAACAAAGGATACTCAGGACTTAGCAGAAAGTATTTTCCCTTTTGAAGGCTCAAGCTCTTGAAGGACCCCTGCCGTTAGGAATAAGACCTCTTCAGGTACTGAAAATGATTTAATTAGCATTATAAACGTTAGAAAAAACACAGTTGACAAATCATTCTAGCAAAGGTAATGGAGGTAATTGCAGGTGTAACAGAATTTAGTATAAAAGATAGTGTTTCCAAAATTTGGTTTTTAAGTGTTTTAAAAGGCTGTATAAAGAAGGAAAGCATGCAAGCAAGCTACCAGGCAGTGGGGTTTTTTTCAGCTCAGTATTTTTTGTGGGCTAAGAATAGAGGGAACACGTTAGCAAGCATCTTGCTATTAAATTTACCCATGACAAATAGTGCAGCTGCATGTAGTGTGCAAGAACATCTGTAGAATCATGACACATGGAGAATCCCCCACACTAAGAGCGTGACATTATGCTGAAAACAAGTCAGTTGTAAAAGCAATATAAATACATTTTATATAATCTTTCTCCACCTTCTCATCCCCCTTCTCCTTTGAATTATGTTAATTAAAAGATTATGTCACTCCTTCATGGCATCCGTAAAAATTACAATACGAAAGTGACTAAGCATTTCAGGATTGTCCCCTTTTTCATTAACTGCTGGAATGCAAGTGTGTCTTTCCTGAAGAAACAGTAAGCTTAAGAAAGAGTAAGCAGTGGCAGAAATGCACTAGACACCAGAGCTTATGCCAAGTGGAACTTGACACAGTTTGCAGATGCAATTTAACTCTTCAGAAATCAAGGGGTGATTTTCTGTGTTCCTGGATCTTGTGCTGTTGTTCAGTTCAAAGTGAGCGGTAGGATTGGTACCAGTCTTTACTTTGCCCATCTAAATGACAGCACAAAGTACAGTGACATGGAAGAATATGTTTAAAATGTATAGACTTCTAAAGCAGGAGGAATCTCCTTGCCTGGGATTTTGTAAGTTCCTACAGCTTGCCGTTCAAATGCAGCTATTGTGGAATTCAGTAAAAGTTCCTTTAAGCTCCACATGGTCACAAATAAGGACTGTGTCTTGTTCAAAGTCCTTGAAGGCTTTTATTTTCCCCAAAATTGTTTTAACAAAATGCTTCCTTCCTTCTAAATATTATTCTCTTTGTTCTCTGAACTAGTTTCTTTGCAATCTTTACATTTATTCAAGTAAGAAGTTTTATGATGGCAATGCAAACACTGATTTTTGTAAAGTCCGAGGTTGTCTAAAGACTGGGTGATGAGAAAACTATGGCAAGGCACACACATGCATGCTATTAGCCTGGATCATCATTAACTCATTTCTCTGGAAACACCTTACTTACTAGGACAGCTCAGGCATGATAACTACATGAAGCTCCAAGATCATTTCCACACCCTTTATGCAGGCTGCAGGGCAAGCCTGAAGCTAGAGTCAGCCAGATGGGTCATAATTTTCTACTCTATTAAATTCCTGCACCCTAACTGCAAAAACACAAACCTTGAGAGAGATTTCCTTAATGATTTTATTGATAGCATACATTTTGAGTTTATTGACTTGCTGATACTCTTTGGTCAAGTCCTTTAAACACTGCTTCATTTGCCATCTGAATAAAGCCTTGTTTTCCTATTTCAGGGAGAGACACTGTGTGTAAATGAGATGGTTTTTAAAGATATGCAAGTACAACTGATATCACCTGACAACATTTGCTTACTATTAAGGGTATATATTTCTCTCTTAATTAAATTAGATACGATTCTTTATTTACTAATGCAATTATTTTTAACATCCACTTCCTGGATTTCATGTTCAGTAACTGCTTGCCCAACGCATATAATCATGTGCATCACCGTAGCAGAAAGGAATATCACATGCCTCGCAAAGCAGATACGGAGTTGGAAAACACTCATATTCACTTTTCAGCATCTCTGACTTTCACGTGGAGAAGTGCACATCCAGGGGCCAGATGTTACTGCAGAACTGTGGGCACTCCAAGCTAGAAATGAGTGATGCATCCCGCTCACTAATCCTTCCACTGGTGGTGCTTGAGTTTTAGCTGGTCTCTTGGGTGAACGGTCCAACAGATACAAAGAGCTTCAGGTAGTCCTGGGTTCCAGTGAATAACATAAATAGTGATACATTTTTTTAACAACTTAGCACTGTAATGAGTTGTGGAAAAGTGTACCAGAGCAAGCTCCATTTATATGGTATGTAAAACAGAACACTAAAATTCCCCTCTAGTAGCTTTTACTTTAAATAAATCCAAAAGTTGAATGGTGATTTAAAAATTTTATTTTTCTTATGATGGAGACACAGTACTTCTTAGAGAGTAGACACATACACATAGATACATCACCATGGATAAGTGATTTGAAAAATATGGATTATGAAGGAAATACAATTGTAAAAAATAAACATATTTGTTTGAGACGCAAAGGAGCCAAATTCAGCATCAAAATGATTATTATCATAGCTGATCTAATTCTTTTACTCGTACTCGTTTTTCTTCATTTCTATTTCTGCTGCTGTGAGATTTTTTGTTTACAACTTCTCAGCCAGAAGAATATCCTGAAGGAAGTTACTGTCAGCAGCCAAAAAAAGTATCTGTAATTCATCCTAAAGCACTGTCAACTTAATTTTAAAGTAATTTTTCTGTTTTTTGAGTTCAGGCCGAAGGGGTAAATTTGAAAATCCATAAATCCAACCATAATAATAAAGGAAAAATATATCCCTTTTTTCAAATATTCCATTTTCCTAAGATTTAATCATAAGTATAGACTTTAATAATTAAGTCTTCAGTTGCTAGAAGCAGGAAAAAAATATTGTGAACTGTATTCTGTAAGTCATTAGAAGGTTGACCAAAAAAAGCCAGCTAACTATTGCCAATTCAACCCTAATAAATATACATCTAAATTTATGACTGACAGTTTCCTACAGTTATGTCTGGGAGGAGCCATATACAGGCGATGTTGGCCTCCTTCACTGAAGAAAACTTTTGGGGTGCTAATCCCCAGTTGGTGGACACAGCTGTTGAGCAGAAATACCAGGACGGCACCCAAAGTATCACACCTCAAAACATTCCCAAATTCAGGTCATGCCTGCAATGTAGCAGGTGAATGTGGATGCGTTGTGCCATCTGCATTTGGAGGGGTTGAAACGCATCACTGTGCTCTGGCAAAGTTGCTGTTCGCTGTTTTACAGTTCTTAACACTCATATTTTGGCAATGAGTCAGGGAAGCTGTGTGCTGCTGAAGATACTGAAAAGCAGTAACAAGAATGTGTAGGACCTTGAAGCTTTAGTGAAAGCTCTAGTGGGTGCTTACGGGGAGATTTTTTGTCAATGGTAGTATGAAAGGCTGCCCAGAGAGGTGATGGAGTTTCCATCTCTGGGGATGTTCAAAACCCACCTGGACAGGTTCCTGTGCAACCTGCTCTAGGACTGCTTTGGCAGGGGTGGAATGCAGTAGATGATCTCCAGAGGTCCCTTCCAACCCCACATCATACTCTGATTCTGTGATTCTGAGAAATGGTCCCTTGAAAAGTAGGTCCAGTACCTACTTTTACTGTCTATTTGATCTGTTTAACTGCACACAGCAGCTTGTCAGCCCACCACCTTGTGGCCTGGCAGCTGGTCCCTGAAGGCAATGCCCTCTGCAGGCACAGACTGGGTGTCTTGCACATTCCCTCATCTGCAGAGCCTTTGATGCAAAAGGACCGGGGCCAGGAGGAGGAATTTGTTTTGCATTATTTCAAATTCTGTAGAATTTGATGGTTTCAGGTGTGGGGTTTTGCTGAATTAGCTTGTAATAGTAAAGGGTATTTATTAATTCAAAAGCTGAATCCAAGCTGGAGTTCTGGTGTCCTCTGAAGTCTGTTCTGTGCAAGTCTTGCATTCCTGTCATGGGTATATCAGCCCGTGTTTCTGTGTCCGTAGTTCAGCTCTGTGTATTTACTGTCCATAAGCAGATTTAACAGATTCAGAATGGCTTTCCACAACAAGGAAGACTACATTATTTTTGGGCTAATGAATGGCATCTGGGATCACCGAGATAATTCTGTTACTAGTTGTGTTGTGACTCCAGACCCATCTCCTGGTTGTGTGTTTCTAGATGCATAGTAGCAGAAATGAGTTTAGCTTGTGTGTTCCTGTGCACTGTGAGGAGCACGAGTGCGAATTCGTGTATCAGGCTTGGCCTCCTCAGGCCACTAAAAGACACACTGTGCTTTGGGGTCCCCAACATGTGCCATGGGCCTGTTATGGATGTCACAGTAGTGCAGACACTCATGAACCATCCTCAGTCTGCACTTTCCAAATGTTTCCAGACTGACCTCACACATCCTGAGTAACAACAAAGCTGCTTCAAGTACTTCAGGTCTAGAAGTTCCATTTAGAGAGCAGATTTGGAAGCTTTCTGTGGAGAATTGGTGAAAAATCTGGTGAAACCTATGTTCCTGAGTGCAAGAACTGGCAGTCTGGCAGTCAGGGTAAGCAGGGTCCTGTTTCTGATCTTCTGTGCTGGGGAAAAAACGTGCAGAATTCATCGTTTCAGGGTGCAGGTTAATGCCACAGAAAGAGGCAAACCTCAGCATGGATTCAAACTCGGAACTGCAACTAGCATTTGCTAAACAGCAGCTGCTTTCTGAGGCTCAACATGCTATGAAAATCCTCCTTGAATCAAATGCTCCTGAGGGAGTGAGAAATTAAAGATGCTCTTCTACCCTGGGCTTGTGCATACCACTAGATCAATACCCAGCATCAAGAGCTTTCTGCTTGCTGCTGCAGTATGGGGGTGACAGTTGGGGAGGACACTCCTCATAACCAGCAAAACCAACAGGCAACATGTAAGTTAACATGAGAAAATGAAGGCAGCAATAAAGAAGAGGTAGAAGGTACAGTACTGAGTGGGGCCCTGTGATGGCTGAATTCGAAAGCGTTTTGCTTCTCAGCTTGAGCATTTTAATTAAGGAATTTCAAAGTAATTCACAGTCTAAGCTTAAAGAGTAATAATTTCAGTGCTCTGGCTCACTAAATACTTTCTTGTAGTCTAACTAAGCAGCAAAGATCAGAGCCAAAGGAATTCAGTGCCATTGCATTAACAGCACTTTCTCTCTCGCCTGCGCGGCAGGTAAGTGCTGTCCTGTGGCAACCTTCTTGGGGTCAAGTGATTTAGAGAGCTTAGAGAAGGCAATGTAATAGGCTGGAGCTCCAGATCCCTATGTGCTCAGCCACAATCCTGAGTAGCAGAGGCTGTGAAGAAACATTTTATGTCATTTGCCAGAGGGGCAGGGGAGGGAAGGGAGGACGCCTGGTAGCTGTAGGAGGGGCAGTAGGTGCAGCTAAACTAGAAGGAGGGGAAGGGCTCAGGAGTATAATGAGGAGGTGGGGGAAATGACACTGGAATAAAAGGGTGAGTGAGTATATGAGCTAGATACCCACTCATCCTGGCCTTCCTCTGTTCAAAGCACTCCCTCAAAGGGTGGGTACAAGACTTGAATAGAGGGGATAGATGTCAAAATATTGCCATAAGAAATATAGTGTAATAAATCAGAGAAAAAGGGCAGAATACAGGCAAGGAGCAAATGGTAGGAGAATTATTTTTATTCTAAGTGAATGATTATGTCTCCTGGGTGATTACACTTCAGCATGGTGGTGTGCTGGGGAGAACAATTCAGCCAGATAGAAAGGAGTGCTCAAATTGCAATCATTGAACTACAGTGCATGCAAGGGTGTAAATAAGGTAAGAGAGGATCGAATAGACAGGTCAAAATCCAGACTGAGTCAATGTGTCCAGGGCACTGCAATCCTTGCTGCTTAAGATAACTATCATACAGGTATAGGAAGATAGAAGAAGATACTTTGAGTACTTGCAGAACCTAATCAGAGAGACAGCTGATGGAGAAAAAAACCAGACTATTAAAAAAATACTTTGAACATTAATAACTTGCAACTACTGAGTCAAATACAAATAATTTCTTCCAAGTTGTCTACCAAAACAGGGACTCCAGCAAGAAATACCTGCTGTATAACACATGCCTTTAAAAATCATACCAGTACAGGGCTGGTGAAAGACAAGGGATACAATGAGCTTAAACTAGGAAAATACTTCAGTGGAGTTGTTATGGTTCCTGGGGTGTAAAGAAAATGCCTTGTGCAACATCAGGAGTTCAGAAAAAAAAGAGTTGCCATGTTCCCTTGATAGCTCAGCAGCTGGTTTTACTCTCACTGGTTCTTGTAGCTGCCAACCAGCTCTTTCCTTTTTTGACTCAAATAGATAACTTTTAGATCTGAACCAGATTTAACCTTTATCCATTTGATTCCTGAGCTGAGGGTTGATCACTACTTACCAATGATGACTCTATATGTAAAGACCAGGGGCTCTTTTGTGTGGCCATGGTGTTGCTAGGTTAGGAGAAAACAGATGAGGATTTCTGCACTGAATCCGATAGTCCTTATTTTGCCTCCACAATGTTACTGGGACTTAGTGCTGCCCAGTTTCTGAACTCATCTTTGCTCCATGTGGAGCAAGGTCAGCAATTCCTATGGGAACCTCTGCCAGTAATGCTTTCAGATGTTTAAAATTGCAGTTATGTTACTTTATTTACATGGTTGTATTTATTTCCAGGTGTTTTAATGAGAACACAGAAGATTATGTCACAGCACCTTTTTTCTATAGATTAAGGGATACTGTTCTAACACTCCTGGCTTCTGCTGCCCAGGTACCCCTTTGGTACTGTGGAGAGTCAGATAGTGCTCATGAGATGACGTGCAGCCTCTTATGTCCACTAGTATATGGGAGTATGGCAAGGAAAAGAGATTATCAAAGCCTTAGTGTTTTGGTGTCCCTGACAGCCAGTGTAGTAAGTTGAAACAAACTGCAAAAACTCTGAGTTATTTTCCGTAGCAGCCTGGCATTTGGGGGACCCAGGACAGGGAGACAGCCCGTGCCACTGCATGCCGTTTCCCCCCTTCCCCAGGCTGGCTTTCTGAGCAAAGTTAATGATTCATAAGATTCTGCACAGATTTCACTGCAAGCTTCCACATTTGCATAAGTAAAAGCTTATGTAGCTTCTGTAGGGAGATTTTTAGTGAAATTGCAGTACAAAACATTGATATTATGTAATTATAGTAGTTCATCGTAACTTAAATGAAATTGTTACTTTAAACTTGCTCTAAGTGGTTCACAATGGAACTTTTGTATGACACACCTACAAAACAAATGAGTTAATCACAATATGTGTCATTTTTAATTTTTCTCTTTCATTTTTCCTTCAGTCATTCTCTCTTTGCAATTAGCATGAAGACTATCCTTCAGTCAAAACTAGCCACCTGGAAAGTTTCAGCTTGTAATATGCAGCGCTTTTTTTCTGAATTATGAATGTGCAAAAAGAGAGACCTTTCTCCCCACACCCCCTTCCTTGCATAATTCAAATATGAATGAATGAATTTTATTCAGACTCACCAAAAAAAAAAAAAAATTTCAGCTGATAACAAGAATGAAAAATTTCAGATGAAAGAGATTCTTTTTTTTTTTTTTTAAAAAAAAAAGAATATTATGAGCATGGGAGAACAGCAGGTTAAGATGGAAGTCTCAGTGCAGCCTTAACTATAACAATTGCTAGCAAGCAAATACTATATCCAGGCACTAAATCTTGCTTTTGTGCTGCCCTGGTGCACAGTAGTGGGGAGAGAATAGGATAATAAAAGCTGTCCCCTTATGCAAACAGTGGGGCATAGCGCTCAACAGAACACAAGAAGAAGGTGAGCCTGCCTACTGTTCTGGCTTGCTAACCATATTCCCAAGGTCTGTGGGTTAGTTGTCACCTCTAGCTCCAGTCAGCTAGCAAAGGTACTTCAAACACTAGCAAGGGGCACAGTTTGGTCCTTTCCAGAAGAACATTTTACCAATTCATTGCCTCCAAATATACTGTTCTATTAAATAAAGCATTTGAAGGAAGTTCATATAAACCACATGGTGGTTTAACAGGTCAAAAAGGGAACGGAATAGCTGCTAGATTTTTTCTGATTAACTGTGCATTTTTAAAAATACAGAGCTGCGATGAAGGAATTATATGCAAACCCTCACTTACCTTACTGTTTTTCAAGCAAAGCCAGCAGAGATTTTGGCTCATCCCAGCACCACTTTGAAAATGAACTATCACAGGAATGAAAGATTGTGATCTGGAACAGATTTCTGCATCACATTTTCTCTTGTTCCTAATACTGCTCTGTTGATAAGCCAACCTCTCTTTTACCACCTCAAAAACAGGATTAAAGAAACATTCATTCACTAAGTTTATCAACAAACTGCCCACTACTGTGGCTAAACAGTAGTCAGTACTTCAGTATTACCTTATGGATTCACACCGATGAGAAGAGCAACAGAAAGGATTTGTGTGTGGCAAGCCTGAGCATAAAAAAATCCCCTTCTCTTCTGACACAAGTTGACTGTTGCAAGTTGAATTTGGCAGCAAGTGACCAAAATTGAGTTGTCAGCATCCTCTTGCATACTGGAGAAAGTTGCTTCTTTCTTGTGCAGATGCAAGAGTTTCTGTGGGAAAACAGAACATAATCACGGTTCTGAATGTCTCTGTGGATTGGTAATGTCTCTAATACATAGATCACTTGTGCAAATTCAGTCCCAGCTGGATGGGAAATTATTGAAAATGGTTGTTGTTTGATTGATATAAAATGAGTTGTCAGCTTGATTCAATGCCTCCAGGGCAGATGTCCACAGCATAATTGGCACCTGTCAGAAGCAAAGAATTCCTTGGTACAGAGTAACAACTACTCATGCAACCACCCAAAATAGTCCTTGCATGCCAAGGCTCAGAGAAGAAGGCAGGAAAAAACAGTTTCTACTTTTGGGCAGGATCTTTTATGCCATAAAGTCAACAAGGGATTTGACATGACACTTGGTGCAAGCTTTTCCCTGGGATCCTGGCTAGATGCTATCAGCTTTCCTGCTGTTTGGTCAACAGTTTCCCTAAGAATCAGAAGAAAACACACATTTGGCTGTTCTTTATTATTGTCATGGTAAAGGTATGGTTATAAAGAGTAGTTAATAAAGAAATTTTTACATATTTGGTTATTATTAGAAATCTTGTTAACAATTTTAGTTTCCCTCTTCTCAAGCAAATCTCCTCACAGCAATAACTTAACCATACAACTGGGGAAATAAGAGTGTCTCCTCAGCCAAAAATAAGGCAATGAAACATCCAGGACTGAGAGTACAACAGTGTCAGTATTATGCTGTTTGTTAGTAGTAAACAGTGACCTGTTGTTTACCACAGACTGGATTAAAATGGATTTTTTTTCCTATAAATCACCAAATAGCTGTCATATGGTTATTACTGCCTTTGACCGAGTGTGGTACAGCTAACAACAGGAACGAATTCAATTTTCCATCACCAATCTGTCGAGCTGGCCACCTTCTTCATGGAGCTGGTGCTTTGGGAGGTACCAGCTGAAGGGCTTTCCATTAAAATTCATTTTACTGTCTTCATCTAGCACATGGCTCAACTTTCCTTCTTCGCTTTCATCTCTGTTTCCTCCTTTAGATTATTTTTCATTATGCCTCCCCCCCCGCAACATACACAGACTTTGCCTTTCATCTCTATATGTATGCTATTCCAGCACTTGTCAGCCCCAGCAGGAGGGACATGCTAGAACCAAACAATATGATATGTTAGGTGGAAGAAAATATTATTATCAGACACCTTAGAACAATCATTTATTGTCACACTTTAAAGAGGTCTGCTATGTTATTTATTTTATTATTCTGTATTAGGTGCATGGTTTAATTTTGCAGGCATTATTAATCACTAAAATATATTACACTTTCAGCCAGGATGTTAACATTTTAAATGCATTCATCTTGCTTCTTTAAACAGAAACAATGGGCCTTCTGCACTGCTTTCCCTCCCCTCTAGTCAATAAATCCTTTCTATTGATTCGGGAAATAACTCTAAGCACTGTTTTATATTTTAAGTTCCACTAGCCACACTCAGCCATATAATTTTGCTTAATAACAAATGGATCTTCTATTTTTGGTGGTTACTACATGTTTGGTTATCAAACTCAGCTTGAAAGTACTGGGTAGAAGAGCACAAAACCTATAATGGCAGCAAGGCACCACAAGAGATTTCCTAAATGAATGTTACAATAAAATAAAGTATCTGTAAAAAGAGAGCGTGTGTGCGAATGTGTGTATAAAAAGCAGCTTCATCAGTAGATGAATGATAAATGAAAAATCCATCAGTGCGTATGGATTCCCTTGAGCCAGCCTGGATCAACAGACAATATGGATTTTTGATAATTCATGGCTTTGCCATTATTTATTCTCTCCTGAAATACCCATTGCAAATCTCAGAGAGATAATTAGAGAATTATCATATTGCTTAACTAAGTAGTGCAAATTGTATTATATTCTCTGTATCCCAACCCAGGGCAGTATCATTAGCGTTGTTTAATTGTTACAAATATAGTCATCGCATTTTAATGAATTGCCTTCTTTGTCAATATCTACAATCGACTATTTATCTTCTCTTAATGTTCGTGGATAGGTTAGTTACCAGGTAATCTTACAGTTAATATATACCACAACGAGGCAGAATGTAAGAAAATGCAAAGGTCAAAAACATGTTTCTATTATGAAAAAAATGAATGATAATGACATAATTTTTTCAGCTCATCAGGTTCTTTGCTAAGTGCCTCTGTTATTGCCAGATCAGTAGTGTATAACAAAGGAGTGCTTTCTGTAGGCTGCTTCATTAGTCTGCCCTGTAGGACCTCACCTCAGACCTTTCACTAATCTGTTGGCCAGCTCAATAGCCTTGTTAGTTCTATTCACTTCTTCCTGGCAGCGGATTTTCTCAGCTGTAGCTCTCTCAAAGGCAGTGGTTAAGGCAGCCAGGATTGTGTCTAGTTCCTTCAAATAAAAACAGTAAGAAACAACTTTGGACATTGTAAGAACGCATAAAAATATTTCTGCTGTCCCATTTTATATTTCTGAAAGTTAAATTACATCGTGCAAGAAAGGTGTAAACATTAAACATGCTCAGAATTTTGTCTAGGTCACACTCCAAAGGTGGATTTTGGAAAAACCTAGGGAAAAATGTGGCTGGTCTTCTAATTTCCTCCACTTGCTCAGAACAGCCTTTGAAATGAAATTATAAACTTGATCCTATATCAGTAAAAAAGGAATGTCACCTTCTCCTGGAGGATTTGGAAATGAAGTGAAATATATTTATTACTGCTGTGTATCCTCTATAGGAGATAAAAACTCACAAAGATGGCTGTTTGGATGCTAAAGAGAGCAGAAAGGTTTAAAGATGATGATAGATAGAATACTTGAAAATGCACAAGCCAGTGTCCTTTGCCGACTTTCAGTTAGACTATGCTTCCCAGTGCACAAACTGTTTCTGAAAACACAGCCTGAAATCCCCAGCTGCCTTAGGTTTGGGAGCAAGCAGCTCAGTCTCTGGTCCATCAAAGCAGTTAAGCACACAAACAGTCCCACTGGGTCAGAGCCTTAGTTATTCCCAGAGGGAGGAGTGGAAGCTAATTCAGCATGGATGACTGAGCATTAGGACAAGGCAGGAATGACATGCAACTCAGGAGAGCTGCAGGCAAAGCACCCAAATGACTCTGAGTGCAGAGGATGAACTGCTGGGAGCTGATAAATGGAAGATCAGGAAGGTGCGGGAAGACCCCAAGGTAGTAAGGCACTTGAAAAGGGGTGTCATTGGGTGCATGGGGACAAAATAAACAGCTGGAGCTCTCTGGGCAGCTGGTGAGACACACCAAAAGAGCCGTGACCCCTCTGGCAGCAAACTCAGCTTGGCAAATAGGTGTCCATGCAGCTTGACTGAGCCCAGCGGTATTCCCTAGGGAAAGGCAGAGCTGAGCACGGCCCCTGGGAGAGGGCTGTGTTTTATCCCAGCTGGACTGCTGATGAGCTCTGTGCACCTTGGGGACGACGGGGATGTGGCTGGAAATCTCCCTAGAGTAAGGCTGAACAGGAGCCCCACAGCATCCTATTGCGTCCTGCCTCGAGGACGGTGTGAGGCAGTGCCCCTGTGCGTTATAGCACATAAAAAGGAACTGGGTGGGACAGGCAGATGTTTTACTGGGAAGGTTTGGAAAATAGGAGTAAGCTACAGAACACACATTTCTAAACAAGGCCTGAAGATACTCTTTAAAGAAGGGCCCAGGAGGAGTTTTGCAGCCCCAGCTATCCTATGGGAGTCAGGATTGTGCAGAGCCTGGGAGCAGGTCACATTTCCTCCTGCCTCCCTGTGCCTCCCTGGGAGGCGAGAGCCAGCAGTGCCTGTGTCAGAAACCTGCCCTGTCAGCAAGGCTGAGCGAGACACACTGACCGAATCCGGGCTCTCCTTCCTGCACGGGGAAGATCCAGGCACTGACTGGGAGCTCACTGTGCATGAAGACAAGCATCCGCTGTGGTCCCAAGGTGTGTCATATCCCTGCAGAGGCTAGGGATGTGGCCCAATCATTTACCTGAAACTATTAAAAACGTTAGTGAGTGAGACATTATACTGGCAAATGCCTTTGCTTTATACAGAGAATCATACTGGAAATACCTCAGGCAGAGAAAGGTATCATAAATAATTGAATGTGAAAGGCCTCTAAAATCACCCCAAAAAGCTTTTTAAATATGCTTAGTGATGCTGATTTTAAAGTTCAGGTCCTTGGGCCAATCAGGATTCCAGCCTTCCCGAAGAGTTCTGCCTCTCACTGCAGTGTACTCCCACAAAGCTTGTTGCTTGATATGTATATACATTGCCTATAGACAAATGACAGCTGACAAATGGGTAGCAATAGGTCTGCAAGTGAGATCAAGGACCAGCACTTAAGCACTGAACCTAAGGGGACGGAGAGAGAAAAAAGCAGAAAAGCTACCTGCTGTGCTGAGCATGGATGCTGCAGCTATCGTGGCAGGGAGAAGAACTTGCTTGAAGCTGTTTTTAGCAGGTTGTTCAGGAACCAGGAATGATTTTTTACTGCAGTTTTGGCTCTACTGAGCCAGGCTGAAAGACATTGTGTGCTACGCTGCCCTCAAACCATTCAATGCTCAGCAAATCTTCTTGTAAAAGGGTAAAATAAAAGGAGGTAACTGAAGCAAAAATATAAGTGGACAACAGAGATATAAAATATATATATATGTGGTTAAACAATAGAAGAACAATTCCAGGTCCTGCAGGTCAAACGCAGGACTTGTGGAAGGTGCCAAAGGCAGTGAAAGTGGTGGTGTGTGGATGGACAGGAGCTACATGGAGTTGTCAGCTCCTCCACCATTTTTTTTCAAGGTTTTATCACATGAAACATTGCATGTTAGGAAAGGTATGCAGCTCACCATTGGGTATCACTTCTTCCTCTCATCTTTTTCTACCTCATTTTCAATTTGAGCACCCTTTCTCAGTACCCCTACTCAGCTGGCAAGTTATCTGTGATGTGGAACACATTTGGGCAAGGACAGAGAAGCCAAACTGCAGGTGAAGAACAGAGCCACACAACACTACTCCCTATTCAAATGGAAGCCCAGAACAATCAGGCCCTTAATGCGTTACAATTCATTTGACTATCCACGTTTTTGACTTTCGGTAAATAATGTGCTAAATGGATAAAAGAAGATACCATTTTTCCTTCTTTCCCCTGAGTTACTGATAACAAGACAAGTTCCTTCCCTTACAGTTTGTGCATATAAATGTGATTAATGTAAAAAAAAAAAAAAATTAAAGTGCCAAAATCTCTTTCTCTCTCTCTCTTTTTTTAAAGCATTGCCCTTTTCAAAACAAGGGGAAATTCAGTATAGTTTCAGTGCCACAGTGATCAAACAGTGTCACATCACTATGGCAATTGCTGCCCAGGCCAGGAATACAGATCAGCTTTAATTGTGCAACGCCTTATTGCTGGTGCATGTCAATCAGAACCTATGAATTGAGAAAAATTTGCTCTGTTCATTCTGTTAAATGATGTATCCAATTAAACCTGTTAGAATTCATGATCTTCAGTCAAGGTTAAATGAAAGTAGTTACTCCTGTCAGCTAGGTGATTAAATGCTGCCTACATCAGGCACATTTATGTGCAAAATTAAAATTTTGGTATAAAGCATGAATCTTTATGCATGCCAGTTAATTATCTCGCGGTTCCTCCATTTATTAAATGCCCACTGCATTTCTTCTTAATCATCAGCTTCCTTTCAAAACTTACTTCACACTTTACATTATACCAAATCTCAATGTTTAAAATTAAATGCTTTCTCAGTGAAAACTTCCTTTTTTCAAGGGTTAGGCTGTTGCTATGTTACTAAAGGTGGCCATTAACAGTTTTTCGAATCATTATGCAGAAGGTCTATTTGTGTTGGCTTCTTCGATTCTGAGAGAGCATGATAGGAATCCCTTGAGTTGCTGCTGTCGGGCAGTTCCTCCTTCCCAGAACTATTTGAGTTCTGCTGCGTATCAGCCAACTTCAGTACATGACAAAGCAGCAGTAACACCACTTCTTCTGCTGTCTTACAGAGGAATGGAAGGACAACGGGACAGTGCAGCACTGCAGGGTGGATGCACCCCCAGCTGCCAGGCCCCTGTTCCCCACTGTCCTCACAAGTGGGGCCAGGCTGGACCTCCAGGCACCACAGGCACCATACCCTCCAGGCAGGGCACTAGTGATGCCCTCCGCTGTGGGCTCAGGGCTGGCCCTCTTCCTCCCACCAGCCTTCAGTCTGTATTCCCTTCGATTTGGTGATGTGATGTGTCCTGTTTGTCCTAGGCAGCTACCACACTGCAATATCATATTTTAATTAGAAGAAAAATTACGTGTTGCATGCTTGAATTACATTAAATTGCATATTTATATTTATAAGACACAGTATTGGCAGGATTTAAATGCTATATGAATTGAAGAGCCAGAATACAGGTGTATTATAGTGATTTGTAGCTGAAACATTTGCTAGAAATACATAAAGCAGAGCAGTACCAAATGCTAATTTAATACCCTAAGACAACGCTCCGTGCTCTTACAAGCACAATTTCACATATTCCATGTGAGCATTTATCCCCTTTCATTATGAAAAGGTATTAAGAACCTTTGTTACAAACAAGCAACATAAAAAATATGTCATACCACTTCACAACTACTAATGAATAATATCATTTAAACCAGACTGGGAAATAAACTAGTATAACACGTTCTACTAAACTAGTACTATAAATATGCACAAGGTTGTTATTAAAGATAAATGCACACAGTAATTTTCTACTTGTAGGTTTTACAGGTATAATTTTGAATCATACAATATTTTTTAAAACACATCACGGGAATGGAAACCAACAGAAAGGCTGACTGGCAGCGATTCCTTGTGATCAATATGTGACGTCTCCATCTATCTTTGAGGGCCCACATAAATTATATCGTGGTAGCGTGACCCTTCAAGATGGGTGATGCGATTAACTTGTTCAGGGTCACACCAGGGAGCGTCTGATCATAAGGGCTTCCCACCTGCGGCACGGCCATACAGCAGCCACGTTTGCAGAGATGCTGCAGGTGCCAGCAGTGCCCCTGCGCCCTGCCAGCGCAGGTAGGAGGGCTGTGGGAAGGTCAGTCTCAGCTTGGCATTTCTGAAGGGCAGTGGATTTTCTCTTTACTGTGCGTGCCTTTCATGGTGTCCAAAGTTGAGAGATCTGTTTAGAGACCTGTTTCACATCCTGCTGTGCCCGGACTGTGAGCCTTGCTGGGAGACCACGGCGCAGCAAGCAGCAGTGGTGGCTGCTCCTGCCTTCCCTTCTTAGCGCGCAACAGCCTCCGCTCCGGGCCCCGGGGAAGCAGCAGCAGACAAAAGACTCCTCCTCTCCTGCTCTCCTATCAGCTACAAATAATGGACTTCTCTTTCCTGGCAGCTGTGGAGAAAAACACAGATATTTTTTCCTTTTCCTTTTTTTTTTTTTTTTTT
>VZRU01011687.1:58657-214138 GCA_013398155.1 Pedionomus torquatus
TTTTTTTTTTTTTTTTTTTGTTCAGCAAATACAAACTGTTAGTTAAAGCCCAGTATCTTTAGATACCTCAACAAAAGAGGAAAAAAGGGAATCTTCGCACTCACAGAGAATAATTCCTCGGGGGCGCTGGCAGGAGATGGCAACGCGCCAGGGAAGGTAGTTGGTGAATAAGCCTCTTCGCACGTTTCTGGAATGTCTATTCCTGAACTGCTTCAACTCACTTGGACCATCTAGAACTCACATTTAATTCCTATTCTTCTTTCTTTACACATTCTTACTCTCACGCCAGTCCTCCAATACCAGATATCATAAACTGTGAGCCCCAGGCCCAATATGCCTTAATGTTACCCCGTGAAACTATGCTGGCAAGACGATTTATTTCTGCTCAAAACAATTTCCCCATCTTAAAATTGTGATTGTTAGGTTAACATCCCATTGAGATGAGAGAAGAAAAGAGCTACAGTTTCAGCTTGTGTCTAAAATTTTAAGGAAGGCAAGGTCCACTGATTTATCCTTGACATACTGTTTTATATCCATAAGAACAAAAAACTTCTTTTTAGTGGCAGATTAAATTGTGCAGAAACTGACTGACACTGATAAGGCAAACACTGCAGTCTGCTTAAACAGGTTGAGAGTTGCACATCAAAGACTGCTTGGCCACAAGAATATAACCGTGTACACTTATATTCTGGTATGAACTCTCTGGTTCATTTGATTTCATTTTTTAAAAGGAATTTTATCTTTGATACACATATGAAGCAATATAAAAAATATAAAATTGTCACAAAATGACATATTTTTAGTAGATAAATTCACAAAGAAGTTGTGTTTCAGATTATAGTAATTTTCAGGAAACTTACTTAGAAAATAATTAAGCATATTTTGTCCATTAATAAATACTTTTTTGTCTCTCTTTGTCTTACTGAACCAAAACTAAAAACTATGGAATAGAAAGATTTTTTCTTACTGAATATTATAAATGAACAGAACAAGGGTTGTTAATGTTTGTCATTTTCCTTATCTGTACACATGAATATGTTATATGCTCATTTCCATTGCAAATAGAACATCGGAATGATCATTGCAAACTGAAATATACTGTACATTTCATTTCTTCATTTCTTTGAAAATATCAGTGACAAAAATAATCTATTGCTAGTATGCTTGAACTAAAGCTTTGCAACTCAGTGAAAATTGCATGAATTTATGGTGTCCATCCAGAATAAAGCAGGCAACATACTTTGGAGAGTCATTATTATTTACAGCTGAAGCAAACTAGCCTATGGAGTCCTGAAATATGACTGGGCAACTATGCAAGGCACAAACATGTAGTCACCCTGTTTCTTACACACCTCTCCTCCAGCTTCCTCACATTTAATGAAATAAAAGGAAGACAGAAGGATGTGACTCCATGTTACTCCTTACTATAACCACATCGGGGAGTAAATACTGGAGAAGGAAAACCACTATTTGAGATAAAGGATAAGGTGACAAGAACAAATGTGTATAAAATGTCTGTGAATATACTTGGGGTGACAATTAGGAGGTTTTGACCCATCTGAGCAGTGAGGTTCTGGAGCAGTGTTCCTATAGGAGCTGTGGGGCACAAGGAACCTCCCTAGCTTTGGGAAAGGACTTGTAGGCTTTAGCTTTCTGTCTACAAATCTGTGTTTATTTTGCAAAGTACAGTGATGTCTCATTCTCATTTGGCCCTAGAGACTTATAAAATATATTAATTAATTAAACAATACAGTGAGAGATGGTGCCTAGCCCAAAGTATTTTTTTTCATTATAGAATATAGAAACATGGGAAGAAAGAGCTCTAAGATCAGAGATTAACTCTGAGCTTAGAATGACATTTGAAGATACAGTAAAAAACTACTCAAGATGGAAGGAGAACTGGTACTCTTCACATAATGAGGAGGCTCTAATGGCCAGAAAACAAAAAAAAACAACAACAAAAAAATAGAATAAATACTCGGGAATAAAGCCATAGGATAAATATATAACAGGAAAGTAAACTGTACTCTTCAGACCTGAGTGGAACTGATATCTATGCATGCTTGGTGTTACGACTAATGGGACACTGGGTCATATCAAGAAAACCCTTACTTATGCAAGTAATCCCACTAAAATCAATGGGAACCCACAACTGTAATGACTGCTTCCTTGTCTCTGCTAGGGATTGCAAGGTCAGGTCCATTTTCTGTGCAATATTGGATGAATGCTAGAAAATCAATATCCCTATTGAGACTTCTTCTTTTGGAGTAAAAATAAACCTGGATCATTTTGAGTTCAAATGTTCATTGTTCCCGGGTGTTTTTATAAATTCCTTTTGAAAGCAAAATGGTCAAATCAAACTGGAGTGAAATGCTCACCTTTTTGGTGTGTTTTACAGCTTGTTTTTATAACTAGCTTTGTAGTGCCATAAAGGTTAAAGTCAACTTCATAGTTTTTTGTATTTATGCTCTATCTATTAAAACAATAAGATCAAGTTCACTATTCTATAGTATTTTTGTTTTAGCAATTCCCTCTATTCAGATGACTCAGGGCTGAGGGATGGATGGGGGGAAAGAGAACACTAGACTCTGTTCTTTCAAGAATTTTGCTGCATCATGGACATTTTTTTGGTCTTTTTGAGAGAGACAATTCAAAGAAAGGTGATTCTTTTTAATAAAAATATTTCAGTGCAGTCATAGAAATATAACTTCTTGTGGAGCATTGCTTTGCTACCATGGAAAAAAAATTTACTCAATTCTGTTCACATTTCAGGTTCTTATTGTACTTCAATCACTGTGGAGCACCTTCAACTATCATTTTGTTTAAATGCCTAAACCTCTCTTAGTATCCTTACCCTTAGTTTGCTACTAATTCACAGCTATCCTTACTTGTAATTGTGTCCAAATCGAATTTTCATACTGAAATACATTAAATCCCTGTGTTTGGTTGCCTTTTACTTGTGGTGAGTCAAAAGGAAATGATGATTAATCCAAGGCATATAAACCAACTCTTTTTAGGGTTTTCCAATGGCTTTAGGTTCTTCTGCAGAAATAGCTAGCCCTTCTTGGCTTGAATGGAAGTTGAAGACTCATTTCATTATAGTGGAGATGTGATCAGCTTCATGTCTGGCATGAACAGTAGACAGTGGCAGAATTAAAACAATGGTTACAAAAGAGGTCATCACACAGAAAGTAACAACTAATTCCTTTAACCTTGATTATTATCAAAATACCTTAGAAATATGAAGAGCGTCAATTAGAGGCTAATGAATAGGAATTGGTGTGCTTTTTCTCCAGGAGCTCCTTAAAATTTTGAGAAAATACATCCCAAATCCATCCTGCACCCACAGAACCCTCGACTAGAAGCGTTTGGTTGACCCTGCTCAAATATTTTTCCCAAGGAATTTTATTACCAAATATTAATGGGAAGATAATAAAGCTTAATGAGAATTTTGGATGATAAAACTGCTTTGGTGTCCAGGGTTCAACTAGGGCAATTGTGTTGTTCCTGGGACCAATACAAAAGTATGGATTTATCCTAGAATTCCAGCACAGCTGGATTTATTGGCGTGCTGAGGAGCAAATCCAAGGATATGTTCAGCACTCGCTCCCTTTACCCACCTCTGCACAGCTTGTTTCCCACCTGCTGTGCGACATACTAGCCACAGCTTCTTCCACTCTTGTGCCACTGGACGGCTCTGTGACTGCTAACAACATTATTGACAAAGTAATGCTCTGCCATGTATAGCAATAAGCTGTTGTAACACGTATTTATTTAATAACATACACTTCAGAGACATTTCGGAGTTTTGTTTTTGGTGCTGTATTACTCACACAGCATGTTTACTAGCACTAACTACTGTACAAAAAAAATGTAAATGAAAATACAGAACAATTGGGACCACTAAAACCTCACAAGCAGAGCATACTACTACATGAAGTGACCACCAGTGTCACTGTGTGCCCTGCTTTACTTCATTATCTACTTGATGTATTATTATCTACTGGCTCAGAAGCCAAAGCAATGGACAACACTACAATCTGTTTTTCAACTAACCATGCTGGCTACAAGGTAAGAATAAAAATATTTCAGTTCTTGGAAAAGTATAAGAATTAGGCATCAAAACAGGTCAGACAGTTACATACATCTTTTTGATGTGCTCATATGATAGGAGAACAGATTGATAAAGGGAAGAAGAAATGCTAAATATGCACCATGACAAACAGTGAAAAATTAAGTATTGTAACTAACATTAATTACACTCCAGTAAGATGAATAGGCTGCTCATCATTAATGAGAATGTACACCTTTGTCTAAGTTTCACATCTACCTGTGATAAATGTGCTAATGGCGATAAAATACATCATAGTAACATTTGAATTAACAGCACACTAATAGATTGACATACAAGTATGAATAAAGCATTTAATCATAAACACTGTACCACACCCAACAGCAAATTTTCTTTTTTGCATATATATCATGCAAAATGGATAAACATTATAATCTTATTTTAGTTTATGCTGAGATAATCTAATAGCATCACCTCATACTACCTCAATATTTGTAATTCATGTTATTAGAGACTTACACAGTGTTTTGGGGAAAACATTCAGGCAGTTTAATTAAACAGTAAGGGGGATTTCTGAATAGAAAGGGTGGGGCTCAATCTTGGTACAAACTACCCACTGACTCTTGCCCATGTGGCAGGGACAGAATATTCAAGCTATCTTCATGATGGCTTGACTCCAATGCCTATGAAAGGATTGACTTAAATTTATGCTTGATGAAAATTAAAGCAAGCCCACTAGTCTACAGTACTTATCTGTATCTTTAGGAGTCTTTCCTTCCCGCATTTCCAGTGCCTTTTTCCTGGCAGAGAGGCATGGGGGTGACTGAGCCATGCAGCTCAGCTCAGCAGGTCAGCACTATCTTCGGTGAGCCATGGGCAGTTGCAGCCTTCCAGTTTTGGAGGAGGTGGGGTGGGCAGCAGCCGTGCCGTGCCCTGTGCTTCCACAGCAGCCCTGCAGGGAAGGCTCTCTTAGGTAGCCACGTCAGACCACTCCCAACAGACGTGTGCCCACTCACCCATTGCCCTCTCAATGGCCTGGAGGCTACTTCTGTCTGGGAAGGGCCACCTTGCGACACAGGGATGTTACTTACTCCCACCACTGAGAGAGCACATGGTTAATGCTTGTCCTCTGTTACAGGGTCTCAGCCAGGGGCAAGCAGATGCAGCTGAGGAGCTGTAAGAGGCAGCTGGAAGTGGAAATTCATCACAGTGCTCCAGCCAGATTCACAGGACAACCTCTTACCGTTCTCCACTGGTAGAAGAGACTTTGGTCCTTTGGCTGACAAGTGGGTTTTGCTGGGCACGGAGCTAGAGTGCATGGGCACTAACCGGCACAAGCTTTCCTCCCCAGCCAGGGCCACAGCTCCAAGCATGGCTGGGAGGAAGAAAGGCTGGATTTCACTGCCCATCTCCTTCTCTCGTGCACCATTCCCAAAGTCTCCACTTCAGTGAAGAGCTTGGCAGGCAGCGATGAGACAGTGGAGGGAAGAAGAACAGCAGGAACCTGTGGGCTCAGTAGTAGCAAGCGGTGCTCCACTACAGGTAAGACTAGCAAATGCTCTAAAGACCAGCTGTAATTCACAGAACAAACATCGTGATCTAGTTAAACATTTCCAAAAGGGAATTGCTTTAGCCTAATGGTTTCCTCAAGATCATTCAAACATTGCAATCTCCTTAGTGTATTTTTAATGCAGTTAAGCAGATGGTTTAAAATACTTCAATTGCTGCCAGGGCTCACCTAGGCTGCACAGTAGATGACACTGGCCCTGTGCAGTGCCTGTTATAAAGTGCTGTTGTGAAAACCCAAGACAGCGTACAAGCAATGTACACTACTCAAGCACAATTAATCCATCTGCATGGGCCACAAGAAGGTTCTCCAGAAGGTGAGCATGGACACAAGTGAAAGATTGTGCCTGCTGCCAATGTTGTAAACTGCACTGTGCCAAGACACCTTGCGGTGGTTGTCTGCTGGAGGAGGCTTACAGCAGCATCCCCCGGGGGAAGGAAGTCCCCACAGGCAGAACAAGGCATGCACATGTGGCCAAAGCACTCGGTCCAGCTTTCCTCTTCTATCTAAACTGACAGATCTCTCCAGGTAAACTGAACATCTTGAAAAGTAATGTAGGGATTTCAAACTGTTCATGTTTTATACTGTGCTACTGGTTTTATACTATTCTACTGTAGTGCAAGTGTGCAACATGATACAGTATGACTGCACTGGTAGCCACCATACGCACATTAAAAATATATATTTTATTCTTTCTTTGTTACACTAAATGGTATATTACCCTAGTGCTCTTTTCCTTAGCATTCCAGCTGGTAACTTATTGATTGGGGGAACACTTCTGAGCTTGTCCCTCCCATATAATAATCTTTATAATTTCACATTTCTAAATGCTAAAAGTGCACTAATGCAAGTGGGAAGAGTTTCCTCTGTTATTTCACATACTTAAGGAGAAGATGTTATCGATTCATATACTCTGCTCTGAAAGTGCTTTGCAAAGGCCATAAGTATTATTATTTTCATTTTAGCAAGCAGGAAAATGGCACACAGATTACCCAAGGTCACCCTGAAGATCAGTAAGAGAACCAGCTTTAAATCTTCTGGGTCCCCCATGCAGAGACTATTCTGCTGAGCTGTTTTTGGAAGGTTAGAACCCTCCAAATGAAGCATGGCCATAATACACAACTCATTCTCACAGTATAGGTATAATTTATGACATTCAAAACATTTTTCTCTAGTTCCTTTTAATACTAGAAGCATGAAATGAATTCTTTGTGTTAAGAAGAATTTAAAGAAACAAAATTTTAAAAGTTTGAGCTGAAGAAATTTATACCACTTTAACTCTTACCTCCTGGACTCTAACAATGTCAGCAACCCAAGCATTTCAGCAGCAGCTGAAATTTTGTTTGCACAAATTTTGAGTTGAACTCTGGGTCATGGAAAGGTCAAAAGGAAAAGATGTGTGGATATGTACTAATTGGTAATAAAATGTGAAGGTTGTGGAATTTTCAATATATGTCACAAATATACCAGCTTGGTAAGTTGTGGGTCAGTACCAGCAGTGATAAAAAATGGTTTAAATCTGCTTTTCATATGTATTTTGAATGCTAGTTTGGATATTTCTTCTGACACAAAACTTGTTCCTCGTTCCAAACCTTCTGCTTACTGAAATTTATTGTGACCTGAAAGTACAAGTCTGTCTCCACCAATAAATTGCCTCCCACTGTTTTTCCATATCTCCCTCATGTAGCCACAGTATTCTGAGGTTTAACCAGTGAAACTTAAAAAATGTGTTAGAACAGAGAAAATTAAATGTGGCCTCACATACATAAAAAACAAAACATAGTTCACATATTTCACTATTTTTGATGTTTGTTAAAAAGAAGAAATTACATATTCTAAAAGACTACCTGGGATTGCAGTTTTTCTTCAGTAAGGCTATCCATATACAACATATAATACAATTCTGGCTTTTACTTTGCATGAGCAGTTCCCACTGACATCAGTATGTTCAAGCTGACTGCAGGACCGTGCTTTCCCATGGCGCCTGTTGCTATTTTCAAATGGATAATGATGTTTTTTTAAGCCCACAGTTCTGATTACCTTTAGTAGTAGGCATAACCCTTTTGTGCAGGTTTGTTCTCTGATCTCAATAAGTCTTCTGGATAATCTAGCAACTTGCTAACAACAGTCTCATAAAGAAAAATAACACAAAGCTTTTATTCTACTTGCAAACTATGCAAATATTTCATATCTCAATAATATGTTTTGTAATCACTGTTTTAAATGTCTGTGATCCTGGGGATAGTCTAGTTGTTCCAGGATAGGGGAACAATTCATCTCTGGAGACAAACATTATTTAATTGGACTAATGACTGATTTACTAACATGAACTCCACTTGAAGCATGCAGTAATTTATTTCTTTTATTCACCAGGGACTGTTGCTTTTCTGAAATAGATCAGTAAGAAACGAAACTAACAAAATATCTTAGGTTTATTACTTTGCAGAACTGTAACTTTAAAATGCTTAATCTGAATGAGTTATTGGCCCCAGTGGGTCAATCACTAATTTATTTTTAAGTAACAACTTGATTTGTCTTATATTCATCATTGATCTATAGATCAAATTGGGTCTTCCAGGTGTGGCATGAGTGATCCCTGGGATAGAACTGATTACAAGACTATTAATGATTAATAACTTAGGATAAACTCCAACTCCACCTGTGCGTAGTTAAGATCTAATCCTCATGCACAGGGTTTCCTGATATGCTTTGTATCCCACATGGGACTTCTGCAGAAGGAATGTGTGCAGCCCTGCACAGACAGTGCCTTAAAGCACACTAGAAGACAGGCAGGTGAAAACCCATAAACTTTTGAGGCTTTCAGCAGTTTTATGGTCAGCTATGATGGTCGATTATTTTACTTTTTAATTTCAGTATATTGTTACTTTATATGGCCATCAACAAATTTCCAGTCACCAATAAATTTCCAGTCACTCCTTTTCCTGGGGTTATATTATCAAAGATATGTATAGTGACATCTGGACAGGTTGAAATCTAAATGTCTTTCTCCACACCATGTCTCAAACAATTTTAAATGAGTAGGGACCAATATCATAAGTCTTTGATATTCCATTGCACCAAGGGGGACAGAGTAATCTACGAAGTCTATATCAGTATCTTCTTCATCCCAAAACTGTCAACCATATTCTGGTGATTACTCTGTCTTTTAAAACACCACCAAATCAAAGAAAGGCATAGCTGGTATGCTTACTTCCTAGCTCAGAATGGAATTTTGTAGTCTAATATGATGGGAAGTATGTCCTTTTCATGATGTGCATGTTGAACTCTTTAGTTTTCAATCATTTAACTTCAGATAAACTGGGTTAGGCAGCAGAACTGGAGAAGAGAGTAGAGACTGGAGGCTGGAACACAGCCTTAACACTGTAAGTCTGCTATAAGATGATTGCAGTATTGCCACTGGGGACTGTCACAACACTGTTACTTCACCCACCTAAAGGCATCCAGTGCGTCACCTAGGCTTGTTCTCAGCCTTACTTGTTGGCAGGGGTTGTGCAGTTCTACTGCTGCTGGCAATTAGAAAAGAATTCCACTATATTTTTCTTCTCATGAAAGCTTCTGAAAATGTTTGCACTTTCCCTTTCAGGGATGTAGGGCACACAAAAAAATCCTTATGTTCTGGGAAATTTGGTATCTGTATGTTAAAGATCCATTTAGCATTAATGAAAAAATTGTTTCTCTACATAATTAACACCTATGGATATATAACAACAGTAAGGCTTTGGAACCTTACCCTTTATTCTGTATCTCATCAGAGCTACTACACAATTCCCGAGGACTGGAACCTTGCACAGCGTAGGTAGGATTCAATTTACCCATGCCATCGGATGAAGCAAGGCTTCAACTTCAAAATGTGCTGGTGCTTAACTGGGCCCCAGAGCTTGCAAGAGTTGCAAAGGATGCAATGTTGAAACTGAACATTTGGTGCCTGACACTATCAGCTACACGAAATTTATCAGCATGATAAGTGTTCCTCTCATGCGGTATCAATAGCCATCTTTCTTACGTAGTATGAAATTAATTCTTCACTTGAAGCAACTTTTTCCTGGTCACTATATCTTGTTTCTTGGTAACAAATGGACAGGATGTGCTAGAGAGGACTCCAGCACAAAGGAGATGAGGCAATGTAAACGGGCATGTTGTAAACTTCCCACCATCTACCTTTTTGGCATTTCAGCACTGCTGTCACCAGCTTCTCAGTAAAATGATGGAAGTTAGTATTTCCCAAGACTCGAGCGAAGGAAACAAGGACTCGTGTCCCTTTGCACACGTAGGCAGTATTTGGGAATTACAGGCCTCTAAGGCATGGCAAGGACAGAGTATATGGTTGGGCGGGTGCCTGATGACTGCCTACCTGAAGTACAAGCAAGCAAGCAAGGCTGAACACTTTGAGTTTTCAGCCTGTGGTTGTTGGAAGTAGTCTAGTCCAAACAAGCCTGATAATAACAGCCTTCTCAAGAGCTGTCAGGGTTGTATTAATAGTACATATTAGACTGAAATTTCTGAAGCTTCTTTGGAGAAAGGGTTTTTTTTGTGGAACATAAGAATACGGGGTTTTGACATACATTTTGGACCCTCTATGTTTCCTCAGACTTACTGACCTTTAAGAAGTGTATTCCTTGGCCGTGTTTAAATATGCCACATTTTGCAGAAATAAGATGGCAAAGGGGCTTGAAATTAACTTGGGAATGTTTTGGAATTTGACAAGCTCTTGCTATTTCTGTGATCTTTGATATTTTCTTGAAATATCACTAGAAAACCTATGCCTAGCAATAAAACCTCTGTGACTGTTCAAATAAATTGTGTTTCTCAAATGTGCTAATATCACTTTTTCAATTACCTTCTCCAGGCATATCTTTGCAGTTTTCCAGCCACAGTCCTCTGGACTTTCCTCTGGAGACACAAGGCCCCATGGTGCTGAAACACATTGTTTATAGCTTAGCTACGTTCAGGAAAGTTCTCAACTCTAACTAGTTTACCTAAAAGCTGACAAGTTTACAAATCTCAGTTATAAGAAATATAGATCCAGAACTTAAAACTTGGGGAAAAATTTCTTATCATTCTACCTCAAAGCAAGGACAAAGACATATTATTGTATTTCAAATATTTAAGGCAGCATTTTCTGCATTAAGAGCAGGGTCAGCTTTACCAAGGTCATCTTTAGACTCTTGTTGCTGTTTCATAATTTCTGCCTGACTAGTAACAACATGGAAAATGTCACACCTCCATTTTCACACCTGCTGTAGTTTTGCTGCATGGCAAACAATGATTAGAAGCAAATATATTTACAGCCCAATGAAACCAACATATTTACAACCTAGTCCAGCTCAGGAAAACCCTCAACTTCAGATTCAATTGCACAGGTGCAAATGACAGCCTATTTACCACTTGATTTAAATTTCAAGGTTTTACAAATTAAAGAGGCTTATTATATATGCCATACTTCTAGCTCTGAAGGATACTATTTCTATATGAAAGCTACAAGATCTGTTAGCATTCTATGTAGTTAAATAAAAACATAGTTTTGACATCTTAAAATTTAAGCATTATCATTCTAGGAAAGATTGAGGCATACAAAGTGTCAGTCATGAATATGATGAATTTGTATATTTGCAAATGAACAAGTCATTTGTTAATGCAATAAGGCAAGTATGTGAGATCTGTACCATACTGCCTTCTCTAATATTTTCTGTCTCTTATTTCCATAACACTCAATAAATACGCAATCTGAAAGCACAGAGAAGCGCAATGAGGATGACTCTCACCAGCATCAGTAAAGCTAACAAATGCCTGGCATTTCAATCACAAGGAATGCATGCATTGGACAGAATGAACCAATGGGAACTGATTCCCAACCCGATGCTGTGCCAAATCACTTGAATTTATGCCCAGTGGCAATTGTGCAATAGCTGGAAGTTTGGATGCACAACCCTCATTGTGAATATGGTCATACTGAAAAGGGTGAATTAAATCAATGGAAAGCTGCTTTCAGTTGGATGGGAAGGCTAACAGAAAAGTGTTCTAGTTCAAAGCAGAGGAGCAGACAGTGACACTTGTTACTAAACTCTAGCTGGCAAACATGACACAGAGAAAAGACCTGAGGCAGCAGCAGTCCCTATGTCAATGGGATGTATATCACTGATGCAGGAAATCAAGAAGCTATCCTGTTTTCTAGATTCCTCATCTTTCTTGGCAGCAAAGGTGAAATTGAGGGGAAGAGGAGGAGGTGAAGGGCAGCACCACAGTGCAAAGAAGCCACATGTTTTACTCTCTGCTTTACCTCTAATGTAAAGACAGAAGGCATTGCTGGGATTTTGGACGAACACATAAAAAAAGTAACAGGTACAGAATCTTCAGTAAATCAGTGCAAATAAATAGGTTTTGACAGTACAATATTTCTTCTAAATTGCTTAGCAAGTGCTTTATCTGGGGTAAAAAGCTGAGGCCCTCTCCCTGACCTTATACCTCCAATACAGAGGTCGAATTGCCCTTGTACCTGCTTCTATCAGCCATGGAGAAAGATAACAGATTGTTTTATTCAGATATGCAGCCTTGAAAAATAAACATGGGTCCACAGGGATTCAAACAATAGAAATTCCCCATAAAATGTGCCTCCTTCATGTTGCCTAAACCTTATAGCCAGGCCAGCTTTGAACTTAGAGCTACTTAGTTTTAAAGCTGTTCTCAGCAGCTGCCCTCTCCCAGCCAGAGAACAGCTGGGGAACAGGGACAGAGGATGAAAGCCTTGGTCCTGCAGCTTCCCTCCCAGGTGTATATAGCTTGAGTTATACCACCATATGTACATAAGTATATATGTGTAGATGTAATTATTATATTTAGGTTTATATATACCCTGGTGTGTTTGCATTACTGAAATACAGGGCATCAGCTCAGTTCCATTCTACGTGAATGTTAACAGATGTATGTATATTCTGTTCATCATCATCCATGATGACTTTACCGAGTTTTTCTCTGCACTGTCCTATTTTGTCAATCTGCGCCTTGGTGTCTTTGTTTCTCTGATGAAGTCCTCTCTTGCAAACATGAAGCTTAGACCTCAGCTCTTCCACCTAAATTATTACAAAAGAGAATTGGTAATTAAGTTTTAACAAGATTTAAATGATATTAAAAACAGACAGTTAAAAGGAGATACTGCCCTGGGCTTTGTTGTAAATTTGTATAATTATTTTTAGTCCTCTGGAGGATGCATTATTATCTTTCTGTATTTATAAGAGTACTGCCCTGGAGGCACCAAAATGAATTTTATAGTCCACTGATTTGCATATTAATGTCAGTCTTGTGGTGTCAAATGTATTTTTTAGCAAATACATGTCCATGACAATTATCAAAATTTCCAAAGAATTCTATAATATTATTGACCTGGATTAATTATTTTTTTAAGAAGGTATGCTGTAAAGACAAAGTGAGAAAACCAGCACAGCACAGTGATAAGCCTATATTAGAGATGTGAAGCAGATGAACTAAACAAAACATGTATGGATTTTTAACAGGTTTTGATTATAACAGTTTTTGTAAGCGTTAAGTAAAGACTTAGGGTCTCACCCAAAACTCTTTGAAGACACTAGCTGAAGATTTTTAATACAGTTCCATACTTTTGCCTTTCTACAGAAACATGGTCTTTTGGTCAAATGTCCTTAGATGCTTTTGAGAATGAGAAAAAAAATAGCGATAACAATCAGGGATAAAAGGTAATTACTTGCTACAGCCCAAAATCATAATACGAGGCTGGAACTGTGACATCCAAAGTTTGTATCACCAGTGTAGCAAAGATTCTGATTCAATGGAAGTTCGTGGATGTAGAGCCATCTCTGCCGTGCTGCTACATACAGGAAATTGTAGTTAAATTTTTTCTCATTTATGAATCTACCCTGTGAAATCCTAATAGATTCACAGTTGGTTTTATCCCTCATTCGTTTTCCATTTCATAATTTTTAAGAGCCATTTTCAAAACCAGAGGTCCTACTTCTATAGTGCTAAGAAAATGCATAGGTTTCTGGGGCTTGCCTAGACAATAGCAGAATAGCAAGAATGATACTGTAGTAATTTAGGATCCAGTCTTGTTATGTATATATAGAGAAAACTCTTACCAGCAGTCAGTCAAAAGACAATGAACTCAATGGGAGATTTCTTTGTGCATGGATGGAAAAATTACAAGCATAGTTAATAGTATTGCATTTTGTTATCAAGATAAATCCATTGGCCTTGCAGTTTATCTCCCTATGGAACTAATGTAATGTCAGCTGAAATAATGTGTTGTTATTATCAGTGCAATAATTATCATTGTAATAATCTTAAACAATTATTTGGATTAGAAACTTGTCATATTGTCTAAGTTTATAAGGAGAGCTAAGTATAATTTTTTTTTTTTTTATTTTTCCACACACAGAGTAGAGATGAGATGCTTGTTGTGTGCCAAAAATGAAAAGAAAAAGTGCCATCTCAGTGTCTAACAGTGGCAGATAATGTGAATTTTACAAAAATGGTTGAGTGTCAACTGCTGGCTCAGGGCAACCTTTATTAGGCCATAAATGGGCTGATTGCATGTTCGGAACTACAATTTCCATGGTCTCATTCAAGGAGATATTAATGATCATTATTTGACTGTGACAAAATGGTGTCACAGAGGAAATGTATAACTGACACTCACCACTGGTCCCTTGCAAGCATAAGTCCTGATATGTGTTCTCTTGCCTTATGTACACGTTAGCCAGAGTGTTTAAAGGAAAAGAAAAAATGCTTTAAAAATAAAGGTAAAATAGAAGATGGGCAGTCAAGACTGAGTAAATGTTTCTTCAAGGTTGATTGCCAATCATGTATATAATCTTGGGGATGAAATGGAGCGATCTGAAAAATCAAGCACAGAAAACTCTTGTGTTTCTTTTCTTTTTAAATCAAGAAATCTTTGGTGAGTTATTAAGATCATTTGCAATTGGAATTTTGTACCCACAGTCAACTGCAGGAAATAGATTACAGATGTGATTCTATGGAACTTGCCCTTGGAAAGTGCTATGATTTGGCTTTCAGATAGAAAGCAGGCAGAGGTTGAAAATGCCCAGCTCCTTGCAGTACGAAAGATGAAGAGCATGAATGATGGTACTGGCAATGGACCAGATATGAGCCCGCAACCACTGTTCTGCAGGGTAAGTCATGGCATATAGCATAGTGTTTATGCCAGCCTTGTGGTGGCTAAGAAAGGATAGGCTGTGAAACTATCCAGTATGAAGTCTGACAGGCAAAGCTTCTCTTAAAAAATCTTGGATTAAATTTGAGCTAGCAGAGTGAGTTGTACTGGTATGGACCTTTGTATATATGAGCTTGGAATGTTTTTGACTCAGAATTACATGCCACGAAACCATATTTAACATCTTGTAGTCCTCTGATTTATAATATCTGACTACCCTGTATACAGGGTATACTTCCTGTTTGTAAAATATACTTAGCCTTTGTTTGCACTGTAAACCTTCTGTAAAGAAAGAGTGAAGTTTGGGAGCAGGACCTGTTTATCTTCAAGGTTTTGCCAAAGGTACAATGAGTTTTACATATGCAAAGTTATAAACAGTACTGCATGTAACAACAACAACAAAGGGTATTTGGAAGAGCTACTGGTAGAGATGTAGCTCATGATTATAAAAAATAATTTTCCAGATTTTTTGCTTTCCCTTGCTTGCCGTGGGGATAAAAACAAATCCAGAGGAAATATTTTTACACAGACACAATCCAACTTTATCAAGGAGATAGAGTTTTGCAGATAAATGTCCAGAATTTCTACCTAATTTTCTTCTTAACTGATGTTAATAATTGTGGATCAGTTACTGCTTGGCTTGATTTTGTATGTGTGTGACAGGGAAAAGATGAATAGGGAGGGGATGAAGAGATGGCCAAAAGAGCCTTCCTTGTCTTCAGTCAACCTGCAGGAAAAGTCAATCACGACTGCAGTGCTCCGGGTCAGCCCATTCTGCCTCTCTGGGACACAGTTCTCCCATCAAGGGCAAAGGGGAAGAATACTGCTATTGCCACAGATGGACCCAGTTCACTAAACTAGGGCATCCAAGCGACTCTGTCAGTACTCCAAACTAAGGAGGAAGCTCTACTCTTGCAGCTCTTGGGTTGCTTGAATTTGAACTGTTTAGTTGTAAGAGAAGCGAAGGTAAAACTGCTGCTAGGGTTACCTTTGATCTACACAAAAGCAGCATCACAAAGAGGCACTGGAAATCAGATTACACACAACGGTGTCTGTGTACCTGTGTAGCCACATCGCTAATGTAATACTATAGAAAACTGATTTATTACCAACATTATGTTCCAGGAGTTCGCAGCCCTGTTTCACACTTTGAATGACTCGCTATATGGAACCTGCACCTCTGGACTCTTTCTTTTCTGGGTGGTGTCATTTTGAAGTTATACATTATGAGTTTCCGTCATCTGGTGATGCATTACCAGAAGAGATCAGAAAAACAGCTGGCTCAGTCTCTCAATCCTCGGCGTCCAGCAACAGCTGACTGTGATGATATATTACATGAACTCTTCAGCCTATCATTGTAATACATCAAAACAAGGCACTGGTCTGAAGGTGTATTACTCAAAGAAAGGCAAAGCTGAGTGAACCTGTCCAGAAGAGGGGTTCTGGTTTAATTATGGAGCAGAAGTTACAGTACACTGCTCAGAGAAGGTTTGTTAGCTTCAAAATTTTTGTGCATTGGTAAAATACAATTTGCATTCATACATATGATATTATAGGAGAAGGTCATGTTGTTACTCAGTTTGGAGACAAACACCTCAACAACCAGAGTTCTGTTTCTGCCAAAATATTGCAGCGTGCTGTGTATTAGAGAGGCTGCCATTTTATAACTGAGCCAAGTTTTGAGTTCAACTGATAAACATAAGAACCAGTTCCTATTGTTTTAATTTCTTTATGGAAATGACAGACAAGAACCTGATCTCTGAGTGTAGAAATTGAAAGAGCATCCCATCAGTGGATTCTCACTACTACCTGTTTTGGTAGAACTCTTATGAGGTTCCAGGCGATACTGTGAGTCTGACAAAATACAGCAGAGAAGAAGGCCTGAGACATTGGCAGGGAAATCATAGAATCATAGAATGGTTAGAGTTCGAAGGAACCTTGAAGATCATCGAGTTCCAACCCCCACTGTCTTGAGCTGAAGAAAAGGAAAAGTAGAAATTGAGACAGTCATCAGCAAATAAATATAAAATGTTATTTAATTAAACACTTTGCATAACAGCTTAATTTACTGTAGCTATTTACACCAGACTTCATATAAATGGATGAACAAGAGCCTCCCATTGATCAGGACTGCACACTTGCCAAAGGAATGTCTTGGGCTCTTATACTGGTGGCAAATCTGTTTGCTCCTTTTAGGTCACTAGGAGTGCAGTAGAGAGAGTGTCTACATTCCATTCTGTTCAAAAGACAGGAAATGTTCCCAAAAATGTTCCCTCTGAACTGGGTTCACACAGAGAATTATGAGTATGAGCTGTATTTTTCATTTGCAAAATCAGTGATGTCAGGCAGGGCATGATAGGATGGATGTGCAGCAAAAAGTTTACTTGCTTCTAATGCCAGAAGTATTATTTTGCATCATTTTTTCAAAGACTCAACTGCTTCAGCATTTTTCTGCCTAGCTCATGTTCAGGCTTCTTTTTAATCAGGCCCAGGATAGCTACTGATTTCACATCCCAGTTTTCTCTTCATCTCTGCAATATTAGCCTCCATGATCCTTTCCTTCTGCTGCCTGTCATGCTGCTATGCACTCAGCTTTATATGCTTCCAGCAAAGCCCTTAGAATTGAACACTTTGCTGATGAAAATTCCTTTAACCTTACTTAAGTTCATTTCCACCCTGCTGCTCTATCTACACAAAGTAAACTTTAGTTGGTTTGATGCAGACAAACATATGCTGAAACCACTGCATAGCATGATAATACTTTAACCTGGATCTTTTCACCTTTCTCTGCTATTTTTCATTGCTCTCTATCTAAGAAGTAAACAAAATTTTCTGAGTGAGAGTTGCAGCGTCTGAATTTACATTACTAACAGAAAAAAAACAGGGATTATTTTTATGGTGAATTGGAAAACTGAGGGATATAGGTTCTTGTGCTCCATGTTTCTGTTTGGTAGAAGCAGCAGAATCTAATGTTCTTCAGCAGGTATTTGAGAACATAAACTGATTTGAAATGGTGACAATGGGCAGCAGTTGGTTTAAATAACAGTATATTATAAACATCGTGAATCAAAGACATAGCTGAGAATGAACATTTCACCAATGTATTATATGAATCAGGTTAATTTTAGCTCTGTTATTATTTACAAGAAAATCTAAGCAGTCCTTTATTTATGAAAGAGAGGGGTCACGCTGATATGCACGGTAAGAGCCCCTGAATTAAACATGCAGCAAATGCAGATGAAAAGCGTCATCAGTAGTTAACAAGAATGGACTAACATAGTGCTGTTACACCCACTTTTGTAAGCCCTGAAGATGGTTTGATATGTTATAGATTTAGTTGTGCATGTGGATGACGTGTCCTTTGCTGCAATATCTCATTGTATTGGTGTTGTGGGAGGGTGTGTGTGAGGATTAAGGACAATAGAGACACAGGATGACATATGTAAACGCTAGTTACAAAATAGCGGGAAGGAGAAGAATTGATTAATGGATGATATCCCATAAGGATGCCTCAGTGAGGGGGCAGGTGAGACAGCTGCCAAGATAGAGTGCTTCAGTGAAAGGATCTTCTTTCACTAGCCTGCTGGTTTTTAAAATATCGAAGTCCTGTAGAATTCACCTTTCCAGTACAACGGGAAAAAGCAGTTCCTTAGCAGCATGGCCACCTGAGGTGTGTGCCCTCCTTGTGACATAACACAGGAACTACTGTGACCTCCCCAGTTTTCATTACTGATGCAGTGACTCCATCTGTCCCAGTAGAGAAGAACCTGGGTTTTGGCACAGGAACATAGCAATACAAGTACACCACGAGACTCAGAAATGCCATGCAGGTAGCCGTTTCCCAGTGTCACTGTCTTGGTACTGAAAGCAGAAGAAACAGGAAATAAGAATAGAGTACTGTTTAAATACACCATTCAAGTAAAACCACAAGATTAAGAGTTTATACTCTAGTTGCACTTGGAGTACATATCTGTGTTCAGTGGGAATACAGCTGAGCCATATAGCTACTTGTAATTTATAAACTGGAAGGGCTGGATTTGTCTGTGATGACCTGTTCTAGTTGAAGATGTCCCTGCTCATTGCAGGAGGGTTGGACTAGATGACCTTTAAAGGGTCCCTTCCAACCCAAACCGATCTATGATTCTATGACTAAGGCCCACCAATGTCAGGCCATGCAGTGCAGGGTGGAAACCTCACACAGAGCTACTGAGCAAAGATGGACATAACCAGCCTTTGGCCACTAACCCTCACCCCGTCCTCATACTTCACCCTATGAATTCTGAAAGGAATAATCTGGAAAAAACAAATTACACCTCACAGACAAAAAACGCAAGGTGTCTGTCTTGAGTCATTTCAGCCTTCCTTAGATAAGACAGGAAAGGACAGAAACAGCTCTTGGAAGAAGGAATTCACTGTTCTGTTTTCTCTGGCTGGATACTACAAAAGTATGGCCTGGAACAGGTATTATTGAGATATATGGAACAAACAAGGTTTCAATCCATTCTTATATTTACACTCAGAAGCATTTTTAACCTGAAAAACAGTGTACCAGCCAGTCTGTGAACTCCATGGAAGACTTAATGTATACCAGTGAATTATACAAGAAGCTACTCTATATTTGACAACAAGCAAAGCTGGGTGGCCAGTTAAGGACCTCAAGAGATTTCACAAAACCATAGTTTTGTTACAATCATTTCCCTGTTGTCTCCAATTTTTTATGTGACTTCAGTTTGCGTGGGGTTACTTACCTAAAGTGGTACCTAATACTGCAAGTTTTCCAGAACATAACTTTTCTGCTTCCAAGCACCTTGCCCCCATCAACACATTGATAAAAATAGTGGTTATAGTATGCACCTGTTCACACGTATGTATAAATAAACCCATTTTAATGAGCTGAGTGAGCTCAAGGCACGCCCACACTGTAGGTCATTTTAAAGAGGCACACAGAGATGATAGATTCAACCCCCCAGATGCTCATACAGCTGATTTTTGTCCTGACTTCTACTAGCCAGTGAATTCAAGACAAAAATGAACATATCAAGGTTGGCTACCTTGTATATTTTCTTTCTTGGAGGAACTCAGAGCAATAAACCCTCCAGAGAACGTCACTATTTTTTTAACCTCATCTAGGAATCTACTTGAAGTTAGTGTGGCACTTGATTCTGGCATTCTCTGTGCTATCAGTGCTCCATTGTCATTTAGTATTTGGACAGCTGAGTTGCTATATTGTTCTGTTTCAATGAAAATAATTTCTTGTGTTGACTACACCTATTCTTTCCACATTATAAATCATCTTAAGCTCATCAGGGATATTATTGTTACCTTTTTCAATGTAGTTTGAATACCAACATTCCCCAGCCACAAGTGTCAGCATATTAAGTGCCGTTCAGACATTTGAATATAATATCCTCTGTTTCTAAGGCTTCCGTTGTATTACTAGTATGATAATTATTACAGCAAATGATAAAATACTGCAAAATTGTTTTCTCCCCCCTTAATAACATAAATAAAAGGAGCAATTAATTTCCTACAATAAAAACAGGCAATACAATAACGTACAAATGTGGAGTTTCTTCATTATTGCATCAAATTGCAAAACGGAAACATATAATTTCAAAAGGCTCATAAGCAAAAATGGAAACACAGCTGATGTTGCGTCAGCATGTAGTACAAAACTGTGAAGCTTGCACAGCTCGCAGCTAGTCTCCTCAAATGAACCAGTTAGCATTTCTAAATGAAAATACATAACACAAAGAAGCTTCTCCCTTTCTTAAGGCCTTACTTCCAGAATTCAAGGCAATTTTCCAGGATGTTACTTCTATATACCCATCAATACTATAAGCTTTATAGCATCACTAGTTACTTTAAAACCTTTCTGTCATGCATAGCTATGTATATAGCTTTATTGACAGATCTTATGACAGATGGCAATAGCATTTTTAAATGGAATCAACGTACTTCAAAACTGATAACCCCTCCTCTACACTCCGTACGTTTACCAGATGTGTTTTTAAACTCCCTTTCTGCATTGGTATTTTGTTTTGTTTGGTTTTAGGTTGCTGAGAAAAGGTAACACATTTTCTTTGACACCTCGTGCAATTTTACAAGAATTCAGGGCACATTCCCTGCTTTGCATGGAAAATGTATTTGCACAGTTGTCAGAATGATGGACAGGGGGAGAATGATAGGAAGGAGCACTGATCTTTGCTTGTTATTACATACAATAGCCCAGTAGGAATCATGATGTGTTGGTGAGACAAACTGTGTCCCATTCTGGAACATATTAAGTTTGTCTCCAGGACACACATGACTTCACTAGGGTGTCTAACCTCATTCATAATAGATGCTAATCTTTTCAGGGCTGACTGATGACAGCACTTCCTGCCCTTCACGGAATTAGAGCTGGGTTTTATCAAAGGACTCAAACTGCCTGCTAATTAGACTAATTCCCTTCATCATGAATTATTTATTTCCATTGGTAACCGATCACTGTGACATTAATGGGTTCTGCTCAACTTAGTTTCATACTAATATACACTATAAGTTAAATGTTTAAAAACTCCTGATACTTCACTCCAGGTCAAGTGTATCTACATATAACTCTTGATGTTTTCAATAAAGTTTTGATAATTAAAGACTGTTAGAATAAATTGCTCATTGCTAAAAAAAAAAAAAAGAAAAAGAAAATGAAGAATAATTTTAAAATTCTGAAATCAAGGTTCCCCCCCCACCCCAAGTGCCATAATATATACAAATTTATTTAAGATTAGTAATAAGAGCCCTCTACTGCACCAATAGAGTTTCAAGGCAATTCAGAGAACTGAATGCATACCCCCAGCCAGAACATGTAGTGCCTGTGGATTCAAAATTCTCACCCACTGCAAGAAATTTTCGGGTTATAGTATCAAAAGTAAGTTCTGTGCTTAGCTTGCAAGTATCAAATATACAAATAAAAAATAAAGAATACCTGAGCAGACAACAGCGCTGTAGCCAAGTACCACACGGTGGAAAAGGCCAAAGGCAGAATGTGAGTCATCAGTGAGCTGGAAGTGGGAAAAACATAAAGCATCATTCTGGGGTGTCTTAGCAGCAGCATCTGAGTAGGACACCAGCGGTCATCTATGCAATATGTACAAGATCTCAGCGAGAGAACTGATGGCTGGCTTTTGTCATCACTCTTCAAAAGTTATGTTGACAACTGAGAGAAAATCCATGGAAAAGCAACAAAAAATTAGAGCAATTTAGAAAACATGGATTGAGAATAATGTTTAGAAAAGAGATGACATGAAGATGATGACATCTTTACTTATGCAGAAAGATGTTATGGTTAGGCTGGTGATCAGTTTTCCTCTCCAGGTCCACCACAACCAGGACAAGAAATAACCATTTCAGTCTGAAGCCATGAAGATATACCTGAGAAATTTGGTACAGGTTTCCTAGCTGTAAGGACAGAGAAGCACATGTCCTACTTAGGTAAGAAGGTGGTGGAATTCTCACCACTAAAGGGATTTTGGCCCAGACTAGATAAGGACATGATTGCTAGGTGTATGTGAACTCAGGTCAGTCAGAAAATTACTTTTTAAGGCACAGAGATATGCCAGCTCAGTTACCATAACATAAGTTACTAATAAATTTCTCCCTCACAATTTTGCTGTTTCTAAAAAAAAAAATTCCTACTGAATATACTCCTACTTGCAATTATTCGAATAGTTCTCAATGATAAGAATGTCTGGTTTAGGAGTGTTCTATTCAGAATAACATTTCAATTTTCTATAATTTAAATGTTGATCTTTTCCACTGTCATTACAGACAGTGAAATTGGCTTTCATGCAATTAATTAACTAACGTGTTTTTTGTAACTCGTGCACAGGGTAGTATAGTTCAGGCTGTACGTTTTACAATGGCATTGTTTTCTATTGTTCTTAGTTGCCCTTGGCTGAATGCCAGGTGCCCACCAAGCCACTCTGTCACTCTCTTCCTCAGCAGGATGGGGAGAGGGGAGAAAAGATGGGAAAGAACTCATGGGTCAAGATAAAGGCAGTTTAATAAAGTGAAAGCAAAGCCGTGTGTGGAAGGGAATGAAAGCAAAAGATTTGTTCCCAACTTCTCATGAGCAGGTGATGTTCAGCCATTTCCCAGGAAGTAAGGCTTCAGTATGCACAGTGGTTGCTCTGGAATGCAAACATTGTAATAACTAACGCCTCTCCCTCCTCCTCCTTTCTCTTAGCTTTTATTGCTGAGCACAAGTCATTTGGTATGGAGTATCCCCTTGGTCACTTTGGGTCAGCTGTCCTGGCTCTGTCCCCTCCTAGGAGCTTGCCCCCGCCTAGGTGAGCTTCCTAGGTGAGGGCGGGAGGGCAACATTGGAGAGAGAGCCTTGATGCTGAGCAAGCACTGCTTGGCAGCAGCCAGAACACTGGTGTGTATCAACATCTTTCTAGCTACCAATACAGAGCAGAACACTGCGAGGGCTGCCATGGGGAAAATGATCTCCATCTCAGCCAGAACCAATACACCTATTTATATGAACTCTTTGGAGATCAAGAGACAACATACCACTTGGCCACTGATGTAATCTCTGAACCTCTTTTCTTTCAGCAAAATACGAAGACTTTCCACATGTTACCCAATGCAGAGTTGGGCTCAAAGTTCCAATACATTTTATACATATTTATGGCTAAGTGGTGCATGTTCTCACCCATTTCACAAAATAGGTTTTATTCCCATTTGATTACCCTGCTGTAAAATATGACAAAAATGTATACAACAATTCAGAAAGATAAAAAAGAGGTTTGTTTGGGGTAACATTTGTAATGATAAGGTGAGTTTAAAATAATAAACAGTGGAAAATGGCTGGACAGAATAGTTTGTATCTCTTAGCCTAATAAAGACTTGTATTACAGTATATTTGACAAATAGTCTTTCACATGGTAGCTATAAAAGAGCACACATCTTTCTAATTCACTGTGATAACACAGAAGTCAGATAAAAATGAACAGGGATTATACTCAGTAAGCCCATGTGCATTTCTATCCCAGTGTGAGATACTTTGGCTGTGAAAATAAAGGTGTTATTTTTCTGCTGTTGAAGTAATACAGAATCAATGAGAGGCAACTGTGAGCCTCAATGGCATCAAGGGGGTTCTGTTGACATTCACAAACCAAATGAGCACAGCTCTGCTGGATTGAGATGTCAACAGAAACCCCAAGATGGCATTACAGCCTTGTTTTTCTAAGTTGTGTTTTTTTTGCAATAAACACATCCAACTGCCTATTTATTTTAATTAAAAAGTAACTTTTTACATTTATTTCTATTTTTCCTCCTCATCCTTTTTTTTTTTTTTCCTCCCAGGTTATCTGTCCTGCTCTGCCTGTCTTCCTCCTTTCCTTCAACCCATTCTTCTACATGCCCCAATCATCCTCTTCTCGCCTTTCCCTCTTTTCTCTTTTGCCTTCTCTCTTTCCTGGTTCTTTGACTCCCCAAATCAAAAATGTTTCTGAAATGGGTGCCTTTGCTCAGTGTGTTAGCAGCGCTCCCTAATGTCATTTCACCAGCACAAACCATTCCTTCAGCACTGTGGACAGACTATCCTATTAAGCCAAAAGAAATGTCACTCATGTACCACTCGTTATTTGTATAGAACAAGAGACTTCAAGTAGCTCCTGATGCAGCAATATAAAATAGCTTTCATTTCAGAGCTAATAATACCTGACACTTGAACAGAGACTTCCATTCGATGTTCTGAAACCATTTCACAGGCATTAATGAATTATGTCTCACAAGTGTGCTCTGACAAACAGGCTATTCCCATTTCACAGATGGAGATAACTGAGGAGGAAAGAGAGGGGTAATTTGTTATTACAACGTCTCTCAGGGCCCAATTCTTCACTGTTGTATGTAAAGAGTTTCTATTGCTGGCTTTAAGCCAACAGTGAGTAAATAACATTAAAGAGCACTCAGATGTTCCAAGCCTCAGTCCTTTAGTAAGAGATCCCTTCTCTTTATATAGCACAGTATGTTCTCCTTGCAAACTGGTGTATAGACACCTTTGGGGACATTTTCTTTCATAATTCTAATTCATAAGTTACTATGGAAAAAGGAGATTTTGTACTAAATTGCTCTACCATCATAAATTAAACCCAGCTAACCCACCTTTTAATTCTTTATAAACCTTTCACAGCAGGGAATTCTTGAAGGGGAACATATTTAAAAATGTGACATGAGAAGTGTATTCTGTTAAAATAAAATAAAATGTGACTAGAAATTTGTATTTCAGCATAATGAAAAACAGCTGGGATCACAAAATAAGAGGACACTGAGCAGACAGCCCTTACAAAATGCATGTCAAAGAAAGTGGATAGACTGGCAACCACAATCTGCTTGAATTAATAATTAAAATTATGAGTGTGTGCAGTATTACTCAAATGGTTCCTGAGCGGGGTGTATCAGAATTGACTGATATCATGAGATGTGTCTAAAGCATGTCACTTACATCCTCTATAAAGGTCAGGTCTTTGTAAAAGTTTTTGCTGGTTTGACAAATTGATAGAAGAAAAATTACATGAAAATATATTTAGATATGTTTTTATATACAGTGCATAGATACAGAAAGGGCACCAGGACTTGGAGCAAAAGGCCAAGAAAAAGCAGATTAATAGGTGGGGGCATCAAGGACAAGGCACAGGTGAACAAGAATACCAGACAGATCAATGCCTGGCTCCAAAACTGGTGCTACCAGCAGGACTTTGGATTCTCTGATCACAGTTTGATTTACAGGACACCAGGCCTGCTCACAAATGATGGGAAAACCCTATCCCAAAGGGGCAAAAGGGTGCTAGGCCAAGGGTTAGCAAGGCTCATGGACAGGGCTTGAAGCTAGAATCAAAGAGGGAAGGGAATAAAACCAGGCCCACTAGTAATGAGCTGAGGGGTAAAGGGCCAAGGATGGGAGTGAAATCATTAGGCCAGCTCAAGTGTGTCTACATTAGTGCACATAACATGGGCAACAAGCAGGAAGAGCCAGAAGCCACTGTGCAGCAGGACAGCTATGATGCAGTTGCCATCACAGAAACGTGGTGGGATGACTGTCATGACTGGAATGCTGTGATGAATGGCTGTAAACTCTTCAGAAGGGATAGGCAAGGAAGGAGAGGCAGGGGTGTGGCTCTCTACATTAGGGAGTGTTTTGATTGTATAGAGCTAGATTCCAGTGATGATAAAGTTGAGTGTTTATAGGTAGGGATGAAGGGGAAGGCAAATAAGGGAAATTTTGTGCTGGGATTATGCTGTAGACCACCCAACAAGGACAAGGATGCAGATGAAGTATTCTATAAGCGGCTAATGAAGTCTTGCAATCACAGGCCCTTGTTCTGGCTGGGGACCTCAACCTACTGGATATCTGCTGGAAATATAACACAGAAGAGAGCAGGCAGGCTAGGAGGTTCCTTGAGTGTATGGAAGATGATTTCCTGTCATAATTGGTAGGTGAGCCTACCAGGGGAGGCACCTTGCTAGACCTACTGCTCACAAACAGAGAAGGACTAGTGGGAGATGTGGTGGTTGGAGGCCATCTTGGGCTTAGTGATCATGAATTGCTCAAATTTTCAATTCTTAGTGTTGTAACAAAGCGGGGATTAGTGAACCCTCCACCTTGGATTTCCAGAGGGCTGACTTCATCCTGTTCGGAACAGTGATTGAGAGACTCCCTTGGGAGATAGCCCTGAAGGGCAAAGGGGTCCAGGAAGGCTGGATGCTCTTCAGGAAGGAAATCTTAAAGGCCTCGGAGCAGGCTGTCCCCATGTGTCACAAGATTAAACAGCAGGGAAAATGGCTGGCTTGGATGAACAAGGAGCTTTTGATGTGACTTAGGAAAAAAAGGAGGTTTTACCACCTTTGGAAGAAGGCCTCAGCTTGAGTACTGTGTTCTGTTCTGGGCCCCTCACTACAAGAAGGAGATTGAAGTGCTGGAGCTTGTCCAGAGGAGAGCCACCAAGCTGGTGAGGGGTCTGGAGAAAAAGTGCTATGAGGAGAGGCTGAGGGAACTGGGCATGTTTAGTTTGGAGGAGACTGAGGGGAGACCTCATTGCCCTCTACAACTACCTGAAAGGAGGTTGTAGAGAAGTGGGTGCTGGCCTCTGCTCCCAAGTGGATAATGACAGGACCACAGGAAATGGTCTGAATTTGTGGCAGGGGAGGTTCAGATTAGCTATTAGGAAGAATTCCTTTACTGAAAGAGCAGTCAGGCACTGGAGCAGCCTGCCCAGGGAGGTGGTTGAGTCACCATCCCTGGAGGTATTTAAGAAATGTGTAGATGTGGCACTTCAGGGCATGCTCTAGTGGCAGAGATTGTAGGGGTTTTTTGTTGTGTATGGTTGGACTCAGTGATCTGAGGTACCTTCCAACCATGAAGATTCTGTGATTCTGTGACAAAAGCTTTAAAACAAAGACCTTTTCACTGTTCACACAATTTAAGGGAGGATAAACACAATTCCTTACAGAACAGGGAGAAGAGGGTTGACCAGAAAAAATACGTTTGATTAGTACTATAGAAAATTTAAGTAAAACTGGTCTTGAGTGAAGATGAAAGAACAAATAGTTGCTCCAGTTTCTGAAACTAAGAACAGTAAGAAAAAAAAAAAAAAGAATCTTGTGCAAACTTTTTCCTTTTGTTTTGTTTTTTCAAAATCCTCATCACTGAAGAATCAAGGAAGCATAAGAAGATGTTTTCATAGAGGGCTGAGGTTGTCATGGGCTATTGCATGGGACTGAGTGAATAATTATGTGGATACTAGAGCAGTGGAGTAAAACCAGACAGACAGGTTATTTTGAGGGGCAAAGGCAACAGAAGGAAGTTAGTATTGTGGCTTTGGGAAATCAGATGTGAGGGACAAAGAGGGACAAGAAAGCAAAAAGAAAAATCAGATCTACAGGGCAGCGAAGGAGGATCGCTGGAGTGAGAACAAAGGGAGCTGCACTGGACCAGGCACTTCAGGCAATTGAAGAACATAATTTGTTCCTTTATTTTTAACGGTGCCATTAGGCTTGTGGCACATGAACCCACCTCATTTAGGAAGGGAATTTAAGTCCCTTGTTTATGGGCAAGATCTTGAAAGCAATGCAGACTAAATTACTCCTGTATTATGACACAGTCTACATCTTGTCTTAAACTTAGCTAGAATAATAGCTCCCTGCAAATGTGAACTTATATAACACAATATGTATCAATTATCAATCAAAACAAAACTATTGTCTCCTGTAGCAGCCCACAAGCAAACCTCAATATGAAGTGCATCCAACACGAACCCACTCAGATTTAAACACTATAAATATAAAATAGGAATATAAATATAGGTGACTGTGCAATTTATGATGCTTTCGTATTTCCCATCTATCTAGAGGAACATTGCCATCCAAATTCCAAGCTAGCAGTTGGAAAGCAAAAATGATCTAATGTATGTGAGATGCATGTGAAAGCCTAAGGGTACCTGAGTCCCCTCTCCTGGCTTCTCCCAATTCTTTCAAGCTAGCTCATCCACCCCTTAGGAAAACTGATTTCCTCTTTGGAACTGATAAGCTGGGATTTATAGGCATCTGCCTAACTACAACGTCCAGCTGCTGCTTTTGAAATAAAATAACAGGTCTGTGATTTGTTATAAACTACCTATATGCATAAAAGGCACCCCTGCAAATTCTGTCAGTAATGGGTTCTTTGCAGAACATTGCTTTGAAATCATGCTAGAATGAACAATTAGACAGTTGCCACAAAACCAGCCACATTTTGGTTCCATATCTGCACATCATCCATCAGAATGAAGCCCGTGTTTCACTGGAAAAGAACATTGTGCAACAGCAAGAGAGAACTGGGATCATAAAGTACGTATTCTACTGTACAGAGCACTGCCAGCCACAGCCATGAGTTGGAAGAAATAATGTGCATTTTCAGAATTGTCTTCATATGCTATCATACAAAATCAGAATCAACTGACAGAAGAGTTCATAGGGAACTGGTGGATGATTATACTGGTCACTTATTGCTTTAGCACAGGAATTTACAAGGGCAATAACTTCAATTTTTTAAATTTAATTTTATTTTTTTTTATGACAAGAGGTCCCCGCGCAGTAAAGTTATACCCCTCATAGTCCCAAAGTTAAAGCAAAAGTTAAGCATGTAATGAATACTTTGAACACATGTCCATGGGTAAGTCCAGGAAATAGAAATGAAAATACTTTTTTCAGTTCCTATAACTTTCCAATGCCAGGAAGCTAAAACCAAGAGATATCTGCTTTGTTTCATAACATCCAATTATGCAACTACTATTATTTCTGGAGATACTGGCCTGTGAGAATTACGCTTTCACTATGAAGGAACTAAACAAAAAATATCCAAACGGTAAAACTTTGATATTTATGCATGAGAAGATTTTTGAACCACTCAATGAGTCATTTTATGGAGCAATTAACTTTCCTTTTTATGTAGATATTTTTTCTTCGTCTGCCACCTTTTTAATAGTCCTTTGCATAAATTGGTAAAATAATTTCTCATTCCCTCAGAAACAACAGCTGCATTGTGAACTCCTGAATTGGCATGTCTTTGGAATATATTATAATAATTCAGAAACTGCTGCCATTTCTGTCAAGCTTTCATTCATACGAAGGTTGCTTCAAACATCCCGTCCTCCCTCCCCCTTCCATCGCTATTGCTGATCTCAGTTAGATTGTCCAGCCACTTCCCCTGCTCTCCCAACTCCCTCTCCCGCCTCCAGTCTCAGCCCTCTCTCTCTCAAGCTCTTGACACAAATCTCCTTCCCTTCCCTAGCCCCTCCCTAGGTCTGGCTCTCTTTAGACTTCTCGGTTGAATTAGACACAAATGACTTGTCTTGACTTTCAAAGCCCTTTGTGGCCTATCTGCTCACCACTGACCCTCTCATGTTCAATATCAAAAGGTCAGCCCTTGCTTCCAATTAGTCCATGAGCCAAGGTATCTTCCTCTGACTGTAATGCTTTCAAACAAGCCCAGTCATGCTCTTTCCTCTGTTGCCCCTCGCACTTGGGTAAGGAATTGCCTATCAGTATCTGCAAAGCCCTCACGTTCTGCCTTTTAAAATCCCCTCTCAGATCTTCACTTGCCGTCAGAAACCGCAGCAAGAGCCAGGCTGCTCATGTGCCAGGGCAATGCTAACCAACACAAAAGGAGGGCTTCCTAGAGGTCCTCCCTTGTTTGTACCTCATTGCTGTCGGTCCTTTACAGGGAAATACAATTTTTGTTTGCTTTGTTGGGCTGCACCTTGCTTAAGGGAGTTGTGGCTGATAACCTTAACTTGTGGGTCCTTCAAAGATGCCCAAAATAATGAATGAGAGAAACAATAATAAGGAAAGTACAGATCTTTGCTTTCTAGGGCCCAGACTAGGCCACTGCAAAGCGAGTGAAAATTGTTACTGAATTAAAAGTCCTGATCTGTCACCTGCAACTTCACTGTGGACCTTTCTCACTTCAGACAGAGCTGCCAAGACTGGTAAAACTATACACAGCTCATGGCTAAAGTTGGATAGAATTCCATAGCAATTTTCTGGCAAAAAGCTTGTTCTCATGCTCAGTATCAGCGGCCTGCCCTGCCTACTAGAAATTCTTAATTCTCAAAGAATCAGACACCAGCATACTTTAACTTGAGAAAATTCACCCACCTCGCCTCAGCATTTCTCTTGAAGATAGCTGCACTGCTTTGGTTGCACTTTCCCCAAACTTTCAGACTGAGGTATATGCACAGGAAAAATTAGTTCTGATAAAGGTGATAAGTAATTGAAATTCTATTAAGCATCTGAAATTCATTCATATGAATAACTGAAAACATGGTCATTCAATGGGAAGTTTAAGACAAACTGATAGATGATGCTTCCAGCTCCGTATAATAGACAGAGTGGTTTATTATGAGAATAATTGTGGGTTGTTCAAGTAGAGGATGGAGATGTGTGGGTGGGAAGGAGCAGAATTGAGGTAGCCAAGCGAGTAGACTGTAGGTGAATAGCTGAATGGCTTAACCATTAATTTCCTTTTTTTTATTATTTACATTAATATGCAGAGGAGTGGGATCTAACTAAGAACTTCTCTGAGCAGGGAAAAATCATACATAATGTGTATATAACCATGTGAAATACAGAACCACTATGTATTGCATTACGTAATTCACTTGAAAATTGTAGATTGGTGACAGAAAAGTCCTGCTGGGTTTCACAACCTGGGAATGTAGCTTTCGTGAAGCAAATTACTCTTCAAGAAATGAGTAACAATGCCATTTGCTTCATACCTCTGACACAATATTTAGCTCTGTCATTTAAATATAATTGCTCTATTTTAAAAATGTTAGTTCTATTGATAAATGCAGATTGCAAGGAATAAGTAAATTCTCTTGTACTGATAAAGTGATTGTTTATTAGAAAAAGTAAGAAAGCTGACACTTACTCCACATTATAAACCTAAAAAAAAAAAGAAATAAAATATGTTCCCATTATTATTGTAGCTTAGTTATAGTAATGGTTCAAGGTTTTCGTGGTCTAGTATTTTTAATACTCCAGTGTATTCTATTTCAGTCATCCTTGACAGAGAATAAAGATGGGTATTCAAGGATCACAGCTTTCAAGCTATGTGGAAATGCCCATTTTCTGTCTTGAGAGTAATCACATACACACACACGGAAAAGACAAGGGTATTTTAAGTAATATTTATAAACTGAATCTAGAACAAAGTGCACATTTCTGCCAAAGAAAACATTTTTTTTTCATGACTAAATTCACGATGTACCCAGAAATGCCATAGTACTAGTAAAATTACCATCTTTAAAGGTATTTCATCCCTCTGGCAATCACAACTGCAGCCTTATCACTGACACGAAGCCATCACTTAGAAACAGTTTGTCATTTTCCAGTGAATATAAAATTTATACTGCTTTCCAAAGTTGGAAGAAAAAAAAAAAATCCCAAACCCTCTAGCACCTGTTTCATGCGTAATATGTTAATACATATTTTTAAACAAGTAGAAAATGTGAAGACTTTTGGCTTCACAGATTATATCCTCTGCTCTGTGGTGAAATTCTTTCCATGCCTGCCTGAAAGGTTCAACTTCAAACTCAGTCAGTCTTCAAGCTAGCAATATAGCCTTGACCTCTGCGATCAAACAACCATTCCTGATGGACTGGAAACAAGAGTCTGCATTTATGATATCTCAGCCAACTACACTCTGCAGATCAGTTAAATACGGTGTTCATTTTGGTGCAGGGAGGCAAAGATCTGATGAGATCAGGCAGCAGAAGATTCTGCAGCAGCAGCCAGAGACCCTAAATCTCTTTTTTTCCTAGTTATGTGTGCTCTCCAGAATACTTCTCTCTGTGCTTCTCCCTGAGCTCACGAGGACTCAGTGTCTGTTGAAAAGAATGGTTCATTCTGGCACTGGGATATAACTTGGGTCTCAAGGATGAGGAAATGGGAAGTTATGATAATGTCTCTGCCTCTATGTCCCACTGAAAAACTGAATTGGCTTTAAAGTAATGAAATAAGATATGTAAGATACACCTATTTATATATATATATATATATATTACATTTACTCAGAACATGTTTTCAAGCTTTTCTCTCTAGCTATGGAAGCAATAAAATTATTAATAAGACTGAAAAAGAGAGATCTATAAAAAGAAAGAAAGGAAAAAAAAAAACAATAAAGTCAAAAGAATTTACATTCTTGATTCATCTGGGTGTGTTCTAAAGATGGCGTGTGGATCATTTTGTTCCCATCCTGTGCATAATGAGCAAATTTTGCCTTAGTCTCAGATCTTAGTTTGGCACCTTTCAGAAGGACTAAGCAGAAATAAATTGAACAAATTTAAGAGAGAGCCTTTTAAATTAGGAATACATTTCACAAATTGTTTTGCATTGCTGACCTGCATTATGTTTAGCAACATTCAAACTATTCAGCTTTGATTTTAGCAACATACAGCTTTTGGTTGAAGCTATTAGTAACAGATAATCTGAAATTACACAATATTTCATGTTATTTCAGAGCAGATAGTTCCAAATAACACAATATTGGAGGAGCAGCAAAAATATTATCACATGAAAGACGTGTCATAAGCTTAATCAAATAACTACCTTTTCAATGACAGTGCTGCTCCAAGGCTCCTAGATAGCACACATGAGCCAGTCAATGGCTGTGCAGTTGGACTGGAAAACTGTTTTTATTTTAAAACCCACACAATCAGGAGAGACTTTTGGCTGTGTTGTGGGTTCTTCCCCCAGTATCAGATAAGCATTTAGAGTGCTTATCTTGATTTGACAGAATTTTATCTGAAGGAAACCCACATTTTCCTTGTCAACACAATTTTCTATTTTTAAAATAATGACATTAAGTTTAATTGTATTCACAATTTGAATAGTTGAAATATCAGTATTTCATTTTGTTCAAAAAACCATTTCCTTCAGCCTGAAAATTTACTAAAATACATGGGAAAGCACACGTGTAAAAGTATGTATGCATGTAAGTATCTGTCTTGATATAAAAACAGTCAACGCCTTGTCAAAAAGTCCTTAAAATAAGTAATTTCTAAATGCTATCACAGAGTGGAGGAATGCTTACTTTTAAAAAGCAGCATTGAAAGAAAAATCTCAGTAGACAATGTGCTAAAATTTAGCACACATGCTCTGCCAGAATCTTGTTTTTTGTTTTTCTTCACTGCTTTCTAATGTGAATGTTAAGAAGTTATGCTGACAAAGTCCTTTTTTAAATCAAGATCACTTCAGCAGGTCTTGCAGACTCTGGTACTATTGTGTATTGTCAGCTCAATTATTTTAAGTCAAATTCAGTCATATTTATGACATGCTGTTGGTCTATTTTGTGTTCATCATAAGATACTGGTGCAATTTCATCCATCTGAGACTAAGATCTAGTCATAAATACTTCATGACTCTACTATACAGGCCAATCCATGATGCACCCAAGCATGTGCACAGCTGGATACAAATGTACACAATGCTGAGCATAAGGAGAAACAATAGAAAGGGACAGCTCTAAAGTTAATGCAAGTTAAATAGATCTGAAATAAGAAAGAACACATTTTAAAAGGTAATTCAAAATGACATTTTGGAAAGCAATCTCAGAGTTGGTACTCATTTAAAATCACTCACTTTTTTTCTGGTTTGCCAGTTCCTCCTGGTTACCAACCAGTGCCTCTGTAATTCCAGCAGCCTCTCTGCTGGAAGCCGGATGCTGTTGCATTCAGATTTAGCATCATCTAGTCAGTGCCACTCCATCACAAAATAAGAATGGCTCATTATTTTTCCTTCCTTTAGTTCAAAATAGCGCTGTCTGTGGCCCTAACCTGAAATACAAGTAGTTATATTCTACCCTCCACTTTAGTATGAATGACACGACTCTGCCTAACTACGTGGCAGGAACAAATCAGCTTTTCTTTTTCTGCTTCTTCAGAGTAAAAGGGAGAATCATGAAGCTGTCTGTGGGATTATGAAAAATTTCTCTGAACTTTTCTCTCATCTCTGACTCTGTGTGAGTCACTTTGCAGCACCAGAAAGTGCCTTCAAGCAAGACTTACATTCTTTGGGCAGTACATAGCTATTTTCTCACTTAGGTATCTCCTGTAAACAAATACTCAGTCATGTGAAACTAACCTGTTGGAAAGGGCTGGATCACACTTAAAACTAGGTTAAGTATAGGTGGCAGAAATGTGGCAGTGGGTCAAACAACATCCAGCTGTTGAAACTTTGTGGAGCCCTGCAAGAAGTCAGAACCCAAAAATGTGTCACTTTTATTATGTTTTTCTTTCTCTGTTTCAGGAAATCTAAATAAATAACAAGAAAACCTAACAGGATTTTCTTTAACCTTCCAGAAACAGGCATGGTTCCTGTGTGCCATCTGAAGAAGGTACGTGTGGTGCTGAGGTATGAAGGTCAGTACTTGGAGAATCTGATGGTGAACAGGATGGAGAAGATTACAGGGTTATCCAAAGCTATCCATCACCTGAATAAAGGGAAAGCAGCAGGTATTGATCAGTTCTCTGGAGAAATGTTGAAAGGAGGTGGGAAGGTCAAAACATGGAGGTTACACTATCTTGGAAAGGAATGAAATCAAGATCAAATGACAGAAGCAGGACAACAAATTCTCAATGTACTAGGCGCAGCATGTATATTGTAGGACAGCTGAAGAGAAATTTCACAAAGTGCACAAACAAATGTATCATGGAAATATACTGTATGTCAAAAAAGTAAGACATAGGAATGTCAAAATATGACCCAAGAGTAGGCAGAGGGAAAACAGAAAGTCTTACACAGCCGTTAGCATAAAAGCCAGTTGTATCTGGGACCTGTGTGCTGCAGATCTGCAATTTCTACCAGTTATTGAACAGAATTCATCAGAGAACAAAACCTGAATATATAAAATACGGTATCTAAAGCAGATGAGAATTCTGGACAGAATCGCCAAAAGGCAAAGAACCACACTCCTTAAGGCACATACACTTGTCATTTTACTTTATGAAACCTTTTCCTCCAACTGTAGCCAGGTACCTTTTCCTTGGTACCTGATGTAAAACGTCTGCAAACTTTGGTTCTAGCCACCTCTGTTCAGCCCAGCACAACACAGAGAAGTGTATCAGATATTGGATGTTGTGCAAGTGTGCTCTAACGCATGAGTCCTGCTACAGTAAACACTATCCTGTCTGATTCAAGTGGGAACCTAACCCTATGACATGTCACAAATCAAGGAATTAATTTGAAAGAAGAAGTCTGACTGCAGAACACAGATAATCAAAGAAATGCTTGAAAAATGGCTTAAACTAGGCTGGAAAATTTGAGGAAGTATTTTGGAAAAGTTATGAAGTGTGGGGCTATGCTTAAAACCACATAAAATGTTATGCTTATTTCTTTTTTAATTAAACACTATTTTAAAGACCACATGTTACTCAAAAGCCTGAAAAATTTTATATGAATTATTTCTAGAAAAATACAGGAAATTTTATGCTTGCAACATGAACTCATCTGAATTTTATTTCCTCCTATCTTTAAAGGAAAATGAACCATGAAGAATCCCATTTATTCCCATGACTAATGACATTACAAACATGAAGTTTGGTCCATTCATCTGTATCTTCACTTAAGCCAACAACATAGGTGAATAAGCATTGGACAGAGATTCTAGGTTACTCTATATGTTAAATTACTGTTTTACAACCAAACACCCACTGGGAGAATTGTAATAAATAGGTCAAGCGTTTTCCACTGAACACTCTCTTCAGCATCATCTCATGGTGACTCTCACCATGATTCTAATTGGCAAAATAAATCTGGTTGCTGGAAATAGAGTCACCTAAAACCAAACTAATATTTATTTTCATTGGTTTCATTCTGGAGTCCAGGAAAAAAAAAAAATTGAAAAATCTCTTGCGCATACTTTGCTCCGTGCTAAAATCCCAGGAAAAGGCATTCTAACACATGCCCACAAAGGATGCACAAATACCACACCAAAAGTGCTTTATACTACTGTGTACTTTTAGCAACACAGTAGTATAAATAACACTAGACTCTATGTGTTTTCAAAGTGTTCTGGATTGATTTTCTTTTTTCTCCTTTTTGCTGCCCTTACAGTTGTGCAACTCAGTCTCATTCACTGCATTTACATTAGCAAGATAGAATTAGTCCCCAGTATCTGCTCACTTCCTTCAGAAAAGCATGGTTTTATTACTGCAAACAATACAGTCAGAGGTGGCTGTGTTCAACCCTCTCTTCTTCACCCCAAATGTCAAATTTGCCATTCATAAGTCTGCCAAATGATATCTTAGAAATTCCAGAAGTATGCTAGGGAATTCATCAGCACACATTACTTTGGAAACAAAATGATAAAAAAAATATTTTTTGGGAAGCATAATCAAAAAGATAGCGAACAGCACTCAGCTCATGTAGACCTCTGGCATCACTTACGCAGAGTTTAATTCAGGCTTCCAAAACTACCTAACATCTTCATTTGCCCTGCAGAAGGGGGCCTACTCAGGTCTACAGAGCTTGTTGCCATTAGCCAGCTTAGTCAGCTGAGCTATTGCAGAAAGTCAGTGGGAGCTACTGTGGGATCTACAGTGGGAAGCCAGTGGCCAAATTTATTCACACAAACTAGCTGGCTCAGACACATACCTTTTCTTTTTTACCTCAGCTTGAATCTGGGGGAGCTACTCTTAAGTACCTTTCAAAATCAATACAAGCACGATTTTGCCATTTCTGCCATTGAAGCTTTTTCTCCAGAAACAAAAAGAGAATGAAACGGTGATGTGAAGTAGAGTTTCCCTAATTTACTCTTATCTTGCAGGTAATATGAGGATTAAAAGAATGATTTTATGAGGCATCCTATAACTGGATTCTATGCATAAAAAAAATAAATCAATTCATTGATTTTTCCTCACTAACAAAGATAATTTACCACAAACACTGTGTTTATTACAATTCATTCTGCTGTATTTCTGCCTGGTGAAGTTATTTGTCAATTGTAAAAGGAAAAAAAAGCCCTCTCATCATTCCCATTTATTGTTCTTTCTCACCTTTAACTGTTGACAAATTCCATCAATAAAAAAATTGCCCATCATTCTCTCTTGAATCCTTGTAATTCCATGCCAGTAGAAGAAATGATGCTCTCTACTTTGACTAGGCTAAACAATGCAAATATCACCAGAGGGTACCAGTATTCTTGTCTACAATATAAAATTATTACATAGAACTCACAGCCTACTTTGCAAATTCATACCCTATTGCTTACAATGGTGTTAATTTGTGGGGAAGAGTAACAAGACCCAGCAAAGGTTTTAGCGCTTCTCACTTTGGAATCTCAGAGCACTCCAAAAATAACTAAATCCTGCCTCCTAAGATTGTTGCAAATTAAGTTTTTACCCAAAAGGAAAAAAAAAAAACCTACATCTAAGACAGAAAAAAAACCCAAGCCTCAAAACTAAGGGCTGTATTATGAATCTGTTCTTGCCTTTTGTAGAAATGATTTGCACAGAGAGACATTGAAATTAATTGGACTATTTCAGCAAGTAGCTGCATACCAGTGAGGATAAGCAGCTCACAATTTGACTGCTATGACACCCAAAGTTCCACACTATGTCCACTAAAAAGGCAGTGTAGTGTAATGAGAAAGGTAATGGCTGGCCTAGAATGAGAAGACCACAGTCAGAAAATGTGCTGGAAAGAACCTAAAAAGATAATGCAGTCCAGCCATTTTACCAAAACAGATACTTTTTAAAGACATATTTATCTAGTTTCCAGCTAAGCTTTCCCAATGTCCCTAGATAGTCTTGGGTATTGTCAAGTTTCTTTTATCATCAGATTTTTTTTTAGAATTCCCAGGATGAACTGTGCTAAAATCGTATTAGCTTCCTTTTCTGTTCTTCCTCCCATTCTTTTACTTCTTTCTCTTTCAAAATCGCACGTTTTTTTAAAGCAGCAACTGCTTTCAATTACGCTTATATATTAACTTACAGAACCTTCCCACTTGAAGTTTCCACTCTATATTATAAAAAAAATAATCTTTATTGTCAGTTTTCTGCTCTAGTCAATCTTTCATTTCTCAGTCATACTGAAAGCAATCAGTCCTGCTCCGAGTTGTCGCTGTAACAATATTCTAACTGTGAAATACTACTGATGTCCTGCTACACTTTGGAGATTATTGCCATCCCTCTTGCAAGATACTATCAAACAAAACTGCAAGACTCTTTCATCTGACCAAAATGTCAAGAAAATGAAGAAGGGTTCTTCCTCTTCACTTTTATTTAATTATTTATTGCTAATAGATGCTTTTGATTCACTAAAAGCTTCCCATCCTCTCTTCCTCTTATCCCTTTCCTCATCTTCATGCTTGTCCTCACCTAGAACAGGCTCTTTCAATGGTTTTTCCCTACTTCAATCAGAGTGATGGTGGTACCGACTTGGAGTTACTTACCCTCTTTGGATTGGATGGCAGTTAATTTCATGCTTTTATCCAGAATTTCACCACAGGTGCCTCATTTTCTCAGTTCATCTTCTGTGAACTTCTTTTTCTGGTGATCATCACCAGAACATTTTACCTCAAGCATGAACGTAAACAATGACCCCTGAACTAGAGAGAGCACAAGAGGGGGTGAGCAAGTAAAATGATGAAAAAACCAATAATTCTGTTTCTTTCATGACATCTTTATCTCTAACACTTACAACTGAAATGTAAAAGGTCTGGTTATCACTCTCAGGCCACAGATGGAGACAAAACACCTTCCTCTGCGATGATAGCCATGACAGACACTTGCTTCGGGGTCAGAAAGGGATCCAAAGGTAGCTTTTGTTACAACATGTCCATTCAGCATTTTTTTAGCTCAGAAATACAATAAATACAAACTAGAAAATGTATGTGGTTCCCCAGGGAAGCTTTTCTGGAAATGTCACTTTTTTCATCTGAAAATATGAATGTGTTTATTTTCATCTATATTGCACTCAGCCCAGAAACCCAACCACATTCGGGGCTGCACCAAAAGAAGTGTGGCCAGTAGGGTGAGGAAGGTGATTCTACCCTACTACTCCACTTTCATGAGACCCCACCCAGAGAACTCGTCCAACTCTGGGACAGCCAACATAGCAAGCACGTAGATGCTTTGGAGCGAGTCCAGAGGAGGGCCACAAAAATGATCAGAGGGATGGAGCACCCCTCCTATGAAGACAGGCTGAGAGAGTTGCGGTTGTTCAGTCTGGAGAAGAAAAGGTTCCAGGGAGACCTTATTGCAGCCTCCCAGTATCTTAGAGAGACTGAATCTGAGAGAGACTCTCTGACTGAGAGATGACTATCTATAGGAGAGATGGGAAGGGACTCTTTTTCAGGGAGTGTAGTGATAGGACAAGAGGTAATGGCTTTAAATTGGAAAAGGGGAGATTTAGATTGGATATTAGGAAGAAATTCTTTCCTGTGAGGGTGGTGAGGCACTGGAACAGGTTGCCCAGGGAAGCTGTGGATGCCCCATCCCTGGAAGTGTTCAAGGCCAGGCTGGATGGGGCTTTGAGCAACCTGATCTGGTGGAAGGTGTCCCTGCCCATGGCAGGGGGATTGGAACTCGATGATCTTTGAGGTCCCTTCCAACTCTAACCATTCTATGACTTTTTCTATTCTTTTGGGTGACTTTTTGCAAAGAGTTGCTTCCTCCTTGTCAAGTGTACTTGTGATATGTTTAGTTTTTCTTCATTCTTTCATATTTTTAGATTGTCAAAATTATGCTTCAGTTGTTCCTTCTAGCACACACTTCTTTTTGAAGATGGTGTAAATTTGGGTTCTTAGAATGGGGAAAAGAAAGAGGAAGGAAGTAGCAAAAAGAGAGAGAAATGCAAGAAACAGCAAACTAAAATTGAGATTGCTTACAAATGTAAACTAAACTAAAAATGTAAACTAAAATTTCCATATAACTTTTACTAGAAATCACTCATTTTAAAGTACCCTATAAAAATATCAAATTTTTACTGGGATGGCAGCATTCTTCTGTCACAAATTACATTGCAGAGCAATAGTTACTACAAATGTACAGCAAGTCGCTTCCAAATTGTCACTTTTTCTTTCTTGGTCTCTATATCCTGGTTTCCCCTTCTTGTCCCCCCCTATGACTCCCTTTCATGCACCCACTCGCTCCCTTGTTCTTTCTAGAAATAACCTTATGCTTCTCATCTCCGTGAGCTTTTAGAAAACTTTTTACTATATAACACCTCTCCTTACCTTGGCTCCATCACCTTTAATATTTCCTGCTTCTGTTTGTTTAATTCCTTCTTCCTTGCCCTTGTGTTGATTCCCTAATTCCCTCAGCTTAACAGGAATTCTTCAGTGGAGTCTCCTCTATGTTCTCAGTAGAGAATGCTGATATCTGTTCCTGTTGGGACTGGCTTTCTTTTGTCACCTGCAATCCAAATCCAAATATTTATACCCTTGGGGGAGGATGAAAAAGGAAAAAGAAATCTTTCCCTCTGCATATGCAACTCACTGCTTCATGCTTGCCCTTTTTCAAATTCAAACTTGTTCTAATATGACAGACAGCAAGCATAACTCTGAAATGCAAGGTTTCTGGCAGACACTGGTGTGACATACTGGCTAGATGTGGTGTTGCAGAAGGACAAGCTACTCAGGCAGTTGCATTCTCCTGCTCAAAATTAGCACAGTGCCTCCCACAGCCTGGGACATAACTGGAATGATTTGAGTAGGGTTGTTTCCAACCAGAGATGCTTTGCAACACTCTGTGTTTCATCCCTGTTCTGGTGCCAAGATTCACCTCTGTTGGTTCTCAGTTAGGGTTCCCTTGCAGTAAATCTGAGGATATACCAACTGATTAGCCAAGAAGTTAATTTTGAAGATCAGGAATAGACTTGTCTGAATTAATAAAGGGAACAATATGAAGCCTTTCACTTCCACAGTCAGTGGAAGCAGTGGAAAGCAGAATAAATTAGGATGTGAGTGTCTTCATTTTTCATGGTTTTCCTCCCTGTGAAGGATTTTCATTTTATATTTTATTTTAAGTGATAGGAGAGTGAATCCTGATGTCAATGATCTCAGAGTGGCAACATGGGACCCATCTCAGTCACTGTTTCTAGGTACAGTACAAGTAATAAGTAATGATCTTGGCGATATCCAAATTTCTAAGAGAATTTTTGGAAATAGTATCACAGAGATTAAGTACTACTTCTAATTTTTTAATCAGTTTTCACAGACAGCAATGCACAGGTGCCTTGACCTTAAACTTAGGTAATTATTATAATTAAAGAGCTAATACTCCATTCACAAATGTCTGCTGCACTATCTCTATTGTCTAAAACCCATTATTCTGCATGTAGTTCTTTTTCTGTTCCCTGTTTCTTTGGAACTCTTCCAAGATTTGCTCAGTTATTGTTTAAAGCCTTTCTCAGTATGTTAGTGTGTTGGTACTTTGTGTTCTGCATTCTATGACTTATGGATTATTCCAATTCTGGAGAGATATTTTCTATATCCATTCACAGACATTATTCATTCCATATCCAACAAATAAAATACCCTTCTAATCAATCATTACTGCAAGCTCCCCAAATAAAACTATCCTTTCTTTATTATGTTAAGCAAATTAGTCAAATGAATGTTTTGTAAAACTTGCTGTCTTTTTCGGTCCCTTGGCTCCCAGCCTGTCTCAATCCTCCTCCCCTTTCTTATTTCTTTTACCAGGAAGTGCTACCCATACACCTCAGCTATATTTACAGGCGTATTTTGTCTTATTAATTTTGTCTCTGGAATGAAGTCTATGCAAATGAAAGACCTTGTCTGAGTGGCTACCAAACTGTATCCTTTTCCAACACTAAATTTTTGTCCAAATTAATTTTAAATGGTGTAGTTGGGGACTGGGAGGGAGGTACACTCACTAAAGATAAACATTTAATTTTAGTTTCATATATTTTAAAGAAAAATAATGTATTAATCAAAAGAAAGCAGTATCTCTCTCTCCTGCTTTACCCTACAGGTCATCTTGGGTAGAAGAAAGATCAATTCAATTCCTTCTCCTGCCTGAGGATTTTTGAACCACGTCTCCTGGAGGAATGTTTAACTACCATGTTAAAAAGTTTTCATATTCTGGGATAAAGATTCTTTCAATCTCTCCTGCTGGTGCTATTCCACTTGGTTTAATATACTTAAATATTCTGAGAGACAGTGAAAATGACTCAATAGTTTGAGGTCTGGGGTACTCATGTGGAAAATGGGACTACAGGGTTCAAGTTCTTGCCTCAATAAATACCTAAACATTTTTAAACAAAGCAGAACTTTAACAAGAAAAAATGAAGGAACTTAATCAAAAGTATAGCACGACAGTCTCAACAAGAAAAAATGAAGGAACTTAAACAAAAGTATAGCACGACAGTCTCCAAGGCATTCTCACAGACAGTGATAACTGATGAAGAGGAGAGACTATGGAGCCCAGGTCTTCAACAGGTGAAACACATGACAAAGGATGGGGATTCACAGGTTTTATGAAACTAGTGTGGACAAGTATTTTTCTCAGTTGAGAACTGTTCAGCCACTACATAGCAACTCCATTGACAATTTTGGCATGTCAGTATATGTTCATCAATCCCTATTTATACTCTTTTTGGTAATCACAAAAATAGTAGAATATATACCATTACATAAGAAGCTTGGGGAAAGGAAAGAAGATATTCTTGTCAAGCTATATCCTTGGAGGTTAGAGTTCAGTAGATTTCATTATCATAGAAAATAGCTACCAATGGCAAAGGGTAGGAAGTGAACAGAAAAGGAGTTGAATTATAAATATGCAACAACCTCTATAGCTGACTTCTTTAGTGAAAAATAAGTATTGATGCTTAACATCTCTGTTGTGGTTCTGTACAACAGATTAAGGATGGATACCTACTTTGGAGATTTAAGCTGAAGTTCTCTTTCCTGTGAAGTATAGATCTTAAGGTGAAAACACATAATGTTATAAACAATTTGCAAAATTACATTTTGTATCATTTCTATGGAAAAATGAAAACGTGCAGAGATCTTCTGCTTCATAGCTGCTCAGCGACTTGCTTCAGTCACACACTTAAGAATATACCTAACTTAAAACATAAATGCAGTCCACAAAGACACACATTTATAAAGCTTTCCAAAGAACACCACAAATTACATGTACTACTCCATGGGAGAAATAGTGTAACATCAAATCGATCTGTTGAAATTTTATTTTGTCATGTTCCTGAATGTTCCTCCCTCAAAACATGGGTGCCTTTTTAAAAAGAAATCGTGTATATATTTTCAGAAATTATGTTTTCTTTTATTCATAAAGTGTTCATTAATTAAAGCAAGCCAATACTGTCAGCAGAGATGCATCTGTTACTCTTAGGAGTCTCCAGGACAAATCCTGTTTTGGTGACGTCTGTCTTACTATTGTCCTAATGGAGCAAATGGCTAAAGACTCAGTTCTTTCTGATGTATATGTGTTATATATGCAATTAAGTCTTGCTATAGTGAAGAACCACTGTCAGCAGAGATTATTTTAATGGATGTACAGTATTACTTTAAACTAAGTCCTCACCATCTGTTCATCTTAATTATAAATGCAAACCCAACATATCTTACATTAGCATCAGAAAATAGGGAAATATCAGTGACTGAAATGTCCATATATACTCTTTGTGCAATACTGCATGCATCTGTGCCATTTTACGTCTTCTTTTCCAAGCAACACAAATTGAGAAGGGGGGAGGAAAGAAGGGGGTAGAAAAGTGCTTATTCCTCACAGATCATTTTCTGGCATGGCTGAATATTTTTCTGGCAAACAAGGATTCATTACAGAAGATTTCAATATATTATGGCTCAGAATGCTTTCCAAAAGCACGTACTCTACTTGCACTCATACCTCATTCTAGCTCTTTCTGGCTGCCAGATAAGTAAGGAAAATTAAAGAAAGAGGCAGCACACACTAATGCCATCTAATAAATCACCAAAAAAAGGTAAAAAAATAAACATGAAGTTTGTATATGAATTCTTATTCTTAATTTGTCAGCTTTCTGAAAATTTCATACGCTAAGTAAGTAGTAAAATTGTAATATACACAGATTTAATTTATATTGTAATACAAGAAAAAGCCTAGAATAAAATTGTATCTGAGTTCTAGGGCAAAATAATCCCACTGAAACCATCATCAGCATAACACTGAAGAAACACAGTGATAAACAGTGCCTCAGATTCCTAATCCTGACTCTTTAGAGAGAGTGCTGAAGTTTATGATGCTATAAATTAGTACGAAAATAAAGCCAAAACTAGCACAGCAGGTACTACTCTTTCCCCTCTGGTTAAGTCTCCAGATACTTTGAGTTCTACCTCTTGCTCCCACAGCACCAGATGGCATCCAGGAATATTCAGAGAAACTGGACCAGTTCCACCTGTAAAACGCTTTCCAGTCTTCTATTGAAATTAAGAGTTTGTTTTCTCAGGCAATCTAGACAGTGTTCAGGGTGATAGAACACAACATGTATACACACAGGATTATGATCTAAAATGAAGGGAAATTCAGGAAAAATTATAAACTAGTGTCTTGCAAGATAATAATTAGTGCCAAAAATTTATGCAAAAAAAACCCCAACCCAAATACCAAAACCCAACCCCTGGCTAGATTCCATCATCTTCATATTTTCAAACTAGTCCTCATCAAACAAAAGAGTCAACTTCTAACTCAACTTGCAACCAAGATATGTCCAAATCCATAACTCTGATTTGGCACATTCACCCTGAAATAATCCAGAGTATCGCATAAATATGTGACAAACAAAAACTGTTGATATAATTCTCCACTTTTCATACAGGAAAAAATGCATAGAGCAGTCTAACTCCAAACTGAAGAGATGAGATTAGCAGACAATCCCTTTCTGTAGATTGTTGCCACTAACTGATAAGCACTTCAGGGATGTCTGGCACTGTGTCATTAAGAAGGATAATCAAATTCAAATAGAGATGTAGGATGCAGAATTGGTTGACATGTAAACACTGTATCAGTTCTAAGTGTCTACAGCTACAGCATAAAGAAAAACTTCTACACAAGTCTTTAAACATATTAGTGAAAATAGGTTTGAAGAGGTATTTCCCAGCTTTTTTTTTTTTTTTTTTTTTTTTTTACTTCGAAAGTTGTCAGGAAAAGCACCACAAATCACTAATGCTGATAATTTGTACTGGGGAAATGTGTATGGCCTTGCATTACACCATCTTACATAAAAATATCAAATATGAAAATCAAAAACATTTTTTAATAAACAGCAGTTTTACTGATTGCACATGATTATGTTAAGCAGCTTCTCCTAACAGTGTCACAGAGGTGATTTAATAGCTCCTATAACCCATCTTCCCAGATGACCTCTCCCCTCTGCTGATGAAGCATATTCAAAACCTACTGCCCTTTGCCCATTTTACCATCTTTTATTTCCAAACTCTTTGGATCATAAATACTTTTTGCAAAATTCATCTTTCTTCTTAACAGATTTTCTGTGGACATCTCATCTATGTGAGTGATGTAAAAGGAAACATGTCCTTATCACTCCTCTCATTATTATTATTATTTACCTGAAACCACCACGTGATCAATAAGTATAAGAAATCACTCATCAAGTATTTGACATCTCTGTAAAGTACTGCAGTTTCCAGCTTCTTTTTTTTTCAGCACTGAAGCAAAATGTGGCTCTGAGAAGGAAATTCACACTGAAATTCCTCTGAGAAGGAAATTTTTTTAAGAAAAAAAATTGAAAAGAAAACCCATCTCCTAGACATACCAAAAGGAAAATGAATGTTTAAAAATACTACCATCCCACTCAAATAACACAGAGAAAATGTAATACATAAAATGAAAATACACAGAATGCTGTAAAACCACAGCTATTAATAATCAACTTAAACCCCCCCAAAACTAACCTGGAGGGAGTTAAAAAGAAAGTCTTATCATTATAGCTGGAATAAGAAGAAATTCAAAGTTACTATCAAGGTCATAAAAGGCAAAGAGGAGAGAAGTAAGAGTTCCCTAGGAGAAATGTGGACAGTAATAATCCATGGATCCCGTAGGAGCTGCAAGCAGGTTGCCACAAGCAAAGCAGGAATCCCTAGGGGGCAGTATATAATTAACAATTTGAAGATGCAGCCATTGTCACAAAGACAGGGACTGCTACCCAAAACCGTGAGCAAGCATTTTGTTTTCAGAGCAGCTTGCTGATTACACTATAAACCCATATTGTTTGCTCTTATAAAATAATGAACTACTTTCTGTTACAAATATTTTCCTCTAGGATCATTAAATTTTCTAGTAAAAGGCAGGAATTACAGAATGTATGGAAAACAAGCAGACAGAATGAAAGAAAAGCAGTAAAACACTGCTGCTTGGGGTAGGGGGGAGGTAGAAAGGAGATGAAATAAGCATCAATATCATCTTGACTGTAAAGGTAAAGTAAAACTTGAGTTGATATATACATTATATATAATTATTTGTATATAATATACAAAAAAGAGCTACTATTGGCTTGATGAATCAAATCATTGACACAATAAGATTTTTCTGATTCAGCTTCAGGATTGAATGATTTTTCATATGATAGTGTAAAAAAAGAGTCAAATATGCATTTTTGTTTCTAGGTAAAAATAATGCAATAGTTACAACGTTTGCCTGCTGAAACTACTAAATGGAGATGTACTTCAATTTTAAACTCAGAGCTAGTGATCAGAGCAGGCTCGGAGAATACTGAGAGAGTACCTGCACTATACAGGATTGTCAATCAATAAAGTCATGATTTCACACTTTAAATAATGTAGGTGCCAGGATATAGTCACTTTGTAAGTGAGAGATTTTAATGGTTGTCTCTATGTTGTGTCTGCAAGGGTTGGTAGTGTTTGTTTTTTTCCTTGAGAATGCAGATATCATAGGAATTCTGGCTATCCCTATCATATAGTAATATACACGAGACACACAGATATGGCCCATTCATACGCAATTTTCAGCGGCTCTTCCTGATCCCAAGTTAGGGCTCATAAATAATGTTAATATTCTTTTATACTAAGACTAAAAAAATATATTTTGGAAGCCGAAATCAAATAGGGAAGTGACTGCAACTGGACAATATTTTATCTTTTCTATGCCATTTCATGGTTGTTATTGAGGACTTCATGGCTTTCTCTAATAGTTTCAACCACAACTTTCCAATTCTGTTCTCTAAGCATGGGGTTCTATACGAAGTGTTGTCCTGCCATGAAGATCGCCATATTAAAGCCACTTCTGAAAACTTCACATAAATCATCAGCTTTGCAGGCACGCAAATCAAAGTTAAAATTTCAGAGACAGGAGGATAAATAGAAATTATCAGGATAGAGTCTATTCTTTCTTTGATGAGGTCAATTACAAAATTCAGCAGGAAAACAGAAAGGAGAGAGTGTGATTTGATTAATATGTACAGACAATTCAGTCTTCTCAGCTCACGTTCTTTTGGGTCGTTGTACAAGAATCTTATGGTCCCTAAAAAAAGCTATGGTGTCTAGCATGCTTAAACATCTTCTGTAACGCTACTTCAGATTTTTTCATTTTTCTGTTATGATTTTCACTAAGCTAGGGTTTTTTTTTTTTTTTTTTTTTTTTTTTTTTAATTTTCTGTGATCAAGGCTCAGATCCAAAGTCCAAAGTAAAAGAGGATGGTCTGACAATATGTTCAGACTATCTGAAAATTTACAGACCTGAGCTCCATCATTTAAACTCACAAGGGCATTGCCTTGTTTTTAGGGCAGGTTTATAGAAGGATGGAAAATCAGGGTCATAAATTCATGAGAGATTCAATTATTGAAAAAAAAAATTTGCTTACTAAAAAAATATACACATTTTCAAATTTTCCAAAAGAAGGGATAGAGGAGTTAGTTCTGAAATAATAAACATATTTTGAAAATTTCAAAATACTATCAAGCCAAGAAGTGGAGTGTTTACCAGCCTCAGAGCCAAGAGTGCAGCATCCTTGGGACCTTAGCTTATGCCTTTTAGAAATTCCTCAAAACCAACACAAGACATTTTGGTTGCCATTAATTTAGGGTTTTTTGACTGAAAATTTGCTTCTTGACTTTTTCATGTCAAAGCGGCTTTATTTCATATGCAAGGGATTCAACTGAAACACCATGAATGTACCTGTTTCTAAAATGAAACTGAGAAACAGACAAATATACTTAGAGGAAAGGACAATCAGTCTTGAATCAATATTGCCTTCACCATGGTGCTGTGGGAGAAACTATCACTCATCAGGCCTACAGCAGTGAACTTCTTGATTACAGAACTTTGCCGATGAGAGCACCAGAAAATCTTTACTCTGCAGCTTTCAGTTCTGATATTCTGGACTCCATTACATAATATTCTTTCATCAGTGACTACATTTTATTATGCACTGTAAATGTAAAATACTTATTTTACTTTCTGTAATTATAGACATACCTCTAGTAAAGGATCCACCCTTGTAGCCTTTATATTACTGTAAAAAATAATCTTTTAGGAATTTATTAATACCACTACAGTTTCACTGACCATATATTTTGAGAAAGTTGTAATTTTTTTATTTTAAGTTGCCAGCCAAAGTGGGGTAAGTTTCCCATTATTTTCAATGTATTTCCAGTGGATTAAAGAATATTAGCTACCTGTTACTACATCATACTTGAAATTAAATTTCTCTGTATTGCAGATCCCACAGACTTGAAGAATTTGATTCTAATGAATAGCATCACTTAATTAGAAGCAATGTCCCCTTTCATCTCAGAACAAAAGTTTGTCACAAGTAACCTTGAAATATTATCTATTTCACAAAATGGTGTAAACAAGGACTTGACAAGTTTTAAAGGGCAATTGGCAAGATTATATGTTTCTTTCCTAAATTACAGATAAACTGTAGTAGTAGGAACTCAGTAGGAGCCAGGAGACATTGTTTTTAAGGCATTTATGTTTCACCTAATCTGTTAGCTGGTACCACGTCACCTGTCTGTGAGGTGGAAGTTTCTCAGCTTGCTCAGAGTTTTAAGGAGGCAAGATTTGGGATCCACTGCCTCTCACAGTGCTTCTCACAGCACCCCAGCTTTCATCTGCCTGGGCTGCATGTCGTTTGACACAGACCCTGGCTCTATATTGGGAACTTATGTCATAGATTACTGATGCTGGTCTGAACTTGGGAGGGGTGGCCAACTTTCTGCAGCCCAAACAACATAAACATGAAAGTTAAATTAGTTTCTTTTTATAAAGACTGACAGAAAATGAGAAAATACTCACACCTGTGGGTAAGATGCTGCATTTGTTTGCTTTCTGACATTGTTTACTGATGGAAAGCACTCACAAGAACAGCCTGCTTATGAAACCAGACCGAGCAGTATCCCAGGGTCAAAACTTACATGCTCCAAAATGACGGGGAGAAGAAACTCTACACTATCCTGTTGAACTTTAATTCTGTAGCGTACGTACGACCTGACCACAGTCATTGCTTGTGAAAAGCAAGCACTTCCCCGTTGCTGGTATTTGGGAGTCAGCAATGCTACATGAACTGTTGCAACACAGGAACAAAATGTCACAGAAAAATCAAAATCCATACCTTGAGCATGCCCTTATGTCTGGTGATTAGATGAGCCTCCAGTGAGCTGTGAAAGACTGCTAAACAGTAGAGACAACTTAACACTACTTCCAACTCCAATTAAGAGAGAATTGCCATAAGGAGTCTCAAGAATGCAACTGACAGGATGACTATAAAAACAAGACTAAGGTGTTTATTTTTGCTTGATAGCAGGTATTTCCAAGATATTTGCTCTATCAAAAGTGATGGGCTAGAATTTAGTAGTAAAATCTTCATAGACTGATCTAAGCTGCAAACTACTGATCTGGATTTCTGTCCTTCCAAGAGCAGCCTGTGTGAATTAGATGGAAGATTTGACTGAGTCCTGCTCTACATTTTGTGTTATTTCAATTTTTCTAATGTAGTTTCCTCGAGGAAACTAATTTGCTTCATTCCTGTTCTTATTCAATCATACTTCATGCTTGTCTGTTGATCCAAAGTTGGTAATTTCCACTAGCCAGTTGCAATAAATTTTGAGAAGTTAAAGGGCCACAGAGATGTTAAGCTCATCCAAGTTGCAAAAAACCCCCAAGGCCCACACAGCCATGTGGTTTTTTTTAAAAAGAAGGGGCGGGAGGGAAAGATGTCCTGACAGAGTAACGGCTACAGTGTGACACTACCACTCATTATTTATGCTAGAATTCAAATAGGAGTGCAGCCCTGGGACATAAATCCNGGCAAAATATCTGTAAAGGAAGAATGATTCCTATAGCAATGACTCCTGCACGTGAAATAACAGAACTGTGGAACTATAGGCAGCACCACAAAGTTCTACTCACTTCAGGTTAGTGTTCAGGTAGAAAGATATTTGTCAGCAGCATTCTAGATGTAGGCTAACCTACTTAGTTTCTGGCTTTCTGTGTTGATAAGCAACAGACTATTTCATCCCTAAGAGACCTAAGACTACTTTCTTGTACAGTTAGAGGATGATGGCAATTTTGGTTAGCACCAGCATTGGCTGAATCTCCACAAAAGACATAGTCCTATTGCCCAATTCTCTGCTTCTGTAGTTTCTGAGATGAAAAAAAAAAAGTGTTACAGCTTGCTAATGCAAAATAAACATTTATATCCATGAAAGGGTAAGTTTTTCTTATGTGACTTACTGAAATTCCTATTTGTATAAAATAAAAAGTTCTTCTTGATACTGTAGTTGCGGAGGTTCTCTTCTATTTACAGAGAAGCAGCACAACAAACTTATGCTGTCTCAGGCTGCTTGACATCTGGCCCCAGGCTCAGTTCAGTTTCTACATGCATTGCTTCCTGTCAGAGTAATTAAGTGCATTTTTCTTGATTAACAAAAATCCAAACAAGATAAAGAGCTAATTTGCTTTCTGGTCTGGGCCCCAGTGGATGGAGCCTGTACATATTTCTTGGGGGATACCATTTCCCCTTTAGTAGTGAGATAAATCTAGTGACTTTCCTTACAATGCTACAAACAGATAACTTTCGGATGTAACAAGGTTTTTGTAATAAAAAATATTATTTAAATTTATACTACAGTCAGTTTTGGCTTAAGGAGCTGAAAGGGAAGAGCCAGTATGAGCAGAAATATTTTCTTATTTTACCTTTCTGCACAAAGTGAGCAGTACAGATTTTGAGTTGGAACTTGCCAGCAATTGGAGGCTGCCATCAATTTAAATTTACATGATACATACAACATACAATACATGCAAAACAAATCTGACCAAGGCCATTTTACACTTCACATTATATGGAATGCAATGACTGAATACTCAGCAAAAGCAGTAAGTAATTTCTTCTGACAATGAATATATGAGCAATCTGTGACTGTCTAGCAAATTTTGTGTAAAAATAATCTCAATAAATAATTAAAATAATTGGAACTGAACTGAATTAGTGCTGAAGTTGTCACCTGACAAAAATGAAGTGTCTGCAGGAAGAAAAACCACTTTATCAAGCACTTGTCAAATTTAGAAACATGGAAGGTATGCCTCAGAAACTCTCCTAAAAGAAGATTTGTATATCTCATTCAGTCTCCCCATCTATGCTTTTAAGCACAAATTCTATCTGCAAAGGAGTAGCTGTTCCTGTATGAAGTGACTCCTTGGAATACATTAAGCAGACGATAGCTCATCCATCAGGTCACCACTTTGCAAAATATAGGGCTAGCTTAATAGCATTAAATAAATTCCTAAAAATCTATGTAGGTTTCTAACCTGTGAAGATTATTTTTTTTTTAAATATCCTTCATTTCCTACCTACATAAAATGTTTGAAACCACTGTAACATTGTAATATCGGATTTTAAAATACTCTGATGGATCAAAACACAGCCTGCCTTGAGGCTCTATAGTGGATTTGACATGACCAGCAACAGGCTCATGGGTCACACTGAGAAAGAGCCAAGAATTCACAGTGGGTGAAGACTTCTTGGAAGTATTAGAACTAAAAATGAATACACTTCATATTAAAACTGTGCTAAATGCCTGTCATAGCCTGGTCATTTGGGGAACTCAGCATATATTTCTACAGTTGCAAGATTACTTTTAATACTCTTGCAGGTCATCTTTAAATGAACTCGCATTTCATTGATTATCTTTGCTAGAGTATTTATTATACCCACTAAAAGTAAGGAAACTTACGTGTGCTGCTGTGTAGCATCCTCAGACAGAACACAGTTCATTGCAGCATGAAGCTCATTGTAGTGCTCTAATGATTCCGTTAAAATTCTGGTCAGCTTCTCCCAATCAAGTAACTGGAAAGTAACGAGGTTCTCCAACACCATGGGCAAAGTGGCAGTAAATTAGTGGCTTATGGATAAATATGTGCTCATCAGCACCCTGGTGGTAACAATATAGAGATATAAACAAGTATTCACCCAGCATATTAACCCTTTATCACAATTTTCTCCTTTGTGTATGTGTGCTTATGAAAAGTTGCCTAAGTCTGGGAATGATCCTTCTAGCTATAGAACCAGTATCAGAGACTGAATCTCCTCCATCAGACTCTGGCACTATGTCATTTCTAGAAGTCTAGGTTCAAGATCTCTTGCACTGTGTCCTCTCTGGAGACAGATGAGAAGAGTATAAAATATAACGCAGGTTTGGGTGATAGCTTTTCATTTCAGCTCCTTTTCTGGAGGGAAATGAGTTTGCTCAAAATTACAACATTATTTTTTTCCCAGGCATTTTACTCTGTTTACATATAATTTAATGTAGTTTTACTCTGCTTTCCTTGGAGCACTCTATTTCAGTGTATTCTCCATTGATTCCTAATATTCTCCTAGTCTTCACCATGGCATGCAGCCATAGAGTAGTAGCATCTGAACCTAAGAAATGTAAATAGTGTCATTACAAAGGAGAAACTTGAAGTATGTTTCTTCAAGTAAAACAGAGAACAGAATACTTCTTATGATTGGAGTGGTTTTCTTTTATTGTCTTTTCTATTCTATTGAAATTGTGTCCATTCAGACCAGGAAGAGAATTTTAAAAAATATCAATAATAAACAATCTGCATACAATTCCAATTGTATACCGACATGACATCCTTTTCATCTTCGTAATACTTAGAAAATAACATGGCATAGGGTAGACAAATACAGAAAACAGGGCAGACACATACAGACACATCTTCATGTTAAGAATCACACTGCAAAGTACCTTCAGAAGCATGGATGAGAATCTTGTCAAAATGTTCAGTATCTTTTCTCCATATATTTAGCTGAGCAAATACAGGATGATTTCATGGAGCCACAAGAAGACCAAGTCAATAGGAATCTCTATATCACTGGGGTGAAAGTATTCCCTGCAAAAACATTTTCATTCAACCATTAATTTTTTTCCTCACACACGAGATACTGTCAATCCCTCATTAGAAACTAAAATGTTTCAGTCAGTGATATGCATTCTTGGGTCACCGAAACATGAATATTTACTTCCCATAGTAGTATGCTTAATGGGCAATTAATGACCTGTTGTAAAAGGAGGAGTATAATGAGGTTGTGTTTTTGCCTCGAGAACGGTGAACCCTTCCCCCTCACCCTCCTTTCTATGACTTTCATCTTTGTTGTAATCCCATTTTATTTATCTCTGGCACACCTCTTTCTCTTCAGGAAAGCCTGGCTGTATCCTACTAGAGTTCCAGCTTCTTTTTAAAACTTCTGTTTTCTAGATTGCCTTTGTTGCTCTGCGTTCTTCCCAACTTCACTCCCAATGTAGATTGCCCTGGCACACTGCATACCAAAGAACAGCACCAGCACTAGAAACAGCACATCAGACTCGAGATTGCCTAAGACACTTTTTCCCCTGTTTCAGATGTGTTGTTCAGCTCGACCCCTGTGGGTACCCTTCATTAACTATCACTTTGCTACTCCAACTCTCCGTTTTCTCATTGGCTGTTGTCAGTCAACAAATTCTGGCCTTGTTAAAGGCAATGAAAATGTCCCTCTTGACTTCAGTATTTCACTCAAGAGTGCCAGCTCTGGCATGCTTTCTTGAAGAATGTTGCATTCATTTTTAGGAATTGGCAGATTAAGGTCTCTCTGCCACAAAGTGCTGATACAAATTCATTCAACTAGGGCTTTCGCAGCATGAAGTTAGTCTGATACTTAGGACTAAAACCAGCAAGCGTGTTAACAGGTATTTGTTGAGCAAGTAGTTCACGTAACCACACTTCCCCTAACACCTTAATATTCATGTACAAGGTAATTTAATATCATGTATCTATTTTTATGTCTAGCACATGTAACTACTGGGATATTTTGATTTGGGATATTAGGTATTTGGGGAATGATTGGGGTATTTCTTGTGAAAATGCTTCTTCTTGTAGTGACCTTCTGATCCAGCTGTACTATGAAGTTCTAAAACCCGACATCCTGCTTTCTTCCGTGCTTTTAAACAGATGTTAAATAAGAAGCTCTCAGGAACTATGGGTAAATTTCCGCCCTCCATCTAAAGATGAATATTTCCAAATGCATTGAAGAAAGTCAATTGTCTTTAAAACCTAGACATAACATACAAAAGATCAAAAACTGCTGAAGTATAGAAAAACAAATTATTCTCTCAACAGCACAGTTGTCCCAGCAATCTCTCTTACAACCTGAAAGATTTTTACTGTGCTTTTTATAATATTGATTCCCCTTTGCCAACCTCACATGCATGCTTTCAGGCTTCCCAAATTGCTGCTGTCTCCCACGCACCTACTGATGGTCTCACACTACTGCTCACTTCTTGCCAGTTTGATCCACAGTACTAGAAATGTTCTCACTCATATGGAAAGTGGCAGCTGAATTTGTTAAAAGCTAACCCAGATAGGAGGGCTAAACAAAAAGCAAACCAGATTGGAAAAAAAATTAACACCAGGTTCAGTGAGTTGCCAAATTGTACGGTGTTTTTGCAATTTTTTTTAAAGTATGTTCAGAAATGTTGAATCCAATAAGTGCATATGCTTCCACTTATTCCGCTTCTCCATCCTCCTCACTTTCTGCCTGCAGCATGAAACAGGCAGTACAAGAATTGTACTACAAATGCAATAGTTATTTTTTTCTAGAAATATCCTGCCAAACTTTGTGGGCACGAGGCAGCAGAATGAAATGGGAAGACCATTCATATTTGAGAAGATAAACTGTCATGGGAACAGGTGAACTTGGACTTGCAAAGAGCTGAGGAAGGAAGCATGGAGCTGTCATCTCTGATGGGAGTCACTGGACTCCTCAGCACCCTACATGCTCCTGCATCCCTGCAGTCTGCTTTGCAAACAAACACGGGGTAACTGTTGTTCATCTTCTTAGGAAAGGGGAAAGAAGAGTGGGGAGAGGAAGGGAAAGGTGAGAGAAGGGGAAGGGCAGGGAGAAAGGAGAGGAGGGTGAAAGAGAGAAGAAGGGAAAAGCCAAAAAGAGAAAAAGATCTGTCAGCTTTAATCCAGAATTTTGCCCTTTGCTGTTAGGCTTCATCTGTTGGATGTTTCATTCATAGATTGCAGCAGAGTGGAGAGATATCATGTAAGTTTTGTGTGAGCTGCCCTCAATAGGGAAACAACCTAGTTTTGTGGGAACCAGAACTTGCAGACGTTTACTTGGCTTTTTCAAGGTAAGTGGTAAGTGCGCGAGGACTATATTGTGCTATATTTACATTGTTTCTTGTACTCAAGTCAGTTTGTTCAAGGTTCACATTACATGGATGTAGAGACAGGCTCAGAATAAACACATTTGGGAATACTACCACCTGCAGCAACTGTTCACATTCAGTTTTAGAGCAGTCTGGAACATCTTTTTCATGTGGCAGCTTGTCATGGGTGTCAAGATTTGGAGCTTTCCAGAGAGTTTTATTGTAGCATGTCCATATTTCACCTTTCATGTTTCTGTAAAGTCATCTATCACATTCATACTTTTGACCTGATTAGAAACACAACTACAATTTTCTGAAAAATTGGTCTTACCCTCTTGTTTCTATTACTCGCCTCTCCAAGGAGGAGACCCTGGAAACACATAAGAAATAAGACACTTGAGATCTAATAAATGTAACTAGTAAATGCTAAACATTTAACTATAAGCTTCATACAACATAAACCTAAGAATAAGATCATGACTGTTAAGTAATGCATTACAATTTAAAAAATAATAAAAGCCGCAATGACAAAAACTTTGCCAGGAGTTTCAGACCTGACTGAATCCAGTGCAAAAATATGTGAAATATGGTCAAATTTATTCATTCGGTAGCTTTTAACCTTTGGAGTTTATAAGATAACTTTCAAGCTTATAGGAGAGTTGTATCCTAAGATTTTATAAGCACTTCTATCCTGATAATTACAACACTCTATATATTTTATGGCTGAGATCCTTACTGCCTGAGAACACTGCATTCTTTCTGGTGTCCTGTGGGTCACCGTAAGAATTTAGATTACAGAACTTAGAAGATGTTCAGGTACAGTGGTTACTCTGAATATTGGCACAGCTTATATATGTATATTTGGGGAGCTCTCCACTGAGTTAGACTAGTGATGTTAAAAGACAAGTGTTACATAAATTGTACAAGAATCTATAATGTTTACTAAAGAGAAAGAGCAATTTTTACATACAAGACCTAAAAGGAAAGACCTAAATTACCTGGAATATACGCATCAAATCTCTTAAATTAAAAACTTAATTGAATCTAGTCACTGTGGGTAGAAAGACTTGGGTCATTTTCCAATGCAGACATATTGCATCTTATATGAAGATGCATGGATTTCACTACATGATAGATTTCACTACACTGGAACTGCAGCTCCAGTGCTGGGAAAGGATATTTATGGTCCTGCTCTATATGGTGGTTAGAGCATCCATCTCTGGGAACCACAAAGCAAAGAGAGAGAAATGTCTCTGAGAGATTAAAAAAATAGTATGTGTGGAGAAAAGGATAATTATTTCTTTTAAAATATACCCACATAAATATTTTAATAACACTAAACCCCAGAAATTGAAAGCACAAGTTGAAAAGGTTTTCACAGCCAAAGCACACAGTGTTAAATATCTTATTCACTCCCTGTCTCACTCGATGGAGATCATAATTGCTATCAAGTTAGTATGAAACCTGCCAAATGAACCCGGCTTCAGGGCAGTGTGCTCCTTTGCAGCTGTTTTCTTTCCAGAATGCCTAATAATCTGTGTATATTTAATCAAACCGGGATAGTTCAGAGAATGAATGTTGCTTGGGGGGAAAAAAAAAGAAGTAGTAAGGCAGAAAGCACCTTAGCAGAGTACCAGGCAGAAGGGAACCATAATAGAGTTGTTAACTTTCTTAGGAAGACTAGTATATTGATCCTTTATCTTGGATCAATCCAATTCTAATTCTATTATTAACTTCTTTATGGTCTTTTTAGCAGTCACCTAAAACCGAGAAAACTCAGAAAAATTACTTGAGGATGTTTCTTTTCCCCACAGATGTGACTCAGATAGAACTGGTCAAATAACAAAATCCCTCATTTGCAGAGAGTTTCTATATGCAAGAAAAAAACCACACCTGTAAATCAGAAAGTTAAAAATAACATCTCTTGAAGCTAAACAGAAGTTTACAGAACTCATACACTTTTTCAGAAATTACACTTTCGATCAGTCAGCATTTTCAAATGAAATCAAGTCACAGAACATTCCTAATCAAGCTAAATGTAAAATATACTAATGTATACGGTTTGGGGACTTTGATTCTCTGCAGTGGAATCAAGCGGTATGAGAAGCTATTTGATATGGGTTTTTCACTATCCGTAAAAAATGGTTGACAAGTTCAAATACAATGGAGATGACACCTCAAATACTAGAAAGATGGTTTCAGAGAAATGCACAAACACCATTTGTAAAAATCTATGCATTTCCAGGTATGAAACAATATTGAATGTACACATATGAAGCCACTGGTTAGGAAGGAACTCAACGTAAGGCAAGAAACCATGCTAAACATATTTCAGAGGGATCAGTTCAAGTGTAAGCGTAAAAGGAGTCAAACAGCGCAAAATGGCAGCCAGGCACAAGATCTGCTATTGAAGATAAAAGGACTCCCACACTTTAGGATAATGAGGTTTCTTAATTTCAGCTGTCATTAGCAGAGGAAAAGAAGTGAATCTACCCTTGAACCTCTTGTGCAACGTGATGAACGTTTTCAGCTCAGGAGACTTTCTGGGTGGGTTGTGCTTTTTCTTTACATGTAATGTAGCAGCCTTCCAGATGTAAGCATTGGTTTGCCCTTGAACACATGAAAACTTCTGTTCATTACAGCTTTTGGAAAGGAGTTGCAAAAGCCCTTTACCTGCTGCATGAACTCCCTCTTCTTGTTTTACACATCTGTCTCCTGTTCCCTTCATGTGTTCTTAAGCTATAAGAGACAGCAAATAGCTGGTCCACATCCACCTTCTTGCTAGCAATTGTGATTTTGTAGACCCCCAGTATATCTGCTCATGCTGATTCTTTTCATGGCTATCAAGTCCCAGCCTCCATAAAGCAGGTGTTTGCTGCTTTTGTCGTACTTGCTGCCTTTCTCTCCAACTTTTCCAATTCTAAAACATCATTTTTGCAGTGACGTGATGAGAATTGCATATCATTTTCAACAACCAGGTGAACCAGTGGAATAATTATGTTTTCTGTTTGTTCTCTGTTCCTTCTCTAATAACTCTAAACAATGGATGTACTTTTTTTTCTTCGACTCTTGCCAAGCACTGAGTTGATGTTTTTGTGGAATTGTTTATCATAACCCCCAGGTCTCGCTCTTCAGTGCTAATTGTCAGTTTGGAGCCTATCATGTTCTACATGAAATAGGCTTGCTTTTCCAATTGTACATTCACTTTACATTAATATGCACTGTATTTCATCTGGATAATTTTATTACCCAATGGCTTTGGCAGTTCTTCACAGCTGGTCCTCATCGTTGCAACCTGGAAGAACTTCACGTCATCACCGAAGTTTGTCACTTCACTGTTGACCCCCATTTCCAGGTATCTTATGTATATTTTTAAACAGCATGAATTTCCCTGTGGAACTCCCCTGCTGACCCCTCTTCCATTGCAAGAAACAGTCAGCTATTCTTATCCTTTGTTTCCCACTTAACCAGACAGTTATTAAACCATATGGCAACTTTTTCCTATGTTGTAGCTGGTTAATTTCTGTATAAGCCCTTAGAGCGTGATATTTTGTCAAAATCATGTTGGGAAACCACTGTCATGCTTTCAGTTCAAAGAACTCCAAGAGATCTGGCAGTCAGATCCAGTTGCTTCAGCCTTTAGAGCTTTTGGGTGGAAACTGCTTATTAGTGTTAATGCTATTCATTCTGTCTTTTGGTACTGTTATTCCTTCCTCAGCTTATTCAATTTCAGGCAGACCTCTGCTGATGTCCCCAGTCTCTCCCTATAACAAAAGATTTCTATGGGGGAATAGACCCAGTTTTACTTATAGCCAATATCAGTACAAAAAAATGAGTTTGGTTTCCCCGTAAAGCCTTTATCCTCTGAGTAGTCATTTTGCATGCCGGTCATCAGGTGTTTCTGTTATGATTGCAACAATGGTTTAGTGGAAATTTTGATCCCTGAAACTAGTTACTCCTTTAACTCTTTATGAAGGGCTGATTAGATTTTTAGGTTTAGTCTTTAGTTTACAGTCCTTCCTTTCTTTGTTTGGACACAACTTCAGTTTTCTAAATGATCCTTCCTGTTTCTAGTAGCTTTCTTTCCTTTGTTGATTAGCCATGCCAGTCTCCTCTTACTCTCTCTGAAGTTTTTCCCAAAGGATGGGGCATGCTCTGCTGCTGTGCCCTCAGCTTAGTGGTCTTCTTCCTCCCTGGAAGGATTTAATTCTTTCGGTGGCCCATTTTAGCTTCTTTTTAGCGGGCTTCCTTGTTTTGACAGAGTTGCTCTTTTTGAAGTTAAGCACACTTGTGGTGGATTTTTTTGGCCTTTGTTGCTCCTGTGGGAGGACTGAATTGAAGTACATTACAGTCACTGTCACAGAGCGGTGATTCCATTGTGAGATTCTGAACCAGATCCTGCACATCACTCAGTACACAAACAAGCTGTCACTCAGTGCGGTGGACTTGTTCAGGGAGCTGATCTCGGCGCCCCTCGCTGCTCTGCTGCTCAGCCAGCTCAGTCACAGGTGCATGGCTCTGTCGGAGGATTTGCGCCTGGGTCTGTCAGAAACGGGATTAAGGGGACCGAATTGTTGTTTCCTTTGGTAGACTACGCATTTAATAAACATGGTGGAGACAACAGGGTTGCAGAAAAGTGCAGTGCCTGTTGAGGTAAATGTTTACTACATGCAGACACATTTTGCCTGTCTTTGGAATCCAAACCCTAAGGGTCTTAAAAATGGGAACCCCCAAGCCTGAGCATGGGTACGGCCAGTGGCAGCCAAGATTTTACAGAGGCAGGAAAAACATTTCTGCTATGCGACTGCCACAAACAGCTCCTTTGATCTGACAGACAAAACACAGACAACACACCCTCCCTGAAACTCTTGAAGAAATTAATCAAAAATCAATTTTAATACAAAATAAAGATAACCCTTAAGTTAAGCAGAGTTTTGCTCCCTTCTTGTTATCTCCCATGAAAGACAGAACTATGAAGTTGGCTAGAGGCTTCCACATCTCTCCGTCTTGTGTGTGGCAGGTTTCCAGGCCATGTCAAGAAGAGTAGCACCGTAAATCCTTGAGACACAAAGGCAGGCAAACACTCCTGCTGCTGTGTGATAGCTTGGAGACCTCTGTGTACTCTTGCACTGTACTCCTTAGAGAGTCAAAGGACTTTTGAGGAGACCTGGGGCATCTTATGTGTGATTCTTGTTTTACAATACAGTGCTTATTCGCCTACATGGGCTTCTGGGAATGCCTTGGTAATGAGCCTAACGGAAGGTTTCCCAATATACCCCATCCCCTCAGCACTTTTTATCTGGTGCTTGTAACTGTGTCATTCCTCGTCTGCTCGTGCAAGAGAGAGCACCATCTGTCTACTGTCCAAGGCTGCAACAAAACATTAGGATGTTCATTCTCTTTAAATTAAGAGCTTGAGTGTTACCATGAGCAAAAACATTTTGTTAGAAATATGGCATTTGGCACATCTACCCAAAGATGCTGATTTACTGAAAAACTTCCAGCAGTAGGATTCATGCATGTGACACACTGACAATTGTGAATTTCTTTTAAAATCGGGTTCTGTCTGTCATAGCTATGTAGTTACAAAATAACAAAGGGATAATAAAGCTCAATTGTATATTCACAGTTTGAGATTTCTATTGACAGATCTTCACACGGAATGCTTCTGCAAGAAATTGTGATTATGTAGCTCTGTTAAAAGAACTGAAAACCTCTCTTTTGTTACAACTCTCTTACACACCATTTCTATCATTTGGAATCTTTTAGGGGATGTGTCAAAGTTGACAGGCCCAAATTTGGCCTTCTCTCACCAAATTATATTTGTAGATTTAGAATATCTTCCATGTAGGAAAAAGAATCCGGGAGTCAACCTCTCCAAGACAAGGCTAACTTCTTTGCCTAACTGCATGTCAGCCACTAACCCAACAAAAATCAACCCTTTCGTCCTACAAAATGCAGGTTTCTGCTCATGTTCTTCACCTTCCCTCTTCTTACAACCTACATATTTAGTTGGTACTGAGCTGAAAATCAAGCTTACTCATTTACCTATGGGTTAGATGCTTTTATTTGTTCAGATTGTTACCTCTAACCTTTCACTGCACTGTTGAGAGCTGAATTATATCACAGTGGTCTACCAGACCTTTACTTGAAACTTACCGAGCCAGTCTTCCGGGTTATCTTCTGTCACATCACATTGCATGGGATTAACAATGGCAGCTAGTTTAACTTCTTGGACCTTTGTTTTCCACCCTGCAATGGGAAAGCTGGATGTTTCACTGTGTCCAAAAGAATCCTGAATCTGCAGCAGTTAATTAAAATTAAAAGAAGAGAGAGGAAGAAAAAGGAGATATATTTTACATAATATATATAATTAAAGAATATCTGTTTGATTTTGCTTCACCAAGAATCCAGAAGGATTTCAGGAATAAATGTACATGTTTGCAAAAAAGTACTTTGAGATATTAAAAATGTGAAGAGCAACAGCATAATACCGCAAGTCTGACTGTTGAGCTGTTCTTGACAAAAGAAAAAGACTAATTTCAGATCAGAAAAACTATTAATCTCTTATATACTTAAAAAAGCCAAAAATCAACAACAAACCCCAACCCAAACCAAACAAGCCAAAATGGAAAAACAAACAAAGGAAACCTAGATTCACAAAGCTGCAGTGCTTGTCTTTTCCTGCTGCTCACGTTAACAACTCAGTAGTAATCCCAAAAGGATTCCTTTGAATGCGTATGCCTAAGAAAGGCCATTAAATTATAATCTCTCCCTGTCTAGATTTGTTAGAGAACTCTATCCAGAAGACTAACATTTCGATCCAAGCATCCTAAAGTAATTACTCTAAAGTCCTAGTGAGTCCTAGTCACTGTTCATTCAGATACACAGGTGTATTTTATAAAAAGTTAAATAACTGTAAAGGACAGACCGAGGGGATTTTCCTTGATCCATCCCCTATCTCCTCCACTCCTTTGGAAATTTTAACAGGGTGCACAATGGTAATTGGAATTCCTGGACATATTATGCTTAAAACTTTTCAAGAAAAAAAGGTAACATGTCCTGAAGCTCCCACACCTTAGTAGACCATTGGGAATGCTTTTGGGAAATAAAACAGCAACATCTCTTTTTCCTTTTCACTCCACCAACCCTGAAACATTTGACATAACCAAAACTCTGACAAAAATAACAGCAAAATACTATACTACAGTCAGTAAACAGTAGCTTATATTATATATAATACTTCTAAACTAGATTGGAATTACATTGCCCTTGACATGACAAGGGGCAGGTTATAGAAAGTCAGCAACGATGTCTGAAAATACATTTTCCATCCTGAGGCTCTGCTTCCTTTGCTCACCCTGCAGTGATGTTGTGTCTTGGCCACACTAGTTGTTGCTTAGCACTTCTTGGAACCTTTCAGTACATCAGAGAGGCTTTCTAAAGCAGGACATTAAGTAGGACTCAAAAAAAAAAAAATTTGTTCAAACTGCAGGAAAAAGTTGACATTAATCAGTTCTTCTGTGTGTTTTTAAACTTCCAGTGTCTGCCTAAGTTAAATTCACTTTAGTTCTTCCTTTTTGCTTCCAACAACTTTATTCTGTAGTGCCAAACTAAACTGCAAAATAATGTGGAACCCTTAGCAATCTACATTTCCCTTGGAGCCTGCATGCCTTGCATTTAAACTCCAGTAACAGCAGTTTTTTCCTCAGATATGCTGGCATTATGATTTGGACATAAAACAATGCATAAGCACCATGGTGAGTGACCAAAGAATTTATCTCTAGATTTCAGTAGTGGCAATTATGGAAACATCTCCCTCAAACCTTGGTGGAGATTCTCCTTTTGCACATAGGCTTTCCTCTTTCAAAGAACAAACTTCAGTTGCCTTTACAGCTTTGTGACTCTATGGCCACATTAGGTGGAGCCCTCAGTGACCCAAAGACCACAAAGAAAGGCAGTAACAGAAATCTCTACAGGGAACTCACAGAAATCCTTCTAGGCTCTGAGGTTGCATTAGTTTTCCCACACACTCCTTTTATGCTGGTATTTTCCCTGTGAGGTTTTCTTATAAAAATAATTTCGACAGGCAGATAGTGAGCAGGTGAGGAGCCAGAAGCCTCAGAGCTAGGACACAAGCTAAAGCTCCCACAGTCCACCTCTGACTTATAAGGAATTAATAGCTTTTATGGTGAGCTGTTTTCCTTCTAGAGGTTTTTTTACTTCTTCCATTCTGAAGTCCCAGGCAAGGACACATATAACATGGCTTCCTTTTTCTGAACCCACAGATCCTTGGTGTCACAATGAATACTGAAGACTGATTCAAAGGCTAGATCTTACCCCACTAAAAATCCTAAGCAAATCCCAATAACAGAAGTGGAGACAAACATGGTAATACGAATAGCATCAACTGAAAATTATTAAAACTTTTACTGATAGCTGCATTACTTGCATAAAGTTAAACAGAAGAACAGGAATGTAAAGATCATCAGTGACATTAATTACCTTTAACAGCCCAAATAAATAAAATTTCTCTCAGTTTTCTCTTCCAAGGATTTTTGAAAACACTTGCCAAGAGAGTAGATGCTGTTACAGCAAACACTGAGACAATGCCTCAGGCCTATAAATATACAAGCAGGTGTTTCTTTTTAAGCACAAGCCCTCCCAGGAAACAACCCAAGGGATCTACCTGACCCAACTGCTCCAACACCCACTGCTTCAGAGCCTAAATGTCCTTTTTGGGGCAGAATTTGAATGAATTGTTTCCCCTCTCCCAGGCAAAAAATTTATATGGTTGGATAAAATTAACTGAAATCATATGTGATGCTATTCATTAGTCATCTGTAATATCTCATGATTATTAATCAGAAGAGGTTACCACAAACAAATTAAAACACTTCTACGGTTTATAGAATATTTATAGTTTCCATTGTTTCAGACCTTGGAAAAAACAAATATTCCTGGTGAATATTTGGCATAGCCTCCCTTTATTGCTCTGTCTTTAAGTGCTTTTAGAGAAGGGGTGCCAGGCTACAATCTTAAAGAAGGAGATCTCTGTTTTTCAGAATGCTGAACTGTGAAGTGCAGAAAGTGGGAGAATATGTTTTCCCACTAGGATGTGGACACAGAGGAGCTGAAAGTCTAACTCTGTCTAGGAAACATCCTTTAAATTTTTGCCTTTTGTGCCATGTTTGCTCTGTGGATGCTGTAAGGAATTGCATATTTCTTTGCCATTGACTTTTAACCTTCTTGCCCACTATTTTTCCATTTAGTTTTGGTTAATTTTTTGCTTCAGCAAATCCTGTGCAGGAATCTTTGAAATTACTTTTGCCTGACTCAGTCATGGCACTGCAGAACTGGAGGATGCACAGAAATAATAGCTATTATTTTCAAGATCGTCTTTAGGATAAAGGCAGCAAAAATAAACCAGTGTATCTCAGTATTCTCTGCTCATGTCCAACAACTGAATAACCAGTGTGCTAAAATCCCTGTAGCTGCAATTACCTCTCCCTCCCTTTTGAAATGTAGCTATAGAACTAATAGTTTACAGCAGGAAAATAGTCATTTAACTTTTCACATTTATGACAATGAGTGATAGTTATACTGCATTAAGTAAGTGATTTGCTCTCCTAAAAAACATGTCTAGATTTGATCAAGGATAGGTAAAGAGGATGTCAAAAATTCTATTAGAATTGACAGCATTTCTATTGAAGATTTACCGTTCATCATTAATCGAGCTAATTGAGTTTCTCAGAGACGGTGCATATGGTATAAGGATTTTGCCCTGAGTTTTCAGAAGTGATCCCACTGATTGCTCTACATCTTAAATGGTGCAAAACAAAGCTATGGGAAAGAATCAGGCCCATTGAAACATGGAATTTTACAGTTACACCTTCTTTTGGTAACACTGGTGGATTATTAACATTGCAAAACTAAAATGCAAACAGATATTTCAGGAAGACTACACAGTATGGTATCTGTAACTCAGTGTAGTAGAATACTGCATTATCCTGTCACTGAAAAGTAGTACAATGTAATATTAGAGTTATTGCAATATCTATATGCACATTTTCTAATATGAATGGTATGCTATAAACATAACTCATTCTACTACTACATGATATGTTGAAATAATATAACGTGGTCATAAATGAAGAGAAATTATGTTGAATTGCTTGCTGCATTGAAATACAATTCAGGAAGATCAGAATTAAAATAGAGACACTTAGTAAATACTGCAGCAATGGTTTTATTCTTTGAAAAGTGTCGATTGTATGTGAAAATGAAACTGCAGATACACTTCAATATTTATCACACCAGGTACTACATTCACATTGTAGAAAATAGCCACATCAGTGGCAGAAATGAGGTATGAAGTTAGCTTGTGTAGTAGATAAAATTATAATCTGGTGAGGTGGTAGGGAAAGAAAAAAAAATAGCTCTCTACAAATCTCCAATGAAAAAGAAAATAGAAGGTTTCATGATGTCTTATCATTTAGATGAACCTATGAACTGGTGGAGTCAGACAGAAAATATGCTTAATATGTCAGATGTGGGTTTTGTATTGGAAAACACTCCACATAATTCAGACACATTACAGTTATCTGTCTGTTTATATAAAACATGTTAAGATAAGCCATGAGTGAAATAGTTGTGGATGAGGAAGCAGAATGGTCTCAGGATTAAAACAGGCTCTGAAAGATGGGGTCAATTACTTAAATTCCTGTTCTTACCAGTAACAGATAGTGAATTCTTGGGAAAGTCATTTAACTCAGTTTTATCTCCTCCATCTGCATAACAGATATGCTATTATTAAGGCCTTCACTGGGATGTTAGGTGGTTTAATAGTCTTAACATTGAGGTCCTTGGGTGTAGAGTTCACATAAACACAACTATTTCATTCTGTCAGATGGCAGGGCAGCACCTTTGAGCTAAAGCTGCAAGTGGGTTCCACTTAAATTATTTTCATTTATAGTTCTGGCTTGGTAAGTGGCCTGTCTTAAAAACTGTGATTTTTTTTCCCCTGAATGCATACAACATTGCATCTCTTTCTGTCAATAAAACTGACGAAGCAAAATGAGGAAAAAAAATAAGGTGCTAGAGGGCATGCTTATACCACACAATTGAGCATGATGCAGAGACTGCAGAATTAATGCTAACCAAACTCAGAACTAGGACAACCCAGCTAACTTGGCTAGTTAGCCAACCTTCACAGTGTTATTCTGAAGACTAATGAGACACTGTGAGGATTCACTGTTTCATACCATCTCAGCTGCTACTACCTTGAGGAATCGAGCTTCTTATCATGGCATGGGCTTGCCTGGTGCAGATTACTCTGGAAATACTAGCAGGAAACCTTCAAATTACAGTGCTGCTTCTGAAAAGTGAAATAAATTTGATGGAAACTTTCTCTACCAATACAACACAGACAGTCACGTTCCAGATGAGACAACACAGGAATACAGGAGGATGATTTGCCAGAGGTCTTCTATCAGGATATCCTTGCAGACCTTTGAGGAGAAAATTGTTTTTTCAGATGATACGGAAATCCCTCTTCAATATCATCAAACAGGAAACATCTGAAGGGTGCTTAAAATTATCAAATTATTAAACCAAAGCAATGAAAGGTGCTACCTCATGTGCAAAACTGAAGCTAATCAGCAGCATCAGAAGAAGTATGAGTATCATCAATCTTATACAGTCCATATGATAAACAGACATTTTTATTAAACATTAAAAATGCCTAGTTACTTACCACATGAGTGAGATAAACACAGGCCAGGAGCCAGTTGGATCTTTCAGAACAACGCACTCATCCAGCAACAAGTGTATCCTATTTATCAAATAAAGAGACAAATGTAATGTTACAGCCTGATTTTCTGTGCCAAAGAACTTAGTACTTACCATGCCCCACAGCAGGGTGATCCTGCTTCAATGGAGCTGTCAGGTCCAGCAATGAGACCATGCAAGAGAGCTGCCTCAAGTGCAAACAAAGGGAAAAAGAGGGTGAGGAACTGAAGAATTCCATTGTATGTTCAAAAGGAAAGTAACTGAAGTAACTGAATTCTCACTTTCCCCCTTCTCTACAGAACCCAAGGATGCGCTGATGAGAGACCTGCAAGGCCGTTAGGAAGTTCAGCATTGGTGAATATGGGCTTAAGACTGTAAATTTCTAATCTGGAACACCAACATTTCCCAGCAAGGCTGTTTAGAAACAAGACCTAAGCTCCACTTGTTTAGGGAAAATTCTTTCTTGGGAAAGAATAAAACAAAAAAATGAAGGAAACAGAGAAACAGCAAAGGAGGGAAACCCTGAGGAAATACTAATCAGAGTAAAATAAAAATGAGAGAACAGATGGATCTAGGCAGGCATAGACTCATGGAAAAGTACTTTGATGTAAAAAAAATAATTCTTGTTGCCAATACAAGTTCATCTCCTTCCTGTTTGAACCCTTTGGTAGCAAAGATGACATGCAACACCTCTCCAAAGAAGTACTCGAGTTTACTACCTTGTAATACACGGGTCTAGTCTGCAGCCTAATGACACCCCATGTTTAGGGGTGAGCGCAGCTGTGCCTGGCCGTGTACTGCAAGCAGAGAGAAAGAGACAAAGGGAAGGAAAAAGGCCTCTCTCCTCTACCTCGGGGCTATGTGAGCAGTTTTCTCACTACAGACATAAACCTAGCAGCACAGCACACCTGCTCAGCAAGGCCTCTAAGTATCTACAGGCCATTAGAAGGGTTTGGACTTCATAGAAAAAAAAAAAGTATGTACATGCAGTGGCATGTATCGGTGTCAAACACTCTGGTAACCATTTGCAACACCTGTCATCTAGCTCCTTTGGTCCTTTATTTCCTACACAGAAGTTTGTGCCATGGGCCCAAGTATGGAGAATTCCAGTTTTCTCTGACACAGCCTCATAGCCTCTCAGCAGAAAGAAAGACGCTGTGGGAATGACATGAGAAGGCCACGATGGATCAGTGGCAAAGACTGTAACCAGGTCCCATTGGGCAGCATTCTGCAGACAGCCTTTGGGTTTGTGCATATAATTCAGCTGGTTGATTCCCATTCACCTCTAGGCCAAGCTTAGCAAGTACAATGTACGTCTGGGGACAAGACTGGGCAAGAAGAGCAGAGTGAAGCAGGATGTGGGTATGTGCATACTGCATGTGTGGGCAGCTTGCACACACTCCTCCCTCCTGCTTGTCACACACATACCTTCAAGGGATGGGTGTTTTGTGTTTGTTTTTTCTTTTTCCCCAGAGCAGGCAGGGAGAGAGAAAGGGAGCAGCCATCCTCCAGTGCTGACTCAGACTGATTCTTGTTTGCAGCTCAGTATTAAAGTGCCCGGAGAACAGAGAGGTTTTCCACAAAAGCACACTTTGCTGACAATCTAGAAAGGGTTCAGTCTGGAAAGGATTGAGCAGATGGAGCAGTCTGCTGTTCCTGCCAGTCAGCAAAAAGGATACTAGGAAGAAGAGCAAGTGGAAGGGCAGAGATTTCTTGTTTAAAAGGGCTGAGAGGAAAGGTTTGGAGAGAAAAGAGAAATCCAGAAGCGCAAATCAGAATTACAGGATGCCTAGGAGGCAGTGATTTCACTGGTGTAGGAATAAGCCTTCACTTGCAGAAGCAAACTGTGTAGAGATCAATGCCAGGATGGCTAAAGGCCCCCCATCACCTGGTAAAGATTATCCCTCCTGCAACCCCTGTGCTTGAAATGGTTCCCTGTGTCCTTACAGAGGGATCCTGTGGCATTTTTCACAATGACGTCAACCTGAACTCACAGACAGGCTTGAGGATAGCCAATAGCCAGCAAGAATGCAGAATGTGACCAAGTTCTCTACGAGTGTTGTGGTTGTCAGAGTACTTTGGATCTACAAAATAGATCCTGGCAAGCCCACCACCACCACACTTAACAGTTCATAGGAGTCTTTAGAGGCTCTGCAGCAACATCAGGGTAGGGTAGTTTAATTTGTATCGGGCGGGCTTCTAACTCCAGGGATAGCATGATGCCAGAAAATTGCACTGAAACCCAAATGCTAAATAAAGTCAATTCTTACTAAGAAACATAAATTCCAAAATATCAGCATCCATTTAGGAAAACATAGGCCACTGCAGTCTGAGAAAAAGCAGATACAGTGAACAATGTTGAAAGTAATTATAACAGAAGGGCCCCAAGACGGAGACAAGGAATATCAGGTTAGACTCGAGCACGCACCACATTTTGGAAATGTTGCCTAAGAGCCAGAACATCACTTCTGTGAAGCTTTATTTCATTACCATTCTTCCCCCAAACCAGGATCTCTGCTTGGATTTCATCCTCTGTTGGAGTGAATGTGGCATGGCAGCACATGGGAGGAATTAGCAAGAAACCACTAAAGGGAATGAGGCACCCCAGCTTCAGCTACTCTGGTAGCAATTTCAGATGTAAATAACTCAGTTTTCTATGAAAGTATTTGCAGTGGTGTTGCATTGTCCTTTTTTGTTTGTTTGTTGGTTTTGGGTTTTTTTTTCAATAAAAGTCAAAACAGTTGCAGAACTTTTGAATAGAAGTAGTTTATTTAGTCAGAAAATAATTTTTCACCAAAAATTACGTTAGAAAATCTTGGCCTTAGCTGACAATATATATTTGGATGAAAAAAGGCTCCGAGGCTTGAGAATCTTGACATATGTTTGAGATTACACATTAGAATTTAGATGATTCTTTGCTTCTCGAACTTTTTTCATTGTACTCGTTCACTGACCACTTTGCTTTTATTAAAAAGCTGTGATTTTACTAGAATACTAACAGTGAGAAGACAGCACTGAGCAGAACTTTAAAAAGGAAAACACAGACAAAATACTGGAGGAAAGAGATGCAACAGACTGTGCAGTATTATTTTAAGCAAAACAGTGAAACTTGCTGTTCTCCTATTCAAAACTAGAAGGACTAGAAAATGCACCTATCCTACCATAACAATGTCACATGGTCATCAGAAGTAGCTCTTCTCTAATGAGGATTTTCTCTGACCTATGGCAAAGGGATCAGGCGCATTAGGCAAAAGCAGTGTGGCCTAATACATGAAAGTCCCCTTCAGTCTCAGCCAGTCTGCAAAAACCACATGAACACGTGGCTCGTTGGCAGGACTCCAGGGGCTCACACCGCGCATGGCACTGACTTATCTGTAGGAGGGAGATGAAGTACAGCCAGGCGATGTATTCTGCCTTTCTCTTGGAAAAATATCACAAATCAAATTGTTTTCCTTTGCTGCACAAATCCTTTCACCTCAGCCGAGTAAGCCAATATTTACTAATATACAGAGTTCACATCTGAGTTTGCATGTGCCCCTTTTTTTGCTGACTGCAAATTGGGTTTGGCTTTTCAGCACTTTCAGCAAGATGTTAAACCTGTTTCAATTGAAAAAAATATACCATTTGCCTCCTCCTGGATTTGAGAGACATAAATATCTCTGAGAGTTTGGGCACGGTGCCTGTTTTTCACTGCTTACTTTATGTTAGGGACATGAGTGGTACAGCCAAACTAGTGAAAACCAATGATATTATCTTGTAAATTATAGTACTTAGAAAAATAAAATTATAAAGTAAAATCTAACGAAATAAGCAGTGGTAAGTAAGAGACTAAACTATGCAAAACACCAAAACCAACCTAGTCTAAACATTTTGACGATTGGGCTCTAAACAGTAAAATGCTGATTTTAGAATGAAAATTTTCTTATCATATTGCTATTGCCCTAAAGTAGTAAAGTGCTGCTTTCCAGATATCCTGAGGCAAAAGATGTGGAGACCAAAGCAGGAGGATACACGCTGTCCTGAGAAGTGTGGCTTACAGACTTTGTGCACAGGGCTTGGATTACTCCAAGAATTGTGCCCTTTTCTTTCATTATCTCCCCTGGTCTGAAGAAAGCTGGCAAAGTTAAGGCCAAATTTTGTCTTTAATGTGCAGTTGCCCACGTGACTTTAGAGGAGACTTGATTAGTCTAGAATTTTATACTGAAACTATAGCTTTGAAAACATGAACAATGACTTAAAAGCACACCTCAGCCTCACACTGAGAGTCCTAACTGATGCACAGAAATTCATAGCAACAGCAATGACATGTCTCCAGTATAGCTATATCTCTGAGAATGATACATACATTAAAGTAACTGTCATAGAAACTTCTACTTCAGAATGTGGAAAAATCTGGCCGACACCACTTAAGAGGAATAGCAGAAAGACAGGTGAGCATCACCTCACTCACATGCTGGCATGTGGTTTCCTAGAGTTATATGTAAGTCTAGTGATATTAGACAAATGAACTCCAATTTAAGAGTCCTCAGGAAAAAATATTCAGTTATAAGTCACAGTATGAAGAAGCAGCAAGCTAAAGAGCTCCATTCCCCTGAGAGCCCTTCTGCTCACCAGGAGAAAGGCTTGGGAAGAACAGTGAGCTCTGCTTTACCTGCACAGTATACACAGACAGAACGGCCCATGCATGCTGGGTCCAGAAACCACACACTGGGACCTTGCTAGCCTAAGATGGTCACTGATGTCTGTTGATACTCACTGCTATTGTTACCTGTGTTCACTAGATTACTTTGCACATGCTTCACCTTCATTTATCTGTGCTTTTAGCCCCAGGAAATGGGGTATCCCTTTACAAAGCTGCTGTCTAATCCTGCTGGCTCTGTAGGAACATAGACCAATTTACTCATGTAAAACTGTCTTTTGCTTTTCTTGTGCAGAAGATCTAGAACAGAATGCCTCACATGGCACAAACAGAAATTAGGTTCTCCTACAAAATTACAAAAACTATGTCAAAGAATTCCTTTTCCCTTCTGGGGAATGAAAAAAAGTAAAATAACCAAATCCTAGGATATGTCCCAATAAGAATCACAGAACTGTCACAGTTGGAAAGGATCTCTGAGATCACTGAGTCCAACCATACACAAAACACAATCCACACCCTACAATCTCGGCCCCTAGAGCATGCCCTGAAGTGCCACATTTACTTATTTCTTAAATACCTCCAGGGATGGTGACTCCACCACCTCCCTGGGCAGGCTGCTCCTGTGCCTGACTGCTCTTTCAGTAAAGTAATTCTTCCTAATATCTAATCTGAACCTCCCCTGCTGCAACTTCAGACCATTTCATAGAACCATAGAATGGTTAGAGTTGGAAGGGACCTTGAAGATCATCAAGTTCCAACCCCCCTGCCATGGGCAGGGACACCTCTCACTAGACCAGGTTGCTCAAAGCCCCATCCAGCCTGGCCTTGAACACTCCCAAGGATAGGACATCCACAACTTCTCTGGGCAACCTGTTCCAGTGTCTCACCACCCTCACAGTAAAGAATTTTTTCCTAATATCCAATCTAAATCTCTCCTCTTCCAGTTTAAAACCATTACCCCTTGTCCTATCACTACAATTCCTGACAAAGAGTCCCTCTCCTGCTCTCCTGTAGGCTCCCTTCAGATACTGGAAGGCTGCTAGAAGGTCTCCCCAGAGCCTTCTCTCTTCCAGGCTGAACAGCCCCAGCTCTCTCAGCCTGTCCTCATAGGAGAGGTGCTCCATCCCTCTAATCATCTTCGTGGTCCTCTGCTGGACTCGTTCCAACAATTCTATGTTTCATTATGAATTTCCTCTGGTCCTGTCATTATCCACTTGCGAGAAGAGGCCAGCACCTGCCTCTCTACAACCTCCTTTCAGGTTGTCCCCTCAGTCTCCTCTTCTCCAAACTAAACAGACCCAGTTCCCACAGCCTCTCCTCATAGCACTTGTTCTCCAGACCCCTCACCAGCTTGGTAGCTCTCCTCTGGACATGCTCCAGCACTTCAATCTCCTTGTAGTGAGGGGCCCAGAAATGAACACAGTCCTCGAGGTGAGGCCTCACCAATGCTGAGTCCAGAGGCACCATCACTTCTCTACTCCTGCTGGCCACGCTATTCCTGATACAGGCCAAGATGCTGTTGGCCTTCTTGGCCACCTGGGCACACTGCTGGCTCAAGTTAAGCCAGTTGTCCACCAGCACCCCCAGGTACTTTTCAGCAGGGCAGCTTTCCATCAACTCTTCCCCAAGCCTGTAGTGCTGCATGGGGTTGTTGTGACTGAAATCCAGGACCTGGCACTTGGCCTTATTGAATCTCACACAACCAGCCTTGGCCCATCAATCCAATCTGTCTAGGTCTCTCTGTAGAGCCTTCCTACCCTCAAGCAGATCAACACTCCCACCTAGTTCGATGTCGTCTGCAAAGCATAAGAAGACAGAAAGCATAAGCATACAAAAGAGAAAGTTTTTATGCGTTTACTATATTCCATTTTCCTACCTCCAAAATATTCATGTACTCTTTTTCTTTAGCTCCACTTGCCAGCTTCAGATCCTGCTTTTTAACACTGAAGTTGATAATACCTACTGCCTTCCCTGAGAACAGGTGCATAGTATAAAGCTGAGCCCGATGTATCATTCACTACTGTATGTAACTCTAAAGATGCATGTATGTAAAGGTGTATGTTCCATTCATTCATAATTAGTCTAATTTATAGAAAGAAATTTACACAATAAAATCCTCCCCTGTTAATGGCACTTAATAATTTGTCACAAAGCAGCAATGAAACACCCAGACTTCTGCCAGCAATGTAATAATAATCACATATTTGCTAGGCTGCCACAAAACAATACAATTCAGAGTTGTCCAGAATGTTCAATATTGCAATGAAAAGCACAAACTGTACTTCAAATATGTCTTCACTATGAATGCATTGGGTCATTTACCTTAACAATGTGAACGTGCTCTCATTATTATGTTCAATTTGATTAGTGTGTAGTCTAACATTTAAAAGTGCACTTCAGATGGAAGAAGGTATGAATGCATGATTGGCTCCTAATAAATTGAGCAACCCCCTAATGAACTGCAAGGGATCTAGAAGAAACTGGTAGACACTAGACAGAGACACTCAGAACCAGAAGAAAAAAAAAAGCAGTAACAGCAAGAAGACAGAGTATGATTTCCTAAATACATTTATGCACTCTGCTGTAATGCTCAATGCTATCTGAAGTAGAGCGAATAGGAAGGTGCACAGTTCTAGTGAAAAAAAACATTATTAGAAATTTGCTGTGTAAAGCAAAAACGTGACCGCGTTCTAACATCCATTCTCCAACAGATCATTGCTATTAAAAGCCAACATGTAAACAAGCACTTTGGCTGCTATGTTTTGGAGTCATGTTACCCAACTGCATGCTATAATGGAGCAGAAAAACAACACCCCCTCTCCACTGGTGTCCAGGAAAGTTTTTTTTCAATGACACTGTCATACAAAATGAAGTCAGAGGAAAAGTAAAATCTATATTCAGGGGACTGGATTGATTTAATAGGAAAGATGAAATAAAGAATTTATCTAAGAAACAAGAGAGAGTACAAGTCCACAGCCGTTTGGAAATGAGTTGACAAAGATATTTTTTTTTAATGAAATAGGAATATGTGATTACTTGGCAATTAACCTAGAGTACATACAAGAAAGAGTGACCATAAGAAACATTGTCTTACTACTGAAATGTACGAGGCTGCAAAATTCTTCTTTGTGGAAGAAGTAAAAAGTTCCTCATTGTGAGACACTACAACTCTTAACTGCAAAATTCTTCTTTGTGGAAGAAGTAAAAAGTTCCTCATTGTGAGACACTACAACTCTTAAGGGTGAGGGTGTGTAGGGGGATGGAAATTCACCTCTGAATTCTGCACCTTTGTGTTAACAGTGAGAGCCTTACTGGTCCCTCATCCAGGTATCAGGCTGTCTCAAAGTACATTAGATGACATTTCAGCTTTATTCTGTTTCTCTATGTACTTAATCTTTGCTGGGTGGACATTTAAGCGTAGTGGGTGGTTTAGCTTTTTTCCCTCACCTCCCCTTGGGGGGGGGGGGAAGTAATTATAAAACAGGCANGGGGGTGGGGGTGGTTTTGTTTTTTCCCCCCCCCCCCCTTGGGGGGGGGGGGGGGGAAGTAATTATAAGACAGGCAAGAAAAAAAAAACCACAGCACTTTTTTTCCTCCCTGAAAGGAGCAGTACTCCATATCTAGAAGCCCACACTTCATATGAAAATGCCTGTTCAGCTGGGTTGTGTTATGTTCTACAATCATAAAACAACGTAAGACTGGACCGCAGTGATGGCAGCGAGTTAGCTGCAGCGTGGCAATGCTTATATAGCTGGGGCACTACTACATGAATACTTCTGTTCTTCTCTAACCATGATTCCTGCCTCCCCATAGTTGACAGCTACATTCTCCTGTCATTGAACCAGTAGCTATGGAAAAAAGTTTTCATGTTTGTAATGTTTTCTTTTTCTATTATATCTTACTGGTTAGAAAAACAGACAAAACCCAAAACCAAAAAGCCACAAACCTAAATACCCACATGCAAAACACAGTTCTGCAATAATTTGCTTAGTTGGAAGAGATGCAGTTCATCATCAGAAGGTAACAGCAGGATCATCTACAAGTAGCTGTGTTTCTTATGAAAACTGAAAATATCAAACAGGACTCACATAAGCCTAATGACACACCCGCATCTGACCAAAGCTGTGTTGTCTCCTAGGAAACAAAGAAATAGACCCTGTTAGCTCACCTCCAATTTACAACAGCAAAACAGGAATAAACGGTATCCCTTTAAGTATCAACGGTGACAACAAAATAGTGAGAGTAGGTTTAGTATTGACACTCTTCAGCAGCATCTGCTGGTTACCAGTAGTAGAGCAAACATCTTCAAAAAGTGAGAAGGTACCACTGGGTAGAGAGGCATAATTTCCCCCATGCTGGAATTGCCCACTGGGAAAGGTGCAGGACTGAGCTTAAGGCAATAAGGGCCTGCAAAACGGCTTGAAACATAGTTCTGGGTAAATTGTGCCATGCCTCAGTTTTTCTGTCTGTAACTCAAAATTGGTTGAGAACCTCAACTGAAAGCACTTGGCATTTTACGGTGCTGTTAAAAATTCAAGATTGTGACTGTTACAAAGAAAAGGAAAACAAACAGGAGAATATTTGGTGCAAGAGAAAAGCCAATATTTGCAGAAGACACACAAACAAGGAGGAAATAGATTTGTTTGGACAAGAAACGACAACTTTCCCTCAGGAGAAAAAATAACTAGAAGGCATGAACTGCCTGGATCTTAATGTGGTGTATCATGTGCATGTAAAGAAGTAGGATGGTCTACACAGATACCTCTGTGTGGGAAACAGTGTAAAACCATCCTCTCTGTATTCCAAGCAGGTAGGTTTCTGAGGGACTAATGGCTTTTTTTTCTCCCTCCACTCAGAAAAAGCCTGGAATAGCTATTCTGCAATAGTTTCCTATGTGAACAATCTCTTTCTGCCTGAAGAGTAACTTTTTTGTTAGTCCACTTCGAAGTGGACCAAATTATACTGCAGAAAGGCATTCATTGAAAAAATCAACCACCTACCATTGTGAAAGGCGGCTATTTCAATTCACACCCTCTCCTATTTCACAAAAGAGCTATTTCAATTCACACCCTCTCCTATTTCACAAAAGCTTCCTTTGCCAGGTGGAACCTTCAGTGTTGGTGGACCTAACTGAGGACATCCCTACACACCACAGGGCGGAATCTGGCTGTTTCTGAAAAGGTTAGATTTGATACAGCAAGCAGTTATGGTGCCCTTCCAATCCACTCACATGGTAATGTTTCACTTCTTCAGTATTAGAATATTGCTTTCAATACCTGGCCAAATCTGAGCCATTCCCTTGCTGCACACCACATTTGAAGAAATGAGACTCTACTCTCGCAGTGAAATGATCTTTCATCAGCCTGGTAACAAAATCTTCTGTCTATACACTGTCAAGGATTTCTGGGTGAATATATCTGCAAACTGCCTAAATAACTGCAAACATACCCACTTAACAGAAATAACCTTGTTTTAATAGTTGAAAACAAGCAAAAAGTCCCAAACAAAATCCTTTTGGCACTCCTTGTAAGTGGGTGTGGCTTTCTGGGAGGGAGACAAAATCCAAATGAACATGGCACAGACCTAAAGAGAAGGAAAGGGCACTATGGCAAATTTGGCATGTGACTTTGGAGAAACCGCTCAATGCTTCGGTCTTCCTTTCTACAAAACAAGACTGATGATGAGTTTTGGTAATCGTAAAGTACGACAGTAAGTTCTGTCTAAGAGCTCAATATTACTGCTATTGCTACTTCCCAAATTAGCATAAAAGATTGGCTAGGTCATCAGCTCCTTGGGGAAAAAATAACCCAACAAGCCAAAGAAACACGGACACAGGTATTCTGCCTGCCACACAAGTGGTGGAGTTTTAGGTTGAGTCAACCTTCCTTTGTGTTAAGCAGAATTAGAGCTTCAAATCTCCTTGTGGCCCTGCATGTTTGGACAGTTGTTGGATAGAGGCAAAATCAGCTGGTCAAGTAACCACGATCACCAAATATAACTACGCCTCGGGGCCCACTACAGCTTTGTGGCTCTTGGGATCTTTCAGCTACAATGCCCTGGGGGCTGTGGCAGCAGCTACGTTGTGTCTGTTCTTACCTAATCCAGTTTTTTATGACTCACAAAAACTCATTTGTGTGTGAGAATTACTGGCTTTTCAATTGACAGTGAGGGAGCAAAAAATCATCCTTGAAAGGAAAGCTTATCTACTTACATTATAGTCTCACGTATTTTACTATGTGTTTACTGTCAGAACGTGTTGCAGTTAATATCTGAATCTCTGCCAGACTGCTGACAGACAGAATATGATCTATCTTAAGATATACTTTTTTTTTGGTGAAGTGACAACTGCTAGTCTGTAAATACTGTGTGCAATAATAGAAACACTAATTTGACATAGCTATATGTTTCAAAAATGTTTGTAGTTTTCTTACATTTTTCATTCTCTTTGCAATTCCAATCAGCAAATGCATGATCATTGATGCCTGGAGTTGCTATGGCATATTTTAAGATACGCAAATTATAGGAAATATTTAGTTCACTGCTGTTGTTAAAATGGTGTCTCATCGAGTAGCTTTAGATTTACATATAGTTGCTCTTAAAATCAAACACAAACCTGAAATTTCTACACACATGATGACAAAGGACACTGAGGAAAATCAGAGCAAGGGAGGACAGTGGAAATCTGAGGTACTTTTCAAGTTAATTACAAGGTTTCTCTCTCAATGAAGCAAACAAAACCAAACAAGACTGAAGCAAACAGAAGAGCTCTAGATTCAAGCCACACTAGAATTTTCCCCAAATTTCACAGTACAATTTCTTCACTCCCCATGTTTTACACAGCATGTTTAAACTTAGACATTTTTAAACTTCAAAATGATCCCTATACTGCAGGGGACTTAACTGGCAAGTACAAGGCATCCTAGGGCATTCTCTACCACATTTTTCATTTGTATCTCCTGGAGCCCAATTCTTCAAATGACAACATCAAAATCATTACATTCTACTGCCTTTCATGGCGGTGGCAGTTTTCTCATATTCCCCTGTTCGTTTTAGAGCATACTGTGAGGTAGCATTGGATTATGTAATGAACATCCTTAAACCAAAAAAATGCTACTCAAAAAAGCCTCTTTATCTTCATTGTCTCTGCTACAGTGTCAGTCATACATTCATCCCATTCAAAAACAATGAAAATTATTTATTTGTATTGTTTCTAGTGGAGCTGTGTATGAAAGAGTCGTTTTCTGCTGCGATTCCTTTAAACTCGCATGTGTTAAAGGAGAATAAATGTACGTTTGCAGGATGGCAAAACACAGTCACCAGAAAATCTTAGACTCTAGTCAGCCCTATTCAACTCTTTTTTCTTTTTTTTTCCCCTTCACTGAGCTTTGCATAAAGCTAACCCAAACCCACATGGATTTCTATAATATCCAAAAAGAATGACAATGAGTGATGTGATGTAGGTGGAAACTGCCTGAAGAAACCTAAATTGTAACAGGAAAAAAAATTGACATTTTAGATTTTAAATGTTACACAGTTTTTATAAAGCTTCAGTCAATTTATTTTATTTATTCTAATGAAGAGCATTACAACTGCTTTACTGCACTGAAGCAAGCATCGATCACACCATTAATCACACCTTGTGAATAGTCACAAATCAAGTTCTAACAGCAAGCACTGAATCAGGAGCAATGAAGCATAAACTCCTTCACAATTTATGATCTCTCCAATTGCATCTTTTCAACCATTAAATTGCAAGATACCATAAATTTTTATCTTCTTCACTTCAGTCACATTATTGATTCTGCCTTGTGAAATATAGAATAGCTGTAAATCTAGGCTATTGAATTAAATTTAAAGTCTTGACTTCAGAAAAGAAACCCAACACACTGCCATGGCTGTTAATTTACACTGAGGAACAAATGATAGAAACATTAAAATTTAAATGGACAACAGGGATTTCAAAGAGCCATAGTTCTGTCAATCCTAGTCCTTGTCAACCTTGAGGGTTTTTCTTTTAGCGAAATTTCAGATCGCAAAATATAATAAAATAGAAGCTCAAGGTGGATGCAGTACAGATAATTCTTGCAAACAAGTAAATGATGAAGAGGCTAAATCAAAGCTACTGAATAAATGTTTAGGCTTAAAATAACTCCACTGAATTCAGCACAATTTACCTAACTACAAGGCTGAGGTGCTTTAATACAAATAAAACTGGCATACTAGTGATAGTATATCTTTAATTGTCAGGTCCCCAGTGAAAAGGCAGATTGCCTTAATGTGTCTGCAAGATTCTTTCTAGGAAAGCACAGGCAGGTTCTTCATGGAACTGCGTGTCCATCAGAAATCAAAAGAAAGATCCACCAAGGTGGAAGCCTGTGTGGATGGGTGGAAACAATAAATGCAGACAGCACGGAAACTCTCAAGGAACTGGAAGGATGTTAAAATAGACCTGGAATATATCACGTTGGAAGAAAACACAGGGTGTGATCAGGATTTCCAGGGTACTGCTAGAGAAGTGAGAGTTTCCTTATACTGTTGTGGGTGCCCCTGTGAGAGCAGAGCCTGGCCAAGGCCAGACGCCAGATGCTGGCTGGATCTGCTGCTCCACGTGCCCTGGCTGTCCAGGTGTCCGCACAGAACTCACAGTCCTCTCCCAGCCTTTGAGGTGTTTCGCCCTACTGCTCCAGTGTACCAGGGGTGGTTCCCTACAGGCCCCTTGCCTTCAAGATGAAGGCCTTACTCCAGACTCTTCCTCCATTCCCGTCCCAGCAAAGGAGCCGGGGCCGAACAGTGAGTGCCCTCCCAGGTGCACAGCTCCCTGCCCTGCTGGGTGCCCTCCATCTCCCTCCCACACAGAGTTGCCCTCACCACAAGCTCAGAAAGACATCATCTGTTAAACAGTTTATAGGATTCAGAGGCTTAAATCAGCTTTCTGGCACGTTGCTTAAATAATCCCCCCCAGCTCTTTAGGAAAAAGCCATATAAATGTTTGCTGACAGGAGGAACAGCAGCAGAGGGGACAGTGTGGAGAGGTGGTGATTCTCCTCTGCCTGGGACTCCCTGCTTGTGCTGCCACCATCCCTGGATCTCGGCATCCACACGGCAGAGGCAGAGCAATGGCATTTTGCCCTTCCTGGGATCCAGGGGCAGGCAGCCCCATTGCCACCCACCAGCTGTACCAGAGAAAAGAGAAGGGACCAGGAGGGTGGGGGAAGCAGAACTAAGGGCGCAGCCAAGGTGGAGCTGGCAAGGCAGGCAGGCAGCCCTCCTCACGGGGTGTGCGGGGTGTGCAGGGTGTGGAAAGGGGAATTTCATTGCCAGGAGCAGCTCCACGGTGGGACTGCTGCCAGGAGCAAGGCTCCTTGAGCTTCCAGCCACGGCTGCCTGCCTCCCTCACAGCTGGGTGTGGAGGAGGCTGGGGTGGAGGCAAGGGTGGAGCAGGTGAGATGAGAATCTGGGAAACCATTCAACCTCAATAAATTGACTTATTTAGAAGTTGCCTACAGGTACTCAGTTGTCTCTTGAGCCTAGTCCTAGCTGTATTTAATCTCGTAAATCAAATAAATTAACAGGGTGGTCTGAAGAGTTTGTAGGATCAGGCGTTGGAACTGAGGGTGGGGCCATCCTCACCTGTCCAGCACGTACCTACTCAGCAGTAACCCCCATTTCCTCCATCAGCTTTTCCAGCCCATGAGTACTGTTGTCTCCCAATTCTTTGCATACAGAAAAATTTTGCCAGTTGCAAATTTTGCAACAGTTTTTATGCTTTCACTTCAGCTCACCATTTTCCTATCTGCCTATCAGCTCAAGAGTCAAGAAGAACACAATCCTTAGGGAACTGGAAATTAATAATTACAAAACCTCAATTCAAACCTACCTCTACTACTTCTTCCACAACTCACTGGTAGCATCACATTACATTCTCAGTACAGTATCATACCGTAACAGATCATATTATTTCAGGCAAAAAGGTTATTTGGCAGCACACAATGCAGAGGTATAAAAAAATCAGTATTTATATCAAAAATATGTCATAAATGCCTACAAGCCACAGAAAACGATGTTGGTGATGCTATACTTATATGCCCAACATGCTAAATGCACTGTGTTCCCCAGCTGCCATTTTTCACTAGGGAAATGACTACTCCCTACGTGATGATTGATATGGCCCTTACTGAGAAACGAGTATCTCTGTGCTGTGTCACCATTTCCCCAGTGCCAGCAGCAAACATCTCCATAGTGCTTTTCATCAGAATAGCTATTGCTTTCTGGCCCAATAAGTGATGCATTTCATTACTGACTGAGCCAATGCCCAGCAGAATCCTTCAACGTAAAGCCATGTACAAATACAAAGTAATTTGGAAGTTAAATTCAGATTATTTACAGTCAGAGTCCTGACTCAGTTATCCCAAATAAACACACAGTTTGTTCTGTGCCATTGTGCTAGTGCCATTCTTTGGGCTTTGCATTCCTACGGATTGCAGAGCTACTTTGCTGATTACTGTCACTTGGACTTCAATGTTATGGCCAAAACATGCTGCTGCTTCTATTACTAGTTGTATTAACCCAGTTTATATCTGGAGAGGACTACCCACTTCCCTTTTAACATCTAGAATTTTTTTCAAACCAAAGAGTAAACTTGTATTAGGTCAAGGAAATTAATGAGGAGGAAATTGTGTTGCTCTTTCTGCTTTGCTCCATCAGTTCTTAAATTCCATGAGATAATCAATTAACAAGAAAACAGAGCAAAAGCTGAACACAAGGGACCTGCTACTTTTCATAAATACGTGCATGTCTGAAGTCCCTGTGTATCTGCTTTTTCTGCTGGTAAAATTTCCATGACCCTAGTTTTCTTCATTTCACTTCAGATTTCAAACAGAAAATTTAAAAGCACAATCAATCAAAATCCCAAACTCCAACTATGATTAAGCACAAACTTCCAGGAATGGACAGCACTTGCTTGGGTCCTTTCATTTTTGATTGTGAATTAAAACTGAATCTAGATTAGTGGTACTTCCTATGCTACTGTGTTAAACTAAAAAAAAATAAAAAAAGAATTGAAGCCCAATAAGGAGATTGATATGTCCTCTTGCTAAACTGTCAGAAACATTTTGCACCTTAAGATTTGGGTTTCCTCAAGAAAAAAAAAAGAGCAACCCTCCACAAAAAAAACCCCAAACAATAGGGGCAGGGGGAGGAAGGGTGTGTGGGAGAAAGAACATTCTAGCAGCAACACTCCTGTTGATTGTTCAAACCTTCTCCTCAGGAATCTTGTGTATCCCAGAAATAGTACAGCTCATGGAAATGAAAAACTTTTAACGGGAGAGAACTGTGAAGTGTGAGTCTATATGCAGTTTGGGGAAACAGTGCAAAGGGTGCTGTCAAAGTTGGTGTTCCTGCATGAAGGAAAAACTGCAGGGCCTAGGATATTCTAAACTGCAGGGCCTAGGATATTCTAAACTGCAGGGCCTAGGATATTCTGCTACAAGAATAGTACAAGAAGACATAGCAAGTGGAAAATTCTTAACCATGCCTAGTTTCTCGGTTGATAATACAGATGTACTATTCACTACAAGGATAGCTCAACTGAACTTAAGCATAACAAATCAAAGTGTTTTTTTCTTGTGGAAAAACACAAATGAGGAACTTTTCTTCATGCAGTACCTGTTATATAATATGGATCCGGTTATAAAGTTTAAAGCTCAGACACTTACATTTGCAAATGAAATGCACTTCACAGAGTTGAGAAGACTGGCATCATCAGGCAGACCTGTGAAGAACAGAAAACCTTGAACAGAAAAACAGAATAACAGAAAGACTTAATGAAGTCCTCACAAACATTTTATTAATAATAACAACATAATATAAGAACAACAACAACAATAAGCATCCAGCACTGTAGTCCAATTTTCAAACTTTTATAAGTAATAAATTTTACAGCACTATCTGAGATTAGTCAAGATACTTTACTGAGTGATTGATAAAAAAAAGTTATGTTCCCATACTCAGAGCTGGATTTTGTGTGCCCAAGGACTATGAGACACAGTCTTTGAATTAGTCACTTTTTCCTAATGCAACTACAGGCAAGCACATGGCAGTCCAAAAAAGGCCTCCTACTAGTTATGTGGGTAAATCCATAGCCCTGGTCTGCAGAGATCTACCGTTTCTATATCTGGATACCATATCAAAATAATTCTTGGGTGCATGCTCTTTTCCTTCCATAGAACCCTGTGGCAACCCAAACCATGAAATTATATGAGTGGCTTCTTCTTCCTGACTATGTGAGGACAACCTGTATACTAGAATGAGCCTTCCATCATGACAGAGAAGAGCTCTATGAGACAGCTCTGACTGCTGTTTGGAATGCTGAATGCTACAGCACCCCTTTAATGTTCCTTCTCCAGGACACAACAGTATTTGTTTGAAGGGGTGAGGAAGAAGTCTGCCAAGCGATGAAAAGGATGGATCCATTATGCAACAAGAAAAGTACTCACTGTGCTATAAAGCAGCAGATACTGAGGATACTACAGGGTTTCCAGTAAAGGTTGTGGTTAGGCCTTCTAGTGGCTATGACTAGATCCAGCAGTCTGTGAAGAAACTGCACTGTTCTCTTCCAGAAAAAAACAGGATTCCCCAAAGTTTTCCTTGGTCTTCAGAAGGATTCTGCCATGCACAAAACTGTTCTCAGAAAGACAGCTGGGATTGTTCTCCTTTTTGGCCATATGTAGTCCCACCAGACTGGATTAAGCAACAGAAGTAAATACTGTTGGGTATATAATTATTTTCTAAATATTTACAAGGTGCATAAAAAAGATGTTTCTAATGTGATCTGCAAATTACCATTTACTTAGCAACAAATTAATTAGCAAAATTCTTTAGGGCATCTGAAAATCCGACACAGCAGTATTTTAGCCAAATTTGGGGAAGATTTGTAGCAATCTACAATAAAATCGTGACAAACAGAAACATAATTTCTAAGAAACTGATGTCAGTACAGAGACAGCAATGTTTCATGGAGGGAAAATAACCCTGAACATAAAGGAGAAGAATGCATCAGAATAAAGACGTAAATATAAATCCCTGGCCCAGAAGCTGTACTAGGCCACATAATAACCATGTGTTGTATTTCTTGCTCATAAAGGAGTCCATTTTCACAGCTCTGTAGATTTTCTGAGGCAGACTTTTCAAAATAACACCAAAAAAACAGGCACTTTTTTCTCTTCCAAAGGAAGTATCTTGACTCCAAGTAATTTTTGGTCTAAGCACTGGCTAGGGGTGGTAGCAGAACCTTGGAGAAAGAGTGACTAAAAGAATATGGGCAACAAAAATTATATAGGATTGATGTTTGCCTTAAAAAATGCATATATAAGATAAGCTTGGGGTTGATGAATGGTTTCTGCATATGCGACACTTTAGGAACTGCTGAGGGTAGCAACTCTTGGCAAGGTGGTGGTGGTGAAGTGATGCTGGGAGCCAGACACTGTTGAAAAGCAAGAAATGCGGGGATCTGCTCTGCCCTGTATGTTTGGCTGAATGTGCCAGCAACTGCATAAGTCACACCCTTCACTTGGTAATTTTTGTCTGGTTGATTGATATAAGAACACCAAGCTATTTCAGTGAAGATAGATCTCAAACTCAGATATTAAAAAGACTCACCACAAATGTTCATCTGCTTTGTTATACAGCATTCGCTGTCTTTGTTCTGGATTGCTTTGAATATCCATTTTGTCATTCAGTAAATGTTTCCTTTTGTGCTCAAAACAAACAGCCTTTCTCCATCAGGCTGAGAGAGGATGGCATTTAAAGGTAGAATCATTAATTAGGTAATCTTAGACTGAATGTGTACATTACAGAAACATTTTACTTCTCAGCAGGGGTATTTCAGAGAGTGCTAAGCAAATTTTGTGAATTTCGTAATGGCTGTTTAGGCAATATGTATTATCTCAAAACACTTATTGGTCATTGGGTGCAATTATTGCAATTCTGAATGATGTTAACATCGTAGAGTCAATCCTACCAGCTAAATACAGATCTGGTCAGTGTAAAAGAGAAAGCATGGCAAAAAGGGGGTGGAAAAACCCTAAAAGGCTGAATGTACAGTAAAACTGGAAAATGAGAGGAACACTCAGCAAAAAATGGAAGGGACAGATCTACTGCAATTTTACTGTCTAGCATTTAGCATGTGAGGCAGGGTCATGAATGCCCGTGCTTCGCCGTGAAAGTAAACTAATAAATAATGTGACCTGTTGAAGATACTATAGCTGTTGTTTACAACTCAGATTTTCTGCATAGGTTACAAGAATTCCTTTCTGATTATTGCTTAAAATAATACTTTATTACATTTCTCTACATTTGTTTGCTTGTCTAGCCTTTAACAGCTGAGCAGAGATAAAGCATCATTAGTCCAAGGCAGAACTGCCAACTGAAAAAATAAAAAAGAATCTTGTTATAGGGCATGTGGGAAGGGCAAGAGAACAATCCTGTCACTGCAGCATGCCCACATGCCAGGGCCATGTTAGTAAACTATCCACCTCACACCCCTTGCACACTACCAGGCCCCACGCTCCGCTTAGATTTAGCCAACAGTGACCTTTCTCATGTGCCAGAATTAGACTAGCAGTCACTGCAAAATAACGTTGCTCTGTTATCCTCTGCTATTACTGTCATGGATTTTAAACAGATTTAGAAATTCTATTGAGGAACTTCCAAATTCAAACTAAATAAATAAGCTTGAAATGAGGCCTGGACATATCCAGTCAAGTTTCACAAGTTATGTTTCTCTGTAATGAGCTGCATACACGTTCGAATCCCCCAATTCTGCAGAAGGGAAATCATAGTGTGCATACTCGATAAAGAATGGGAACGATGCAGATGTTTGCCATACCATGATTTTTATGATTTCATACATGAAACGCGCCTGACTGCTGAAGACTGCTTCCTATTCAACAGCATGACAGGCAGATACCATGTTTTCCATGGTACTGTACATTTAGTTTCTTGGGAGCAAACTTGCATCACTGTATAATTAGACAGTTATATTTAAGTGCACCTGCTGTGTCAATGACTCTTCTCTGTGCCTTGACATGTCAAACCTGAAATTAGCCTGTGCCTTCTAGAAATGTCTGTAGTAAAGGGTGAGGAGATGCTTTTCTCTAGGGTCAAATCCTGCAGGCATTGCACTTGAAGCAGTGAATTTGCATTTAGAAGCACTGACCCAATAATACATTGACACACTACTTTATAGCCTTCAGCAGGGTATATATTGCAATCATTTCTATACTAGCCCAACTTCAATGACCGCAGAAGGACAAAATGGTGTTGAGTTCATACTGGTAAAGCAAACACCTGCAAATGCTCCACACATAGGCATGTTCTCTTTACCTTTCTGTCCTCTCATCTATAACACACACCTTTGAAAACCAGCTTGGACAGTAAGGAGCAGAATGGAAATTTCTGCTCTTACTGTTACAAATACTGTGCCATTTTGAGGAATGGGAGTAATGCTTTTAAAGTTGCACTGCCAAAATATAAGGAACATATACATCAGAGAGGTTGGTAATACTTACTCTTCGCAAGTGTCAGTCCAGCTTTGCACAAACCCAGAAAAAACGCAACATTAAAAATAACCACCAGCACCATCTTTGATATAACAACAAAAGAAGTAATGATAAATAGTGGGAATTTACATTGATGCTGTAATTCTGCTGTTGGATCAGATGGCAGAACTTCACCTAGCATATTTACTTACTCGATCTTTTGGTTTAACATATTTAACTACATATGGCATTCCTGAATTACAGCATGAAGCTTAAAGTGCTGAGTGCTCCTAATTCCCATTGACTTCCCAGAGGAATAAAAAGAACACCTAGCCCTTTGCAGCGTGAGTGTGCAGCATGCTTCCTGCGCCTGCTTTTACTCCTAGCTCTTCTGTAGTAGAATCTCCTAATGTGTATTCCGGATGGCTTCTGCTTGAAGTGCCATTTCTCCCAAGCCCAACTGCTAATAAACTCCCTATAGGTTACAATCTGGAGGCTGGGAATTTCTGCTTCAGTCTACAGCAAGAAAATCTGTGTGTTGGTAGTTGCAGTGTTATTACGTATACGCGGTGAAGGCTGCACTTTATTGAACAGAATCCTTAAAGATTAGAAATGCCACTGATTCAACCTGGTGTACCTGTTACCAGTGAGATGGCTTAAATTCACCAGCAGCAACTAGTTCGCTAGCAACGAAACAAACACACCAAAAAAGATACAAGATGATTTTCATATCCTATCTGCTGCAAGACCTAGTCTCAAATTCAAGTACAAATGAAACCACCTGACTGTGTTGGCTCACTTTCAACACGCCAGTCTCCCTGACTTTGCCAAAGAAATGTTCTGAGTCTCACACTGTGAACGACAGAATATATGACTCCAGTGGCCCATAAAAAGAAGCAGAGAAAATGTAAAGCTGGCAGACAATGTCATCTACCGGCAACAACTATATGACTTGATAAATCTTTTCTGTTGTTTCTGCTCCAAAGGTACGGCTTCAAGACCAGAAATATTTGTAACTACACATATGCGCTGCAATTAAAATGTGCTCTTGTATATTTTGTTTTCCTAATGAAAATAAAAGGAGGGCTAATTTCATACCTGACATATAGGTATGACTCAACAGAAGTCAATGGAACTGCATCACTTGCGGAAAGAATAAATTTAACCCAGAGTTCTTGTTTCATTTTAACTTATCATGAGAAACCCAGCGCTAAAATTAGCTTACAGTAGAAGTCACATGGTCACATGAATAAATCTCTTCCTGCTAGTTCTGTGAAGACGCCTCTGGCTGTGAACCATAGCCATCTGTGGGCAATAATCCTGTCTATCTAATAAATATCAGGCAAAGTCATAAATTACATGAGGCTGCACTGTACATTAGAATAAAGGAACAATGACAGATGGCAGAAAGCCTATGAAGTCACTGCAGGAGTGAACGTAAGTGTGCAAAATGTAGTGAAGGAACTGTTGGGAAATGTAGGTACATACAGTCTTTAAAAATGTTTTGCAATGAGTAAATAAATGATAAGTAAAGTGCAAAATATACAGGTAAAGTGCTGCCATCTCACTGAAATGGAAACACACCTATATCTTTATGCCCAGACCTTTATAACCACTACCTGCTCTGCCTGGTAGGAAGTGAAGAACCACAGTCTGAAAGACATTTTGAAGAGGAATTGTCTTCAGGAATTACGCAATGCTCTGTGTGCTTTCTCTACCTAGGAAGGGAAAGTGGCAAAATGAAGCAGAGCAATGATGAGCATGGAAAATAACTGTTAGGAACAGCTCTAAAATTCACACGGCTTTTGGAAAAGGTGTTTTTTCCTAGGCACCACAGTAATTGAACTGAACTATGTGAAATCATATTCCAAAACTATTAGAAAGTCAGATGACAGCTAATTAAACTGGCAAAGAACTTTAGATATTGGAAGCTGACCTTCCTACCTTAAGTCTGTCTATAGCCTTAAAAATGGAAAACAACTTTCCTTCTAAAATTGAACTGTCTTTTTGTGGCAAGCTAGCCTGATGCTGTCATTAATCTGATCATTTTATTTATGGACGCCAGCCTAAGTCAAGTGTATTCATGTAGACAGTGTCATGTCTGGATAGAGTGGCTAAAGTTGCTGCTCAAAAATAGCTAATTTCAAGCCCTGGAACTCCTAGTGAAATTCCTTCTTTACTTGGTACCGATTAAACTTAATTAAAATTAATTAATTAACTTAATTAAAAAAAGCAATAACTATTGTCATGGCCTCCTGCTTGTTTTTAAGTAGCTGCAATGTTTGTTTGAACAAGGCTCATGGACTGGCTAAGTAAAATCAATTTTTATCCTAGAAAACACTACAGTGGTTTGTGAACTGCACAAATAAATCCTTATGCCCTGCATATCTTGCACATCTTGATAATTTCTCAGGTCTACTGTATATCATGGGATCAAGGAAATGGGATATTTACCATTTTAACCAGGTTTTCATCTGCTTCTACCTCTTCTACTTACATGGTTTTCTTTGGCCCTAAAAATTTTCTTTGCTATTCCTAAGTTATAGGATTTTTTTCCCCCTCACAGAACATGCAGACAAATAGGACTTAAAACCATTCTTTTTGAAAGTGGGGAAAAAAATTCTTTAAATTGTATTTGTTCAACTCTTATCTCCAACCACTTGGGTTAAAGATTGCATGTTGTTTCATACACTGATTCTCAAAGAGCCCTAGCAAATACATGAATGGAAATTTAATCAGCAGGTTTTTGTATGACTATTTTAGTGACTACTGGCAGATTTTTGTACATCACTGATTTCCCACATTTCTCCCTACAGACACAGTCCCATTTACACTTCTCATAACAGTGATCCAAAGCCACTGGAGACTTCACAGGAACTATCTGAAGTGCAAATCCCAACATATTGCAATGTTGATGAGTTTATCCCATGGATCCATCAAGCTCTAAATTGATCTTTATAAATTTGACAGCATTATTTATGTGTAACAGTTTTAAAAACGCAAGATAATTTCTGCAGGACTGGGGTCTCATCTACACTATAGACTTGAATTACATGTGAGAATCCAGTGTCTGCTTTCCAATAGCACTTACAATAGTGTTGCAAAGTATCTGATAATTGAAATCTTTCAAAATCCTTCTGGAAGACTGAAATATCAACAGTCACCAAGACTGAAGAATGTACTATTATTATTCCCTCAAAAAGAAATAATACATGGGAATTTTATCAGCCTTTAAGCAGTAAACAAAATGCACTGGAACATTCAAGCCAATTTCACTGGTTGGAAGAGTAATCACCACCCAGAAAATTAGGACAAAATCTTCTGACTGAACCACAAATTAACTTCACTGCGTTACCGAGCTGAGCAATTACACTTTAGATCACACTTTGCAAAATCTGAGACATTCATTAAAGGACAGGTGATGGTTTAAGGCAGTTACAAATCTCCTCCTAGGGCACAGGGATCACGTGGTATGTTTAAGTCATCTGGAGACTGTAAAGGGAAAAGTTGTAACCATCTGCCCCCTATTCACACCAGCCAGCAGGGAGAAGCCAGTCCAAAGTACACACAGATATATATTAAAAGACATGGTCATGGCTGCTGCTGTGTCCTCCTACTTCTGAGGGAAAAAAAGGAGGCAAAAATTTTCCAAGCAAAGCTTTGGAAACTCCCAGAGTTGAGACTTTTACATTGAACAATACATTAAGAATATATGGGAGGGAAAATCCTGTACTGGCAGATGGGAGGACTGGATTATCTACAATGGTCTGTTCCATTTTTAAATTCTATCATCAGATTTGTCCTCAAGTACAAACCCTCTAGGAGTTTCTTGGGGGCGGTGCATCCCTCCACAACCCCTACTGTGGGCTCTGGCTTAAAAGCCACAATAGAGTCCTTAGAATCTAACAACAAGAGCTATTCTAGGCGCTGGTTAGGAAAATGGGATTTAAAGGAAGTTTCTACTATTGTGCAAAATTAGGGCAAAAAATCTCCTTTCAGATAAGCAACAAAGTATATCAATTCCAACAGTTTGCTCTCCTGCTGTTGTATCCATCATAAAGAAAGACAGTCTTTCTATGGTGAATAAAGGTGATCGTCTAATCAATTAAGATTTCATAGAAAATACGGAACAATTCAGCTGTCTGCCCCACCCTCTTCCCAGGTTGAAACAAGACCTTTCCACTTTACTCTGCATGTCACTTTTGTTAAAATGACAGGCACCTCACAGAAAACACCAAACATACATGTAGAGAGAGAAGAATTCCCATTTTGAGATCCACCATACAAGTGAAGGTTTTTGAGCTGTGAATTTGATTGCTGTGTGCATTGGACAATTGCTTATATAGCATATGTATGGTTTTCATATATGTAGTTATTCCTGTATTACAGTCTATTCGTGATTACATTTATTTTGATTACACCAGTATAGAGAAAAGATGTTTATGAAACTGATGGAAAGTGTGCATCACACAGAAGTACTAGTAATACAATTCACGGACCTCTCTATTGTCCATGACTGTTCAGTGGTTCAATTGAATATGGTCAATACCTCCACCAAGCACAATTTATTTCAGGCTACCACGGACTGTGGTAGAGGTTTTTGGTTTTTACAGTTGATGAAAACGGGCCTTTGAGCTGAAATCAGAAAGTTGATTCCCTTTAGCCAGAATCATGTAATATGTTAATAATTCATTTATCAAATTTAACTTGAAGATACCTTAGAATTCCAACTCCTCCACTGAAGGATGAAGAAACCCCCAATGTTTGTATATATTGGTAGTCTTAAGGCTAACACTCCGCAATGACATTAAGTTCATGTTGGTGTAGGTTTCGTGCAGAGTCTTTAGTCTCCAATGACAGGAACAATGCTAGACACAGCTACATTTTCACTTTATCAGGAAATGAGTTGGAAATAATTTCATGACCACTTCATGTTTAGAAAATTTAAGTAGAAGAAGAGACATAAAAATTAAATGTAGAAGGTTAGCACTGAACGCATTATACTTGAAATGTATTCTAGCAGATCTTCTTTGTTGATAGTATTTATTTACAAGTTAATAAACAAAAGAGAAAAGACAAAGAGAACAATAAGTTAAAGAAAGCATGGACTGATGCCTACATGAGATGCAGAAAATATGTATGGACAAAAAAAAAGGAAAAGATAGCCCCTAAAAATAAACTATAAGGTGATATGATCAATACAGTTAACATTACACTGTACTTACCAAATCTATAAAAAAACCCAGCATTTGCATAATACACCGATCTTATTCAACTTTTCTCAAGTTCACACTGTGCTTCACAGAATCTGTTGTTCTAATCTGAGGTTAAGTTACTAATGGTGTTTAAGTATTCAACTTGCAATACACACTGTTTTACCAAAATATTTCCCTTAAAAATCCCAAGCAATTAGCAAGCAAAGCAGGTGGTTTTGGACAGTATTTGAAAATAGGGTTTATTTTAGCTGACTTTTCCTGTCCCAGCATTTCCAACCATGAAGATTATTTCCCAGCCAACAGTACTTGAGTAACTGTGAGAACTAAAAGTCACAAGATTTTAAAATTAAAGATTACTGATAACCTATATTTCACAAACACCCTTACAGTATTAAAAACCCTACAAAACCCTCTGATTTTTATTAAGGACGTCCCCCGTCCCCCCCCCAGATTACTCCTTAAATTTTCTTCAAGAGGAAAAGAAGGTATCTATACAAAGAATGGTTGTCTCCTTCCTAGAGGTTTAAACTAAACTACTTCAGAAGGAGCTGACTGACACACAGAAGTGGAAATTCTCAAATGATTGCTTTATTTATCTAGATAAGGTTGGGCTAGTGTTGACACGTTTTCAGATGTTTCTAATTTAGAGGATTATTATGAACTATACACAGTGCCCTCAAAGCAGTTACTGCCTATCTCTGCTCTTTGCAGCAGTGTTTGTTCTACGTAGCTCACTTGGGATTTATTTAAGAGAAGAGCAAAAAAGGAATCTAGATCACATGTTCTAAACATATAGAAAGAGAGGCAGACCCTAAGTACACTAATGCTTATGTCTTCCTGACATAAGGCAGATGTCCCTACTGCAATTGCAGTAAAGTGCTATGATCTTAAAATGGTGCAGCTCTGCATGTTAGTAAGACTCAGCATAGTACCCCTATGCAACAGAGAGCCTCTGCAATCATACTGCAAGATCTGGCTTACCAGAACTGATGAATACCCTATAAGATCAGCTTACCTCAGACCTCAATTGAGTCATAAAAGTCTCTGATTCTAGGCCAGATAAAAATCCACAAAAACAACTGTTAAATACGTGACCACATTTCTCAGGGAGTACCTGCAAAATAAAAAATAGCTTAGAGTTTCCAGAACCGTCAGCGTAAATAAGCAAGCAAGGACTGCAGGCAGAAGAGTCAGCTGCATGTCTGGTGAGGAGGAGGCCCAATAAGCCCTTCAGATGTTAGAGTCACGAAACAGTGGTACAGAAGTAAAGAAAGAGGTAGGGGAAACAATGAAGAGGGCAAAGAGTATGAAAAACCTAATAAGCGCCTTACCATGCCACAAGTTGCTCTCTTATTCTGTTTCCCCATCTTGCAGTCTGTTACTGGATCATCAGATACAAGGACAATTCAAGTATAGCATGACTTTGTTCTAGATTTCAGTCGTTTTTTGAGAATTCTATTGCATATGGGCAATGAGCTGTTCTAATTACTTAGAAGAGCACTAGCTGCTGTTTTATTCCTATTTGTAGCACTAACCATCACTCCTCTAATACTTAGGACAATTTATGATTACTTTCCATACCATTGAGAAGTTCAGGATTCTTTGATTTTGATATCAAGCTACTTGATACATTAGCAACTCAGCTAATTATCTCAGTCATTGCAGTCACCAGGTGAGACAAAAAGTGATGTTTGGGGAAAGCACCAAAGCAACTAGACAGCACTGTAGACAGATGTGTAACAGACAGCCCACTCACCAAGCCACAGGTCCTTACTGTGTAGTGATTTATACTTCATGTATCTTGGTGATCACTACAGCAATACATTTCTCACACATGAAAATCCATATAGGGAGCTTAACACGTTGGAATTGGTAGAGCATTTTCAGTTTACTTATGAATGGGTATTTGATGCCACTATTACCGTTTCTCTGCAAAAGAAATTAATGTGTCAAACCTTACTTTGTGGATGTTGCTACAAAGTTCAGTGCATCTGTGAGAAAGGAAAGTATCGGTCGAATATAAAACTTGGTAATACAGAAAGTAAATGCAAGAGTTGATATCTACCAGAAAGTGACTTCCAACATACATCATTTAAAGGGAAAGAAACAAAACAAAACAAAACAAAACAAAACAAAACAAAAACAAAAAAAAAAAAAAAAAAAAAAAAAAAAAAAAAAAAAAAAAAAAAAAAAAAAAAAAAAAAAAAAAAAAAAAAAAAAAAAAAAAAAAAAAAAAAAAGAAAGAAAAAAATCAGTGGCTTATAGGAAGAAGTTATAGTAGTTACACCGAGTTTTTATTTTGTGAACAGCATTGTCCTTTGAACTCCAAGCTACTGTCAGCATCCTTCTGTTCCATCTGATCACATAAATCACTTGCATAGATCCTCATGGCTGACATTAGGCAGCATTAGTTACAAACACACTGCCCATTTGAAGAGAATGAAGAAATACAGAAAAATAAGTTTTTTAATTCCTCACATGATTGTTTCAAATGCTTTCTGTGTTTGTTAATCCTCTTCTGTACCTGTCACAGCCATTCTCTTCAAATTTGTATGTTTGTATATAAAACTATGTGAAGCACACCTTAGTCCTACTAAAAGAAAATTCTGAAATTACAAAACTATGGAAAAAGAAAAACGAAGGCATTAATGTCATGCAACTTCAGAACTCAGCCTTAGCATTAGTTAAAAACTAATTGCAAATTCACTATAAGCAACGTACGCTTCTTGAACTTTTCTTCAGGAAAGATGACACAGACTGTAATTAAGGATAATTAATGTGTCAGATTTTGATAGCCTTAATCAGAAGCTTAATGCTTTGACCACTCTTTTTATCAACAGGTGCTTTATAGGTCTGGTCTGAAGCATTCATTGTTTAGACCAACATGTCATAAACTGACAATGCATCACACCTTCAGGGGCAAAACCCCATGACAAAGTTAAATAGTGACCATCAGATTCCAGTATTTTTTGAGTGTTTTATTAGGTGTGTGGGTCCAAATTCAGCATAACATTTTATGCCTGTGGTTAAGATTCTACTGAAGTCAAAGTATTCAGAGCATGTGTTTCAAGTCTGGTATGTGCTCCCATGTTTTACTGAATACAGCTAGACTGTTAAAAAAAACACCAAAACAACAAAAATATAATGCTGTTAGATATTTTGGCAATTTTTTTAAGAACACCAGACCAAGCTTCTGAATAAGTTAAGGCAATACCATGTGGATTTCTAAAAGGAAGCTTCCTAAGCTGTTGTCACTATCTAGACTGAAGTACAACATAATGAAGAAACAACACAAGTAGAGAAAACCCTTTTTAAATTCCCCGTGAGAATACTATTATTCAATCATGATTCCTGTTAATAATATTCTACCAAGTCAATAGTAGTCCAGTGACAGAAGAGACTAATGTCTGGTAATGTAGTGAATTACTCACTGAAAAGTATGAGAAAAGTTGGTGCAATGAGTTCCATCACATTGAAGGTGGTGGTCTTCAGCCTCTCTTACAAAGATCAGTTCTGTCAGTCTCACTAGTGCTTCTTTCTTAGACCCTGCATGAGAAGCAAAGCCATATTTGCTTTCTGGTTTTTTGGGGTTAATGACTTGGGTCTGTAGGCAAGAGTAGATAAAAGGCAATTTAAAATAATTCCAATTGTTAAAGCAGAAATCAAATTCAGGTAATGAAATAAGAAAGCGTGATAGTGGCATGAAAAATGCTATATTATTATGGAATATTCTGTTTCACTATTGTGCAAATCAGATATTAATATAGACACTAATTACATATATAAAGTATATCTATACTTTCCTATATATACATCAAACATATATTCACATGTGTATGTACAAACATATATATGCAAGCATATAGACATATGCTATAATCTATTTAAGAGAAAGAAACAGAAAACCCTATTGCGCCTTTTCTTACCATTACAGCTAGTAAAGGCATTAGCCAGATGTTGAAACTCATAGGCATCAAACAACAGTGATCATTATAGTCTTCAATCACCCCATTTAAAATTTACAATAAGCTAAGCAGAAAACCATTATTTCCACCTTCAATATAAAGTTTTCCTCAGGCTGCAAACAGAGTTCTGCAATGGACTGACACACCATCTGTTCTAACTTCAGAACCCTTTTCCGTGAAACTTCCAGCAAGGGGAACAAGCTATTGATGAGACCCAGGAATGTAAGGACATCATTAGTTAGTATCATAGTAAGATTAAAATCCCTTGAGGTCTCTCATCAAAACCTAGATTAAAAAGAAACAAAGAAAGACAAAAAAGACTGACATTATAATAACAAACCATATTATAAGGCATAAAATTAACAAACATTATGAATTAATCATACTTGGACAATTACAATCCATATGGCTAGTTAAACTCAATCTGCTACCTGGAGTGACATAGTCTGGGATACTGTATATTCAATGCCAGTGCATTTCTCCCAGGATGCAATTACTTAATTTTGTGAATGAGAAAATGATATGTAAAAGCCAATGTTTCCATGGATTCAATACCCCAAGTCAGATAAAATGCATGGATGCTTATCAAATCTCATGCTACTTTTTAACCCTGTTTCATCATACTCCTATTACCTTTAGGTGTGCAGAAGCAGTAAATTCACATTCACACTGACTAGCAAGGTTAATATAGAAAGCAACCTGGGTTCAAAGTTTAGTTCTCTGCAAATAGGACTCAAGATTTAGATGCCAATGAATGGTGTAAAATTGATGAAATTAGTAATTCTTCTGAAGTTTTTTCATCACCTGAAGCATACACATTTTGATTCTGAGAATAAGCACTTTCTATTTCCATTCCATTTACATGAAGACAGATTTCAACCTTTCAAAGGATTCGGCGCCTTGAGATTCTGGTTCAGTCCCCTTCTTTGTCACATATAGCATGTCATACCTGGCGATATTATACATTTTAAAATTTAGGATGTTGAGACCTCCTCAAAAAAACAAAAATAAAAACAAAAATAAAAACAACAAAACAACAAACAACAACAACAACAAAAAAGACAAAGCCAACTCTCTAATATTTTAGTCCTATGTGGACATAGAAATCCAAGTTATTTTGCATCTATAAGTGAAAGTGCAAAAGAAATATGTAATGATTATTTGAAATAAACAGACATTTTTTCTCCCAGCATTTTACTTTATATCTTAAGACTGATACAGATTAGATGACTGATCAGAAGACTGATTAGATGCAGAATAAAGTATACACAAAGCATGTCAGCTTCGGGTTTTTTTTGTTTTGTTTTCATTTTGTTGTTTTTTTTTTTTTGTTGGTTGATTTGGTTTGCGGGTTTGTTTTTCTTTTTCAATGGACAGATACAAAGAATCAGAACAAACATTTTCACTTTCCCAATCTCTGACTGGATGGCATCATTTTGAAAATGTGTGCTTTTCTTTGGGTCAGTAGTCTCATTTATCTTCATATTTCTGACTTGTGACACATACACCATGATGCAATTCCAGAGAGGACATTTGGTTTCCTTCAGAGGCAGTGTAATGTGCCCTGAATACATTTAAAAGTTACACTGTGCTGTCATGAGCAAACTAATCCCAGAAACAGTGCAGGTGGCCTTAGAAGACAAATGGAGCTTTCTCACTGGCCGAGAGCAAAGTCTTGGCCCTGATGATTATGATCAGTAAATGCTTCCCTTATTCAATAGCGTGTATTTCATCAAAGAAACCAAAGGCCACTCCAGTCAGTCTAGAGTGATTACTAATACACATTTTGAACAGTTAAAATAATTTAGCTTTCAGCCACATGCTTTAAAATACCTTTTGAGGAGTGTTATACTCACCATGAAATCCTGTGCTTGTCATGTCTTATTGCTTAATTAAAATAATGCAATCAAAAACCTCACAGAACAAATGTTAACTGAAAAATTTATGCTAATCTTCTATGTATCTACTATTCACGCATTACTTTGAGCAGAATAAGTTGACTAACGTGTTAATAAAATGAAACATACCCAACTATCTTGTCAAATGCTGTTTTTATCTCAGCATTAACATACCTTTGTCATGAAGGGGGTACATTCTGAGGGAAAGGAATAAACACTGTTATGATTAAACATGTCTGACATGATGTTCCTATCTGATCATCAGGCAATGCCACATGGACAGAAAACTCTCATTCATGCAGTCACAAGGCCAATGGCCTCACATCAAAATCAAAGTTACACTGAGCAGGACAGCTTCATTTAGTAAGATGTATCTCGTTATATTTACTCTGAATTTGGCTCTGAACACTCAGGTGAAAAATGTGGCACAAATCTTGAACCAAGTATAGCCTTGTATAAAAAAATTACACTTACAAAAATTGACAGTTAAGGAAAAGTAGAAGAACAGAAAGACTAGTAAGGAGAGGGACTGGAGAAGTGGTGCCACTTGTCCTTTTGGGAAAAGTCAGGTAAACCTATATAATTATGCATCCCAGCTTTCTTAGAAAGGACAGGTCTTTTAAAAGCCTTCTTTCCTCAACTCTCCGAAGGCACTGGAAAGAGATAATCGAGACCTGAGCTCATACAGGAGTGTACACTAATGACTTGCCTGCTTTCTCTCTTACTGCTGCTAGCATTCAAGTACAATGCCAAGAGTATTTCTCACATTCTTGCCACTGAATATGCTGGAAATCCTCTATAGTCCATTTCTAATGGATACTGCCCTGCCCCCCGAATTCTTCAGTATGCTTGCCTAGCAGCAGCAGCGTTACCGGAAAGTTTAATTTTTTTTAACTCCAGCACCCGTTTAGATACAATACAACGTAGAGACAGATTAACTTTCTAACAAGTCTCTTTGAATTTGCAGCTCTTCTGATGGCAACACTATTTAACATATAAGTCTGAAATCACCATTGTATAAGTTCTGCAAGGTGGAAAGAAACGATGAACATGTGAGGCAGAGTTGTACGGTCACCATCCTCTCACTACGTTGTTGATTATGAAAATTTGTGCTTAATCCATAGATCAATCAAGAGCATCAGTGGCTTAATGGCAACATCAAATTAATTAACGAGAGATCTACGAGCGATAGGGATGTTTTATTGTAATCTTTTAACTTGGGCATTTTCAGACTTAAAGATGTACAGGAAACAAATTGTTAATACTGGCAATAAAAAAGACAAGATTAAGAAAACCCTATTAGTAGTTCATAGATCAATAAACATTTTCTTGTCATAGATTAAAAGACCAGAAATGTCTCAGAATTTGATAAACACAGGATCTCCAGAGGTCCCTTCCAATCCCATATCATTCTTTGATTCTGTGACTCATTTTATACTAAGCCAGTTTTCAAAAAGGGAAGCCTGTGTGCTTTTCTAGAACAATATAAAACCAAAAGAAAAAGGCATTAAAATCTGAATTTAGCATATACACACACACAAAAAAGCTGTGGTAAAACTCTCTTGGAATACTCAGAAAACTACTCTAATGAAACAGTAATGATTTAGTATTATATGCTACCTCATATCTAAATATTTGAGATACTCAAGGGGGAAAAAATTTCCCAGATTTTTTTTTTTTTAAGTTAAAGAACAATTTTTTCTCTCCCACACAGTATCACATAGCTCAAATCCTTAACACTGTGAGTTCCCTCACAGTCTTCTGTAATCTGTTTTACAATGAAACATGCTATTAGATCTTAAAGTCTTAGTTGTCTCAAGTCTTTCTAGCAAACTGCCCTCGTGTCAGTTTCTTGATCTTCAGCCCTTGCGTATTTCTTATTAGTGGTAACTTTAAGACCTGATGTTATAATACAGGAAAAAAGGGTGGGGGCGGAGGAGGGGGGAAGGTTTTTTTATATCCACCAAAAAAGAACTTTGATTTTTTTCTGGAAAACTTCTTTTTTTTTCTGGATTTGCTGCTATGAAAATTTGCTATTTTCTTACCTAAAAGTCAGAAAAAGGTTAGTGTGCCATAAGGTGACACAAAAGCAAGCCTAAAAAACCAAAATCCCTTTATTTCTGATTTCACTTTACTATTTGGTAAAATACCATCCTGCAGTGTCTTAACTTAAGTACCACAATAGAAAGCATATCTACAGAGATGCAACTGCATTCATAAAAGCATTCCTGTACTCCAGTTTGGCATAAACCTTTATAGATACTTCAAACTAGTGACAGTGAAAAATAAAAAGAGCCAGCTGCAGAGACGAGGTCCCAGACTACCCAAGATAGACATTTTTGAGGAGTGTTCTAAACATAGTTCATTTGAATCACAGAGATTTCAGAAAATATTATAGGTACTTTTGTTGCTATGTATGTTAGAAAGATAACCATGTCAGCAGAAAAGCTCTAATGGCACATTCCATCTTTTCTGATCAATGACAGACAAAGGCATACTTATTCATTCACTGCAACGTGATAAGTAAGAAGTATACTTTCAAAATAGGGCTCTATTGTGCCTTTTAAGGCACTTATTTAGGTTGGAAACATGCAATTCTAGAGAGATTGGAAAGTAGAGAGATTAAGAGAAGGCTATTGCCCAGACATCCACAGAAGCATAGAATCATTTAGACTGGAAAAGACCATTAAGGTCATCGAGTCCAACCATTAAATGGGCTCACAATATCTAGCACTTTCATAAATCACCTCATGTATCAGACCCAAGGTAACTTCACACATCACAGACAGAAGAATAATCACACAACAGCCAAGATTGGAAGAGACTTCTGAATATCATCTAGTTCAAACACTTTGCTCAAAGCAGATCAATTAGAGCAGGCTGCTTGGGAGTATGTCCAGTTGGGCTGTGATTATTTCCAAGAATGGGGACTCTACAACCTTACTGGTCAACTTATTCTACTGTTTGACTTCTCTGACAGTAAATAAGGGGCGTGTGGGTTGTGTTATGTTTAAGTGGAATTTCCTTTATTTCAATTTGTGGAAATTTGCCATGAGCCTTATCTTCTCAAGGCTGAACAGTCCCAGCTCTTTCAGCCTCTCCTTGTATGTCAGACACTCCAATCCCTTAAACATCTCTATGGCCATTCACTGGACTTGCTTCAATATGTCCTTGTCTTTCTTGTACTGAGGAGCCCAGAATGAGAACACAGTCTTGCTGCCTACATCTCACTTCATTTAGTGGTGTCATATGCATCTTGTATACTCCTAGTGCCATAAACTTTACCATAAAGTTATTGACTCTTATTTTCATATCTGACCACATGTTTTCCACTTGAACTTGATCTGCATTTTTATTTAATGGATGTGAGAGTTCATATATCACAACATATGACAGTTAATCTCTGTTAAGAAAAACACAGACTAGTCCAGAAAAAGGGTTGTTTAGTTTTGTTCAAGAATTTCTGAAATGAAAGCAGCAGAACAAGGTAAATTATCATCTGTCAAAGCAGTTCTAATGTTTTAATGACTTATAGCAAGCGCAGTAAAACAAGGAAATCAATTACTGCATTGTGTTAGATTCAGAAATAAAACAACTCCCTTTTACAGTAATACAACATACATAATCTCATCAGCAGCAGTGGATATATAAATTAAGAGTATACAATTAATCAATCAGACTACTCCTGAATGAATTATGTAAAGAAAAATCAGCAGGCAAGGGCAGGATTGTATATAGCACCACACTTCTCTTTTTGGTCACAACACACTTCATGTAACATAGGCTGATTTTAAATTTAAACCAAAGAATGCCATCACTCTAGGGCAGGGGCAGCAATGAATTTTACCAAAATTTTGGTCTCTGAATCATTTGTGTTTATGAGACATCATTCTTGTGCCCTTTAGTTTCACCTGCTGTGTGTATGATGGTGCTCTCCTGTGATAGGTTCCATTTGTCTCACATATTGAAATATTTTATATGTAATAGCCATATCTTCATTGGATAGCATTGTCTACTTTCCTCTGAAGCTTCTCAGGAGCTCATTTAGTGACTGCACACTATTTTTATAGCAGCTCTAGGTAGGTCATAAACTTACAAGGAGTATCAATACTCATGGTTCCTGATATAAACTGTATATATGTGGGATGCTGCAAAGGGTTTCCACAATTATCATCAATGACCGATGACAACATTTTCTACAACCGGACAATTCCTATGCTACATGTAAATTTTTAAACCTCCTCTAAATACTCAGCTTCAGGAGAGTAAAGACAGAAGAGTGTCCTTTTGGACACATTTCCCTTCCTTTCAAATTACTACTTTGATCATAGAATCATTTTGGTTGGAAGAGGCCTTTCAGATCATCAAGTCCAACTGTTAACCTATCACTGCCAAGTTACTACTAAACCATGTCCCTAAGTACTACATATACACATATTTTAAATACTTCAAGGGATAACAACTCAACCACTTCCATGGTCAGCCTGTTCCAGTGGTTGATAACCCTTTCAGTGAAGATAATTTTCCTAATACCCATCCCTAAACTTCTCCTGGAACAACTTGAGGCCATTTCCTTTTGTCCTGTTACTTGGGAGAAGAGACTGACCCTTATCTTCCCATAACCTCCTTTCAGGTAGTTGTAGGGAGTGAAAAGGTCTCCCCTGAGCCTCTCCAGACTAAACAATCCTTGTTCCCTCAGCTCCTCCTCAGAAGACTTGTGCTCTATACACCCCACCATATTTGTTACCCTTTTCTGGACATGTTCCAGAATGTCAATGTCCCTCCTATAGTGAGGGGCCCAAAACTGAACACAGAACTCAAGATGTGGCCTTTGATCACAGTGCCAACCAATCACTTCCCTGGTCCTGCTTCCCACACTATTTCTAATACAGGCCAGGATGCTGTTGGCCTTCTTGGCCACCTGGGCATACTGCTGGCTCATTTTCAGCTGGCTGTCAACCAACACCTCCAGGTCCTTTTCTGCCAGGCAGCTCTCCAGCCATTCTTCCCCAAGCCCGTGGTGTTGCCTGGGGTTGTTGTGACCCAGGTGCAGAAGCTGGCACTTGGCCTTGTTGAACCTTTGGCCTTTGCCCACTGATCTATAGCCTGTTCAGATCTATCTGTAGAGCCTTTCTACCCTGAAGCAGATCAACACTCCCAACCAACTCGGCGTCATCTGTAAACTTAACTGAGGGTGCACCTGATCCTCTCCAGATGGTTGATAAAGATATTAAAGAGAACAGGCCCCAGTACTGAGCTCTGGGTAACACCACTTATTGCCAGCCACCAACTGGACTTCATTTCATTCACCACAACTCTTTGGGCCTGGCTATCTGGCAAGTTTTTTACTCAGCAAAGTACATACCCATGAGCAGCCAGTTTCTCTAGCAGATGACTCTCTCACAGGCTGCTGATATTAAAAGAGAGTCAGTTTGATACCTACAGTTTGGTAACCACTACAAATTCAGTTAGACAGGTTTTCTGTATATGAGATAAATTATTGTTAATTAAGAAACATGGAAGTGTTGCAATTCCCATTCTGGCAATGAAATAGATAAAACGGCAAGAAAAATGCTCAATATTTTTAATACTGAGGACCAAGCCATCAGCAGATAAAAGGACCTAGTCCAGCTAAATTCAGCACTGTGTTGAAAACAGGCTCTCCTGTTCAGATTATAACAAACTAAGCACATGGAAGTATGACTACCATGCGTTTCAGGTGCACTTATTCTAAACGGAAATACACAAAGCTTCAGGTACATAGGGTATGATTTTATCATTGACCCGAGCAAAATAACTTGTTTATCTCTCCATTGGAGAATGAAGCACTCTTCCTTTCACCCCTGCCTATTCATCTGAAAAAATATGGAATAAAAATCAGTGGTATAAAGCTATTGATAGTGTATGAATGCTAGCCGAATAAGCTTCAGCAGAAAACATTTCATCCTGTGTTTCTTTGTGCCAACAGGTTCCACTAGATTATGAAATCATGTTACAGCTATGTGGAATCAGGCTGTCAAAAATATTTCATTTTGAAAATATTACAAGTGAAAATCTAATGGAAATTTCTTTGTAGTTTGTCTCCTTCCAAAAGCAGAATCATTTCAGTGCAAGACAGTCACAGGTTGCAATGATGACATTTTTAGAAAAAAAAAAAAAATCAGTAATTTCTAACAGGCTGGCAGATTTTTATACTATCTTAGTCAAGTACATTACATTGTAGCCCATTCACTCCCAATGGCTGAAAATAATACATTGAAAATGGCTGAAAATAATACATTTCTTGGTCAATGACCTACATTCTTGGTCATTTCTGTTTTCCTGTTTCATCACAACTCACAGATAACTGGTGAGATTTCTTATATATTTTAAATTCCTGCAACAACAGTCTTTATCACTTTAGTATGAATAAGAACTGAAGTTATATAACACAGGTAACTACTGAAGACTTACATATGCTTCCCAAATAACTGATTTTCATAAATTAGAGAATACCAAATGGTCGAATACTGCACTAGATAAACCACAGTTATGTATCTGTACGCTAACATTGACCAGCACCAGAATCCTTAGAACAAAATGCAGCCTACTAGTATAGATTGGAAGGGTACAAAACAAAAGAAAATTCTCTTACTCGTTTTTCAGTGAAGGAGAACAATGATCTCTTTGTTCTCTTCTTCCTCTCTATTGAGTGGAACATAAATAGACTTGAACTCATAGAACATTCTTATGAAATTACTCCAATTTCAACAAAACTCAGTAACACTCAAAAAAGCAAAATCATCACTGAAAACTCATATTGAAAGAGGAAAGAGAATCTCATGAAACAGCTGGCCAGAGCCACCTATGTTTGCAGTGTCTTAAATCTCAAGTGCATGGTCAATGACCCTCTTATTACCAACTAATTGCAATGTGCCTACTCCCAAAGCTAAGGACTTAAACCACCAGTGGGAACATTCTTCTTCTACCAGCCTGGACTGGCTGCTGAACCTTTATAGCTGTTATGGTCAAGGCATTAAAAAAAAATTCAGAAATTGCCCCTCAGATGAACTGAGTACTTTAAATGACAATTTGTTACTCATCTGTTTTGTCTTATGGTGCTAGTGACACCTGGCCACCTTGTATCAGGTTTAGATTTTGTGCTGTGAGGTTTTTATCCAGTCGTAGAATAAAGTTTTTCTTTCTCCAGTTGATTTATAAAAAGCAAGGAATGCAAGCTAATAACCAGCTCCTGAAAAATGCATACCTCTGACTTATTCTACCTGTACATATTCTTCCTTGCCTCCTGCTGACTACAGATTTCAACAAGGTAATCAAGAATTTGCAGGGCCAGTCTATTGACTCTAGAAGGGAAAAAAAAAAAAACAACCAGAAATGACTTACAAAACTAGAGTGGCATCTGTTACATAAAACAATGCATTTGAAGAAAGAAAATATCTGCCTATTATGGTCATCTTACCTTCCACTGACAAAATTTTGCAGCACAGTGTAACTTCGAAGTAGAGAAGGTCTCTTTAATGAGTGTGGAATAGCACTCTTTCATCTCAAAAGACAGGTTTATGGAGGAAGTGCACTGCTACAGTCTGATTTTATGACTTCACTGTCAAAAGTTATCAATCACAGATTTCCTGAACATTGCCCTCATTGGCTTCACATAGGTCTTCTTACAACACATAAATAAAATCAAGAAAAAAGAGAAAACTCTAAACATTCATACATATACAGCACATGGATTCTGTGTGCTCCTGTCTTACTCTGCTGGTTGCTGAGCTTGAGAAACTTAGCAAAAAAGGACAAAAACCACTGAGATATGTTGATCCCCATTGACTCCAAACAAATTTATCTGCCACAGCCTAGTCTTCCTATGATTTATTTTAGATGGTAAATTTGGAGTAACAATTAAGATTGACAGTATACCAGTAGTAAGAAGTGAAATAACTGATAGACAGTTCTTTTTCTTTGGAGTTACTCTGGTAGCACAGTCAACACTTCAGAGGTTTCTACAGAACACTACTTTGATCAGCTGAAAAATATGACCTTAGCCAAAATAGTGTAGTATGTATTCTTTGGGAAGTTTAGCATTTAATTATACTTAATGTGTCTGCAAGTTCCATCCACAAAAAAAACCCAACCAAGCAAACAACAACAAAAAAAAAAACCCACACAGAAATTACTACTGAAAGATAAAGCATCACTAAAGAAGAGACTGACATCTTTGATCTTCTGGCTCACCTGGCCCAGCAGGAAACATGAAGACTTCCTGAGGAAAAGCACGACACACTCTGACAGTTTGAACCCAAAGAAAGCACAGCAGCCACTCCCAGAGCAGGCGTCATGTCAAAATAGATGTTTTCCTCAAGAAAATGATAAATTTGTCTGGTTGAGTTTGCAGGATTTTTGTTGGTTGATTTTTCATTTTACCCTAAGTTCTCTCCCAGAGTTAGGTGTGTAAAACTGAACATAGTTTAACACTTTTTGCTAGGTAGATGTCAGAACGTCACATTTGCAACACAGCTCTTAGTTGTGTGCTGATTAATATCATGTCTCTTTCTGGTTTGATCTACCATTTTCTTTAATACTGCCTTCATGAAAAAGAGAGGATCACCAAACAGAGGTTTTTCCTGCTGAATTGGTGAGCACTGGCACATTTTCAGACACTTCCTATCCTCATTACAACAAAAGCAGAGAGTGAATTTAAGCTACATTCATATGTGAAAAAAAAATGCACTGTAAGTGTTCTCTATCACTTTAAAATTGTCATATTTTTTCAAGAATTAATTTTTCAGATGATCACAGATTGAAAAGACCCATGATTCCTTAATAAATAAAAATTTCAGGCAAGAATCCCTGATGTAGAATGGTTCCTGCTGATATCAACTTAAGATCTGACTGTATATTAAAATCTTGTTTCCATTTAAAAAATTCTGAACACCCAAAGTGAGTGTAAAGACTATCCAAAGGACTTCATTCAATCAGGTATGAGTGAAAACGACTCTCCACAGCCTATCACCATCACCACAGAACAAAATTTGAAACAGGAATGAAAGGAAAACTTGTTTGAGAAGCTACTGAGTAACAGCACAAAAGTATCTGAGCAAAGAAGCGCCTAATCATCTGGTATAACACCTCTCCAACAAGAGATTTTATTCTTTTTTTCAAAAAAGTTTTTTACTGTTATTTCTGCCAGAGAAGCAAGTAGTTTTGCTGTGATAGCTCTGCATCTACTTGGAGAATTGAGCTTCTTTAAAAACATCTTTCCCCTTCTCCATGAATTCCACTTGAGTGGGAGAATGTTGCTTCATATCACATGATAAACTGGACAGAGAGGGACAATCATCAAAATCCAGGCCTCCTTGTTTTTGATCTGACTTCAGGATAGGTGAGAATCACGTTTCCTTCAGTAATTAGGGCTGATAACATTTTTAGTGAAGGTGAGATCACCCAGATAAATTAATGCACAGGTAAAATCTTTTTGTTTGGTTAGAATGGCAGAGTATCTCAAGTCAGAAGATAGGAAATGTCAGCTATCAGTTAAATTACAGTTTTGTCAGACTTTTCTCACTTTAGCTAGTGCACGAGTAGCCTCACCTTTTAAAATAGCATGAGGAGTACAGATCAAAGCTTTAGACAGATGTCATTTCACGCTGGTAGTTTTCCTCTGTATTTTGCAGTTGACCTGAGTAAGAGCTACTTTGAAGATTCACAAAAGGGAATTGAATATCATGAACAGAACTACAAAATATTTCACATACAAAATGAAAATGTTTAAAGTGTAATCTGTTTCTGCATTCAGTTTTGATCACTAAATATGAACCAAGGTTAGAGAAGGGAGAGCAGAAATGGGCTTGGAAAGAACAATAATCATTTTGATTGTGATGCTCTCTGAGAAAATTCTACCATGCATACATCTTCTTTCATTAGGTGTTTCCGTAATTCCATGCATAATGCAATGTTTCCCCAACTCTCCAACCACAAAGCCATCTTACCCTCCAAATGCCAGCACTCCCTCCAAATATAAGAATGTAGGAAATGATCATCTTTTCTTACTACATATAAATGTTCTTGAAGAACTCTTACCTATTTTTCTGCTTTCATTTTGTCCCACCAACCTTTTCTGGCCTCAATCAAGGCAGATTTCTTCACTTCCTACCCACTGATATTTTTCACCTGCTTGAAGAAATCTGTTCTCCAATTTATTAATCTGTGTTCTTTCATCTCCCATGTTAGCAGGTACCAGTGGTTCTCCTTGCTTGCTCTAAATCTCCCAGGTTCGTTAGTCCTCCACCCTTGATCTTCATATCCTTCATCTTTGTGATTGTCTTCCATGTTCCTTCTGAAAACCTTTTCCCTTAGCACTGCAGTACTTCTGCTTTCTTCTGTGACCATCTCCACATGATCCTCTAACTCTAAAGTATTTCTTGTTGTAAACTGCTCACAGGTCTGCTTCCATTTGCTTCTGAGGAACCAGGCTATTTCTGTTGTCCTCTCCTGATCAAGATGCTCTATCTTTCTCCCTTCCACTCCATGAGTCCTCCTCTGTTTGTTCTCGTACACCTTTTCAACGCATTAATTCCAGAGCTTTACTAAGCAATAATTGATCTCCCTCTTCCCACTTGGGGAAATCTCAGGGACCAAATTTCCCTGTCTCTTCTCAACAACTGTTTTTATTACGCACAGGTCCTTACTGTTCTTATAACTATTTCTAAAATTATGAAATGATATTTGGAGAGTGATACCACTGCATTAAGCTGTCTCCCCTATTAAGAAAGAGGACTAGCATTTAAAAAAAAATTACCCACCACAGTTTCCTGTATAAGCTCACCAGAAACTTTTTACAGATAGCAAAGAAGGAAACATGTTTTACAATTGGAATTCTAGTTTCATACCATATTTGTTCATGCTTTTAGCATTGTAGCATTTGGAATGTACTACAGAATATGGTTTCATTATGTCATTTCTACATCCACGGAAAAAAATAGCAGGCTGTAAGCTTTGGAGACAGACATTTTGTCTATACACACAGTAGTGGTGCAACATTGCCCACACTGTATTTCAAGCAGTTTCAACTATTCACTTAGGGCAAAACTGATGAATCAGTCTCCATGCCTGCTCAATAGCTTGACCTCTTTAGTCAAGGCTAGCAATGGGGCTTCTGAAACACAGACATCTATGCACAACAACCTGATTGTGTTCCCGGTTACTTTTTTTTTCTTTTTTTTTATTACTCTGTAAGAAGGCCAGGAGAGTCTATGGAACAAGCTGATAGTAACACGGTAGAAACACTAACAAGATAAGAGTGAATCCATGTTTCTAGCTAAAATATTTCTAGCTGAGCTATGAGAAGGCACAAACAATAACAAGGACACCCATTCTTGGACAACCTCTTTACCACCTATATGAAAAGAGACTTTTCATTGAATTGGAGCAGGTCCTAATTGGTTGGGAACAGCATGGGCGTGCTCCAGCACACAGGGGATGAAATGGTTTGTTAGCAGAGCACATGGTTTTGATTAGTGATCTAATGAACTAACACCTCAAATCAACAGGAAATGCAGCATCTGGTCAGCGTTTCATTGCATCCTTAAGCCCCAGCCATGTTACTACCCCCCTCCTGCTCTCTTATGTTATATCCCAGTACACAAGAATGTTAAGGAAGTAGTTATTTAGAAGAAAAAAGGAGATATTAATATATTAATTACTACAAGTGAGGCACAGGGAAAGAAGTGTTGCTGTTTCCAATATTCTATGGAACAAGTTTCTGCCAACTGAGGCAAAAATCTGAGGTCTTCTGCACTTTTAACAGCCTGATATTTTCTTCAGTGTGTTCTTTCAGTAACTGACTAGAGTTAATGACATAAAATACATTTATTCCCTCATAAACCTGTTTGGATCTAGTAGTTGTTGAAGTACTCTTTACTGATATTTACATGCCATAACATACCAAGATAGTAGTATCTGTGGCAAATAATTTAACTTGTTTTCACAGAGCCCCCCCCACCCCGATCCTTACCCAAAATTCTAATTAATAGGGATTCCATATTTCCACACAGCTTGTCAGTTTGATTATTTAAGTACTTATTCAGTGTACTAAAGACCCTAATCACCCCTTCAAAGCATGCAGCTTTATATACGGCCTCCAATGTCTGAAATACATAAGGATCATCATCATCATAATAGCATGGCAGCTGTGCTTCCTATAAGCCAGAAAAGTTGGTCCTGTATACAACAGACACACCTCAGCTACTGTGTGCCATCTGCCTAGTTAGCGGTTAGACAGCCACAGCAGATAGAAACAGCTGCTCCTGACAATATGAAAAACATCAGTACTTCCTTAAAGGCTTTGGCAATGTGGATAAACAATTTCAGTGAAAAGAATATTTTAAATTGCTGCAAATTTTCGATGCAACTGCTATTATGCATCACACCACAACAAAGTGATTATGCTCAGTAGAATGGATTTTGTTCAGCAACTGTAAGAGTGTGGAGAGGGTTTTTTTGTTGTTTTTTTTTTTTTTCTGGCTGTTAGATATTTTTCTTTTGGTGTTTTGTTTTTTGTTTTGGTTTTTTTTTTTGGGGGGGTGGCTTTTTGTGGGTTTTTCCCTCCAGTTTTACAGAATACCAGTTAACAAGGCTAAGAGACCATTGTCCTGAGCAAGAAGGTTTCATGGCACAATATGATAATATATGATGCCTTTTTTCTATTTTATTCTTTCAAGTGAAACAAATTTTACTTTCATGAGTTCATTGTGGAGTACGTCTTGTACTATTTATTGAGGTCATTTATGTAAAGACTGGATTTCTGAGAAACCTCAATACTGCGTGTCTGGCCTACAGCAGAATTCCTATTTACTGTAAAACAAAGCATTATTATACTGAAATCCTTACTGTGATGGGGATGAGTGGGTGTTTGGAAATGAAGGTAAGGCAGGGCAATTCTTGCTATTACCATCCATGTGTTGTCAAAAGGTGTTAAACGCAACATGTACAAGGATGGCAGGCTACAGAGGATGGATGGATGAATATATACATACACGACACAGACATATAATTCATATCCACAGAGTTTTTCTCTTCTCCCTTATTATTGCTCATGCACAAACAGTAAAGCTCTAGGTGTCTGACTCTGGAAGGAAGCGGCTCATTGAAAGCGGGGGCTCTGTGCCTGCTTTGGAGGTCAGGACATCCCTCGACTGCAGCTGGTTGCAGATAGGAGGAGTGGAAGGTACAACAGCTATCTCTCACCTGCCTAACCATGCATAAGGGAACAGACATTGCATGGTATCCCTCACCAACTCCTTCCTGTCTGAGTAGTCACGGTCTGAAGATGGAGCAGCAAATTACTATAAATAGGCCCCAGCAGTGCTGAAGTCAGGCGTGGAAAGAGTTAGCAGTACAGACTCCACCTCAGAAATTGATAGGGAAATACAACCGATTTTTAATATATATATAAAAATAGAGTGCTGTCTGGAAACATAACACAATTGCTGTTTTGTATTTTGTAAGTATTAAACTTCCAAGCTATCTGCAATAGATGTGAGGGTTTATATTAATTGTGAACAGATCAGTAATTGGAGGCAAATTAATGAGAAACCTGCTGTCACATTACAGCATACATTTTTAGCGGATGTCTTTAAACATTTGGACAAAATATCTATATATTTTTAAATGGCAATTCTTCAACTGGTAAACGTAATTATCTACCTCTAAAGCAAAAAATATAAAAGGACAAAAATGGATTGAATCAAAATATTCTGTCATTGCCATACATAAGCCACCAGAATATCTTTTCAACAAATGAAATTATTCTTTATTTTATGCTTTTAAAAATGCATTAGTGTAATTGCTCTGCAACAAATTACCTTCTGTGCTATAAGCGTGGCTACAACATCCCTTGCATGTACATCAATTGTGCATATTGTCATGATGTTCTGATGATCACCAGGGGTGAGTTCCCCTAACAGCATGTTTATAAGGGCATTCAGCTGAGCAATCTGCAAAATAATTATATTTCAATGGAGATATTACACTGTGAGGAAAAAAAAACTATTATATGTCAAGTGCTAAATGGAGCAGTTATAGAACCAAGACACATTTATTGGGGCTTTTAATCAAAGCAAATAACTTTTGCAAACTAATAATGGTGTTGTTTTCTTACAATTTTAATTTGATTCCTTAATAACAAAAATACACTTTTCAGCTGCTGCCCAGAACTTAATTTCAGAACAAATAACTACTACTCTGATACTGTACTTAGAATGCTAGTCTGAAACTGCACATGCAATAAAGCTACTAGATGCTTAAAGTATCACATGTATACTTTTAGACACTGCTTCCAAAATAGTCACAATACATAACATGTTCACGACAGGAAGTGCAGGGGGAAGAGAGAGGCAGACAGTGGACAGGACAAACTATTTGGGGCCTGATTCTCTTGGGCCTGATGTCTCTTTTGTGTCACAGGAACATGGAATGCAGGATCCCTGAACAGCCTCCTCCATGAGACTGCTATGTAATTCTGTATCCTGATAGTGACACTGAAAAGGTATCCCAGAGTGCCTGCTTTCATGGCCCTGGAAACCACTCACAGTCACTATAAATTAGATGTATTCTAAGGCATCCAGTCATCTTATTAAAAAAAAGCGATGCTTCTGATGAAAACCAGTAAAGTATTTTGGGGGAATCTGAAGGGTGTGGGGAAGAGGGAGAGGGATGGGGACACTAGAACAGTCCTTCTAAATTCCACTTGCTACTACAATAACAATAAACACAAATTTGCTTATTAAATGGTTGCAAGACAAATCTTTCTGACAAAGTCTGACAAAAATATTAAGGCCCTTATTTTGCAAAGCTGATTCATGCAGAATCCCACCTTTGCCAAGAGAGGAAAATTTGTACTGATGCAAAACAGGATTTTAAACACACCTATGTAGATTGCATGTAGATATATGTAGATTGATTCAGAGGCAAGTCATGTCTTCTAGAGATCTACACTAGATTGTAGATTTAAATTTTGTAAAGCACCAAAGTGTCACAGATTTGATTTACACCATAAGACTTAGATTTTTCTCTTAAAATTACCAGGTTTAGACATTTTATATATAGTAGGTTCACATGCCTTTTTGTGATTGTAGTCTTTCAGATTGTTTCCAACCATTCTCCAGATTCTTGAAGGAAAGTTCACCATCTTCAGTTCAGTAAGTCTCAATAACCATCAAAGCATTTGCGTTCAATGGTCAAATAACCATTGGTTTTGTTTCCATTTGGTAAATCATGGAAGTGCTGCTGCAACTTCCATGATTTTTTTTGCTGAAACGTTGTACAGTATTCTTTCCAAATACATTACCAATATTCTACTTAACATAAATACTACTTTCTCTAACATTATCAAGGAGCTATTTATACGAATAACACTACAAATGTTATTAACATGACTTTGTCATGTTGTTTTTGAAGACCTGTGTTGACAAGCCTGCTTTCTGGCAAAATGCAAAATATACAGACTTGAAACCCATGCAGGCCAGGTGGCCATACTTTAGCATCCTGGAGGACAGACCAACCTCCATCATATTTCTAGGCTCCGAGCTCAAGTTGCGCTGTGAAAGACCTCCATCTTGTAATACACACTGTCATCTACCTGCTTAGAACACAGGCTTGTTATGAATAAAAACTCTAGTGTTCTTCTCTTTTCACCTTGTCTCCTTGGAATAAAAAGTCCTACTTCATACTTTGGGCCTGTTTTGTCAAGAGATTTCAGGGTTTTTTTAGGCCATAAAGTTATCTAGCAGAAGTGCAGATCCATACTCGGCAAGTTAGACTGCTAACACTAGTTTTACTTTCTTCATTACCCTTGCAGAATAGCACATGAACCTCATTTGAATTTTCAGAGAGCTAGATGAAAATAACTGACTTTTCATCTGCTTGTCTTGAATCAAGCCTGCCTCCCTAGGCTTTAACAATAAACATATAAAAGTTTGTGAATCTGAGAGAGAGGATTTTATGGAGATTTCACTTAGAGTGGAACTCAAAGAGTTCCCTCAAAGGAGAAAACAGCTACAGAACAAAAAATAGTGTAAAATCCCTAACCTTTGCTTTTTCTCAGTATACTGTTTACAGAGTAACATGGCTTATACACTTTTCAATGTACAGTACTGACTGGATTTATAGCTTGTGCTTCCTACCAGTATGAAAAGAATTATTTTGGTGGCCTACATCCAAAGACACAGCAGTGGATCACTGTTCATATTACTCAGTGATTGCATATAATTTGGCATCACTGAAACAATGGCAGCTCTGAAAATGTTGAGCTCTGGGCTATTATGAAGACTAAATTAACTCTCATCACTTGAGTGAATGATTCATTCACACCAAGGTCAAAATCACTAGCTGAGCAGCATGGGAAAGATGACATTATAGCTGACTGACCTGCAGTTGTGTATGGGTAAGACTTCACATTTATTATTCTCTCCGACAACCTGGGTTTTATTGAAAACATGAAATTAGCCATTTACTGAAAAAAAAAAAAAAAAAAAAAAAAAAAAAAAAAAACCTTGGGGAAAAAAAAAAAAAAAAAAAAAAAAACAAATCTTTTTTTTAAGAAAACTGAGCATCAGANGTTACAAAAAAAAAAAAAAAAAAAAAAAAAAAAAAAAAAAAGCTCTGTGGAAAAAAAGAAAAAAAAAAGTAAAATCCAATCTGTTTACCTTCTCCCCTGAAGTTGCTGAGGCAGGAATGAAAGTTCAGAAAGAAAATGAGATGAGATTTCTCTTGGTTTCCTCGTGGAATCTCTTAAATTAGCCTATAGATCAGACACTTGAGTGCTCTGGTTAGACAGAAGAGCAAGAAAGAAAGCAGGTTAAGCAGGTGGTTAAAAAAGAGACTAGACTCTCCCAAAGAATATAATGTCCTTTTTCTGAAGGAAGAAGGGTGGGTTTTTTATTAATTCTTCTTTCCTTATCTATCTGCAATTTGAGTTGATCAATATGAAATCTCTGTATGGTAGAAAACTTCTTTTAAAAAATTCTTTTCTTTTTTTTTTTTTTTTTTTTTAAATCACCACCTGAAAAGGTCACACCTTTTTACTTCTGAGTCATTATTAGTCTCTGCATCTACCTACACTGTCCTAAGTTCTGGTCTTCTGTAGCTAACATTTTCTAGGCAGCCCATATTTCAGATTGCACATTGTTGCACGATCGTGGAGCATCCTGTGACAGTGGCTGAACTACAGAAAGATAGCACAGTGTGTCGTGGCACACACAGTCCAGCAGGTACACAGGTCCCATTATGGAGGAGTGGGAAACAAAAATAAAAACCTGCAGTTTCCAGTATAGTCCCAGGTGTACCAACAGCATGAGCTGCAGAGCTCCCTGTTCACTGGGACCTCTGCCTCATACCACTCCACAGTAGTGACTCAATCAACAGCAGTTGCTATTTTTGATCCAACACTATATGGTTTGTTTTACTTTTCCTGACAGGAAGTTTACTCAAAGTATCATTTTCCCAAAGAAAAAGTTAGTGTAATCTCTTTTTTTTTTTTTTTAAGTGGAAAAAAATATTTGACTAATTATTTTTGATTGCCCAAACTCTTCCTCCTCCTCTCAGGAGCCTAGGCTGCACATCAGGCAGTTCTGCCTAAACTTTGGTATACAGTTATTCTGGCTCTTAAAGCTAGGTAGATTTGCTCACACTGCCTCCTCAGACTTGCTAAGATATTTAATTTCCAGTGAGGATACTTTCAATTACAAAGATGAGTCTTTACATTCTGAAATGACTAAACTAGCTGCAACAATCTTCCCATCACCTTTGCATACACTTCACAGGAGAGAGAAAAGAATGCAAACAAGAACTATGCTTTGTACAACTGGCAAACAATTCTGGGGTACCAGGATGGACAACAAAGAGTCACATTTTCCCTGGAGTTCCCCCTCAATGCTTTCTAATTGGCTCTGACCTCAGGATTGATGGGGTTTCTCCTATTAGAAGTAGCAGATACTGTGGTCTGGACAGGCAATCCAAGATTTTTAGAATTATTTGTTTCCTATCATTCTAATTCAGCAGAATGTCAGTCAAGAAAATACACTGCTCAGTAATCAGACCTGTTCTTCACAAAACAAAGACGTTTGAAAAATATAAAAGGCCTGATGGAGGCCGCTTGTCAGAAGGGGAAAAGCATCTTTGGTCAGAGGTTTGACAAGCTCATGAAGAGAGCTTTAAAATAGAGTTTCCAGGGGATGGGAACCTTAATCCATCCCACTCCTACTAATTTGATGCTAATGCCAGTAACAGATTCCCAGAGCCTGAAGAAGGGTTGCAGGTCACCTGGAATACAGCACAAAGGAGTAGTAGCCACTCCAGCCAGTAAGTTAGCTTCATGAGGGGCCCAACTTAAATGCCTCTATGCAAGTGCATATAGCACGAGGAATAAACAGGAGGAGTTAGAGACACACATGGCTGCAGGGCTACAATCTTATTGGCATCACAGAGACATGGTGGGATGGCTCCTATGACTGGAGTGTTGGAATGGAAGGATACAGGCTCTTCACAAAGGACAGTCAGAGAAGACGAGGAGGAGGTGTCATCCTCTATGTCAATGACCAGATGGAATGCATGGAGCCCTGCCTGGGGATGGATGAGTAGCTGACCAAGATCTAATGGATCAGGATTAAAGAGAAGGCAGGGACAGGTGATGTTACAGCCGGGGTCTGCTACAGGCCACTCTACCAGGAAGACCAAGCAGATGAGGCCTTCTATAGACAGACAGGAGCAGCCTCACTTTCATGAGCACTGGTTGTCATGAGGGACTTCAATCACCGTGGTTATCTGTTGGAGAGACAACGTAGCCAGGCATTAGCAATCCAGAAGGTTCCTGGAATGCATTGATGATAACTTCCTTCTCCAAGTGACAGAAGAGCCAATGAGGAGAGGTGTCATGTTGGACCTTGTTCTCATCAACAAGGAGGGGCTGATGCAGAATGTGAAGCTCATGAGATACTGGAGTTCAAGGGCCTTAGGGTGGTGAGGAGGGCACACAGTAAGCTTACTACCATACACTTCAGGAGAGCAGATTTTGGCCTCTTCAAGAAGAGTATCATGGGGTAAAGGTGTGGAGGGGAAAGGGGCCTAAGAAAGCTGGTTAATATTCAAGGATCCCCTCCTCCAAGCTCAGGAACAATGCATCCCAACAAAGAGGAAGTCAGGCAAAGATGTCAGGAGGCTTGTATGGATGAACAAGGAGCTCCTGGACAATCTCAAACACAAAAAAGAAGCCTATGGAGGTTAGAAGCAAGGGCAGGTAGCTTGGGAGGAATACAGAAAAATTGTCCAAGCGACCAGGGATCAGGTTAAGAAAGCTGAAGCTCAGATATAGTTAAATGTGGCCAGGGACATCAAAGGCAACAGGAAAGGCCTCTCTGAGTATGCCAGTGACAAAAGAAAGACTAGGGAAAATGTGGGCAGCTCTCCAAAGGAAATGGGAAACCTGGTCACCTGGGACATGGACAAAGCTGAGGTACTCAATGCCTTTTTTCCTTTGGTCTTTAGCAGCAAGGACTCTAGCCACACCACCCCAAGTCACAAGGCAAAGACTGTGACAACCTACTGTAGGAGAAGATCAGATTTGAGACAATGTAAGGAACATAAAGGTGCACAAGTCCATGGAACCTGCTGAGATACATCCATGGGTCCTGAGGGAACTGGCAGATGAAGTTGCCATGCCACTATCCATCATATTTGAGAAGCTGTGATGGTTTGGTGAAGTTTCTGCTGACTGGAAAAGGGGAAATATAACACCCATTTTTACAAAAGAAAAGGAAGACCCAGGGGACTACAGGCTGGTCAATCTCACCTTGGTGCCTGGCAAAATCAAGTAGCAGATCCTCCTGGAAATCATGCTAAGGCATATGGAAAATAAGGAGGTGGCAGTCAACATGGCTTCACTAAGGGCAAATTACACCCAACAAACTTGGTGGCCTTTTACAACTGTGTTACAGCATTGGTGGATAAGGGAAGAACAACTGACATCATCTACCTGGACTTCTCCAAAGCATTTGACACTGTCCCACACAACATCCTTGTCTCTAAATTGGAGAGCCATGGATCTGATGGATGGAACACCTATTTGTACTGCTAGATTCTTATTTTCATCAAATTTTAGGTAACATTGTCAAATACGTTCAGTATTTTGCAGTCTGTTCACAGACATTGAAGAAAGCTGCAGTTGGAATGATTTTCATTTGGCTAAGCACTGCAATTCAAGAACACAATAACCTAGGCTGAAAAGTTTCCCCGCTTTGAATGATTTCCCTCAGAAATGATTTTCAGTAAAACTACTGCAGAGAGTGGCATCAAAGAGGAGTGAGACTCCTAGCTTCCACAGGAATTGCAGATTGCTTTTGGTAAGGCCCAAGGAATGAAAATTAGGATAGCACTTATTAGAACTATTTTTAGAAATGCTATAGTTGTAGTGTCAGAAACAGTTATAAATACAAGTTATTATTGAAAGAACCAAATCAGCCTGAGGGTAAAGACAAAGGAAACCAAAATCAAACAAAATGAATGGAGCCATACAGAGACAACTCATTCTTCTACCTTCTAGACTGCAATCCTTCTATACCATCTTACTCTCTAAACAGGTGTTTGAGATCATCAGAGGAAAGATGCCGTAAAATTGAAAGTACTTCCACTGTTTTAAGGTCCTCTGTATTTCCAAAAGCGTGTATAAACATTAGATACTAATCTACAAAACATCATAATGGGAACAATTCCCATTTTGCTGAAATATAAGTAAGTTTAACCACTAACTCACTTGCATAACTGGCCAGTCTTCAAAATAAAAAAAGAGTTGCTTCTGTCTTTCTATTGAACATCTGAAGTGTGTATATAACAAAATAATTCTGTTGATAAATGGTTCACCGTAAGGATGTATTTGCTCCAGATGGTTTAATATTATTTTAAATGATGAGATTTGCCAGCTCATTTCTGCAAAATATTCTTGGTTTGCCAATTTCTAAATAAGAAGTTCCTTGGAAATTACATTGTCTTGATAAGATATTAAGGTTATCTACAGAATTTGAAATTAACTCATTGCACTGGTGACAGCAGGCTTGTAATTAGAAATGGAGTGCTTTTTTTTCAAGAAAGACTATGTCAACATTATGAGATCTGGCCCAGGACTTAGGAAATTTGCCCTCTCACAAAAATTCTGCAGGTGACCTTTGATGAATCACAGAGCTTTTTGATTCTTAGCTGTAGAATGGAGATAATAGCACTTTCTTATCCTCCTATGAGGATAAGTAAATATATTTCTTTTATTTAGAAAGATTATGAGATATTGAGATATACACTAGGAAGGCTTTTCCTGTGGAAAACAAAACCTATAAAGAGAGTTTGTATAAAATTCAATAGATAGATAGTTTCTGTTCAGACACTAGGAGCTTGAAGAGTTGCATTCAACCAAAATCATATGATAGGCTCCCAGTTAGTTTTCTCCCTGAAGCAGATCTCAGGCATGGTCTCACCAGCCTTTGGAAAGTGCCCTGACTACCGAGACATACTTCAATTCCACTTTGGTGTTACCCCATGCTGTACAAAGTATTTAAATACTTAGTGACATGATCTGTGTGCCCTAAATCAAAGTGAAATTTTCATCCTAACAAAGAAAACGAAGATTTCACTTTGGCCCAACCTAAATCAACTTTTAATCTCTTCACCAAATTAAAAATTCCTTATTTCTGAGTTTAACTTACTTTTTTGGCAGAGGAACATATAACTTTCCAATATAGATATGTAATGACTGTTTATAACCACTTGTTTAACATTCTTTCAGCAAGCATTTTTCTTCATAATTTAATGTAGCTGAATATTTGCAGAGAACAAACACTAGGAGACTCCAACAGAGACAAAGCAAATAAATTTAATAAGTGAGCAAATTTTCTTGCCACCTGTCCACCACTGATATTTAGATTTCACCCCTTCCTAGGTAAGACTTGTTCTCTACAATCATTTAACAATCAGACTTCTATCTGAATGGGAATTCTCTCAAACAACAGCCTAAGAGTTAACATGTAAAAATCTAACCACTTAGAAGAACTTCTGGTTTTGAAACAGTTCTGTACTATTCATTATCTTGTCTTTACCACTCCAGCCACAGGTTCTTGGTGTGACCAAGAAAAGAATGAAGAGGAGAAAGCCAGAAAGTTTTGATTTTGTTTTGGGTTGTGGGGTTTTTTGTTTGTTTTATTTTTTGTGGNTCTCAAACAACAGCCTAAGAGTTAACATGTAAAAATCTAACCACTTAGAAGAACTAAGAAGAAATTACAGATAGAAAGACAAGAATTGCCATGTCTGGTCTGGAGAATTCTACAAAATATAAGTGTGTAGACAAAGAAGAATCTGTAGTTAACACTACACAGAAAACCTGCAGTGTTTTCTAGCTGAATCTATTATATTAAAAGTAAAACTAGCAACCAATCTGAATGTTACCCTATATATAGTACCTTTAAATGCATGACATTTTGTATCTACATACATTAATTGAAATTCTTTTTTAGGGCTTGAGGTAGCAGAGCTGAGAAATGTAGACTAGATATTACAATGCTGAGTTTCTGAAACTAATGAGTCTAACTGATGGTGTCATTCTGCTGTTACTTATAGAAAAGGTGATGATGTCATATAGACATAATTGTATTGAATTTAGGATTTGTTTACAAATGCGAGCTTGACTTTGCACAAATATTTATCATTATGTTTTTAGGCTACTCAAAGAGAATGGAAAACAGATTAAAACAAAGCAAATTAAAACTTTGCAAAGTACTGTCTGCTGAAGAACAAATGCCTACATACAAGTGACACTGCAAGCAATTAATAACAGCCTCAAATTATGGTGATCCATGCTCACATAGAAAAATAATTACAAAAGCTGAAGTTGGACTTTTTCTTTCACCAGCACAGACTTACTACTTCCCAACGTTTGGAGAATTGACCAATGGTATCTTTACATTAACATAAGTACCCAATCCATGCAGATAAGGATTATTACATTCTATACTTGTTTCTTCTGTGTTTAGCAGTTCTTTCACTCCCCAATTATTCATAGTCTCAAAACGCTGTATTTATTTTTATTAGTTCAGTTTTAAAAATAATGTTATGTGTACAGAGGCATCTAGCAGATTCTGGATGACATGTGTCCAGATCATCTCACATTCTTATAAAACATCCTTGGAACCGAACTAGGATAAAGATCAAAGCACAGTGAAGACAGCTGAAATCTTTTAAAAGCAGTAAACCTTAAGTTTATTACAGACCCAAGCTACAGCCATCTGAAATGAGTGGAAAAATACTTCTCTCCATACATACAATATACAGTATACTTTGCTCTATAATGTTAGGAAACAGAGGAGGGTCTTTTACCATTTGACCTTGTCTTTTCCAACATTATGCATGAAAAAGGACGTGGATATTTCCTTAAAAATTTGTAACAATAAGGAAATAAACTCTTACCACATCATCTTCTAGGGTCTCTGAGATTATCAGCAGAGGAGCACCTCCCCAGTGGTGTCCAAGAAAGACTCATAACTTTCCAGCTTTGCTTGATCTCCACAGGTTTCTGTGAAATACAAGAAAGGCTGAAGTAACCTTATAAACTTACTAAGGAGTTATTTAAAGTTCACCATTGTCTGCATCTACCTTTTCTACTGCCATTTCTCCTACTGCTTTAGCTACACTTTTTCACTTATCTTGCAGCTCCTCTGTGCAGCTGAAGAATGAAAAAATTCCGCAATGTGTTCTCCTGACAAACTTTGCCTGTGAAATAAGGCACAAACAAGTCAGGAATAAAGGTACCCAATATTCTGCAAAGCCATAACTTAAAGACTATTGCGTTCATATTTCTTGGTTCTGAATTATAAGAAGGTTTAATTTCTTAAACTTCATCTGTTTTCAGACTCTTAACCCTTGACTCAAAAAGCAACACACATCATATGTCCATAGCACTTTGACAAGTCTTCATTTCTTATGTAGCAGACAGTCCTGAGCAAAACGACAGAAGCAATGGAGGAGTAAGCAGCCTAGTGAATACATCTTGGAGGTTGACTTCTGAATCTCATGTGAAAGCCATCTGGGTAATTTACTGGTTACTGAAGAAAAAATAAACTCAGAAGGATGTTTTCAGAAGTACTTTGAGATTCTGGAGTTCAATCCTGTAATACTTGTTTCCCCAATTTTTCAGCTCCTTTGAGTTCAAAACTCATCTAATGAAGGGAATTTAACAAGCTACAGGCTCCTACACAACACAGAGTACTCAGAACAGGAGAGATTATTTCAAGTAGCAAAACACCGTTCATTAGGGAAATGATCACATTTGCAAATCTTCTGAGCTCCATCTCCATGTGTTCAACATTTATTTGTTTCCATGGAGTTTTCATCCAATCTTTAGTACTTGTCTATAAAATTAAAAAAATAAACAAACAGCTCCCAACATTATAAGCAAGGCCTGAGGCAACCGAAAATGGAAGAAAGATTTCCAACTCATCAGCAGGTGAGTATCTATAAATATGTATGGTACACAAATGCAATGATATCACTTTCAAAATTCGAAACCTACTGATGCTGAAATTTAATCTAAGAGGATTTATATTCTTTGTTCTTTAAGCTAGAATTCTCTTTATTATAGGGAAAGAATCTTGCCTAAACTTCATGGGTTTGATTTTATTATTTTTTTGTTTGTTTTCTAAGTTTAAAACAGGTTTCAAAAGTATTAAAATTCCATTAAGTTAAACAGTTGATACTCAGGGAAACTGAAAGGAAAAGTTTATATAATTTTCCTGCTTTAATATAACCAATGATTCCAAATGAAAATTGGATCTTTTAATTCAATTGCTCAGCTGGCAGTATTAATGCAAAACCCAAAGCTTTCACTTGAACATCTTCTCTGGAAAATCACCTGGAACATTTATTCAGTAAAAAATGTTGCAGTACTGCTACTTTAAGTAAGTTACTATGTGCGTGCATTACACCAATATTAAGTGACTTTATTGTTGAGAAATTGCTCCACTATGAAAACAACCAGAGTAGTAACATGAACAAGATGCGTAGCTACAATTATAAATATGTCCCAGACGTAAATCAGTGGATTAGAATCTAGAAGTCCACCTAACATTCAGAAACATATAGTTTTATTTTGGGACTAAGGATTCGTTAAATTCAAAATTTCAATTAAATATCAAGTATCCCAAATTCTCATTAACCAAAAACATTTAGCTGCAATACTCCCACGTACTGTCTCTGCAATTGTGTTGCAAAGTCATTATGGTACAGGATACTAAAACTAATAGAATGTATTTAGAAAAAAGCTTTATGAAAGATTTGGGTTCCGTTGGTAAAATGAGTTCAAGCTTAGATCAAGTGATATTTAAACAAGTTGAACAGTAGTTTGTTTATTAAATAAATAAATAAAACCCAGGAAGATCTCTTGCTTCTTAATCTTGTCAGGCACTCTGTTTCATCAGAACAGAGGGAGCTTTTCCTATTCTTCCACAACAATACCTTCACCTCTGAGGTAACTGTGCACTCATGGACATTAAAATAAATTTTGTCCTTTCCTGAAGACTGAATGGCTTGTGTACAGCTGCAATTACCTCTGAGGAAAAGCTGGTGAAAAGAGAAATCTGTGATGACCACTGAAAGGCACTCCTGTCATTCCAAACAAATACAAGTGAAGCTGGAAGCCAGATTAGTGACTTAATCATAAACTATAAGTCAATAGACAGGATTCCATTATAATCCATCCAAGGCCAGGTTTTCATAGTTCTTATGTTATAAAATAGGAGTGCTGCAAAGGTTATTCTTCTAGGGGATTATTAGACGTCCATTTTGAAACCTCCTTTCTTTAGGCTAAAGAAAATATAGAGGAAAAGGACAGACAGTTGTATAATTTCCTGAAAGATGCTACAAGAAATTTATCCCCACCAGAAAACATGCTACCCATCTGAATCCATAATAATGTGCATTTAGGTTTGGAACTTCTCCAACTTCAATTTGATTTGCCAAATTTCATAAAAAATAGTGAAAAAACCCCACTTTGTTTCCTTCTTGACGACCTCTGAAACACATTTCAGCCTCGGGCACTTTTTACAGCCATGCACAACAATTCAGAAGAGAAAAAAATGACAGATCCCGTACTCCAGCAGTGCCGGTAAATACCATTGCAATAATGTTATCAGTCACTGTCAGATACTGAAAAGGTACAAATTGAGGCAGACAGTATGACACTGTGGGTGCCCACGGTACTGTGTGAGGCTTTTTCTTCTCACTACTTTTCATTGCTTATTCTTGCAGACATCACTAATATATTTCCATCCAAAGGAGAGTTATGATAATGAGCTACTAGTGCTTATTTTACAAGGTGAGTTAAACTAAGTCTGAAGTCTAAGCTTGTAATATTGTACAGGTCACAGACAGAATAATTTCTGATTGTTTCTTAGACTACTTGAGAACGAGTTCACAGGTTCAGAATACTTGAGCAAAAACCTGAACCACACATTTCAAAGTTCCTTCCTCAACCATTCACTCTGCATGTGTGCTAAGCATGAGGCACACCCAGAGCCTGTTCTCTGTCCAAGCCTGTTCTATTTATGAGCTATCCACATACCTCTGCAGTGTTTCCTGATCCTGTCCGTTCAAGAACTGAGCTGCAGGCCTGGAAATCAAGCCAGACGCTTTCTTGTGGCAACACATGGTAGTAGCATGCCTGGAATGCTCTCCAGTCACTTAAAGCCTTGTTTTCCTACTGCACGATCCTCAGAAAACCTACACCTCTTTTTTGTTGTTGTTTTGGGTTTGTTTGTTTTTTTGGGTTTGATTGTTTTTTTAATCACAGCTATATCTGTATTACTTTGTTGCTGATAAGCCACGCTTCTGCAGCTTTAGAGCTATTAACATCTAAGAGCTCACTTAAAGCTTGCTTAACTAGGTTTGTGCTATCATACAGGCAGTGATTCTAATTCTTTCTCTGCAAGATGCTACAAAATTTGTATGAGTGAATTTGGATGAAAAGCATATTCAGAGCATTAACTTGATCTCCTCAGTTTATCTGATGAAAATGATCAATTCTGCGAAAGATTTATCCGTCCCACGAGATTTTTATGCTTTAAGTTAGTGTTACGTAACAAAGCTACAGTTCTGATCATACATGAGCAAACTTGTGGGAATCCTTCAAAAGTCAGGCTATCTCTCTGGGGTCTGACTTTATACCAAGGTGTCTCGGGTCAACACTGCTGCAGGCAACTCAGCAGAATTACTGCCCAGTGCCCATTGTCACAGGAAGCTGGGTTTTATACCTGCTGACCCTCAGCTGAAATGAAATCCCTTAACATCAGAAAAATCATAAAACTTAGGAAGTAATGTATTTGCAATTAGAGAAGCATACATAAATCCACTCAGATTTGAGATCTATTTTATTTTCTCTATTACCCAGCTAAAAAACTGTTGCATTTTAGGTACTCAAGAAATTTTATACATTCAAACCTTCCATGAGTGTCTATTCAAACATGCCTCTCTGCTCCAAGGGTTTCCTGTGGTTCCTATGTTCTTAATCTGGATGCTGAAGGAAATATTGACTCCCCTCATCGTACTTTCAGAAGTGTTAATTTCCTTTAGACTAGATGAAGCAGAGCCTTTTCGTATTCAATAAGTAAACAGAAATGTTTTAACAAGTATCCCAACACTTTGCTGAATTATTAATAAATTATATACAACCCATGAATTTAACATATTAAATCCAGCTGTGGGAAGGGGGTGGGAAAAGATCCAACTCACATTTCATCACACCCCCAAACCTGGGTTTCATATACCACAGGCAAACCATGCTTTGCACAAGCCAATGAGCAAGAATAATGCACAAAAATGTGTCTTGATCTTGACACAGTGGCACCAAGAAAACTTTGACGTGATCATAGCTCTGCTTGGGTTTTGAGGTATAGTGTGATGTGGACCCAGTAGAACTTGATAGTGCTCCTTACTACTGACCCTCAGACTGAAATAAGCAATAAACAAATCCTTATGGACAGAAAATTTCCCAGGAAGAGAAAGAAAGCCTTATATGCAAAAATGGTGTAAAACAATTAAACACACTATACTTGGCTGCAAAAGTAATCATACTTTCTGCACTGACCTTCATCTTTCTTCCTGCTGTGCCTTCCCCTAAAATGCCTGTGGAGGTCAGTAATGCATAAAGCTGATAGGGAATTGTGAATACCAGGTCCATGCAATGTACCAACGATGGAATCATTCCCTCTGCAAAGAAACGAAGGTCTGCTCTCTGTCAACACCTCATAGGAAACTGCTGGAGTCATCAATCATGCCACTATAAACAAATACATAAATATATACATATTTAGACATATACACATATTCTCTTTTTTCACACACATATACTGTTAAAATCATGAAGCCTGCAAATTCATATGAAAGCAAGACAAAGTAGATGATCTCTGCCCTGGACAGCTTGTTACCCGTCTAATAACAGAAGTAGCACACAAATGGAAGTATTTCCAACACAATAAGGGACAGGAGGAAGACAGGTTTACAGAATTGACAACATTAAGTGAATTGGTTTAAATAAATCTATGTTTTGGGTTTCCAAGCATATTTTTTGTTTGCTCATTTGTTTAATTAGAGGTTAATTGCTGCATATAGCCCTATGGAAATAAATTTTCAGGAGCTACTTAAATTAGATATTTGGGGAAAATTTTAGAAAGTCATTCCACTGAGTAATTATTTCTCTCCTTTATTCATGTAGCCAATCATTATATTCAATGTGTTACATATTTAGTGTTGATTTGTTTCTGTCTTTTTATAAATCGGCAGCTGTATTCATATCACTTAGAACATAATATTGAAACGGTCCTGAATTAATAGCCCATCCTGTCTACTAAATACAAAGAAAGGCATTCTGACTTGTACCCACTTTGCTGCTTAACAGTGCAGTGAGTGATACCATTGCAACCAAAAACAATCAAACAAGCTTTTTCCAGGTAGATGACAGAGCAAACAAATTTGTATATTGGTGTTGGAAGACAGATGTAAGGCAGCACCAAAACCTGAGAAATGTATTCATAGCACAAATGAATTGCTGGTTTATTATAAATAAATGATTAAATAACACCTCTGTCCTCCAAATGTACATATATAATTTTATTTATTTTATAATTTTATTTCACACTAAAGCACTTAGCTTAGGCTGTAAAAGTTACCTATGCACAATCTTGAACAAGCAACTCTCATTCTCAATTATTTTTAGAAGCTTATTATGATTGGCATCTTGCACACCAGGTAAATGACCCCATTTTGGGGCAACAAACACATAAGCTTTTTTTGTGTGCAAAGGGATAAAAGTAAGTTTACAACAGGTACACTCTAGTACACAAATATTAATAAATATAGTAAAAATCTGTGCAAGGATATTTAAACACATGTTTGTGAGGAGAAAATAATGTTGTCTTATATCAAGTTAGTTAGCTAAGTTGATGTAAAAATTTAGTTAGAAACAATTCATTTTACAGGTCAGTGGCGATCTACTTAAGAGTCAGCAGCGCATAGTGTCTAACTGTCCTAAAGTACTTCTGTAAAAAGGTTAGATGAACAGCACCCAGAAAATCCTCGTTTCTCTCTTTGGACTGTAAATAGTCTACAATTACTAGTTCAGGTGTCAATAATTGTCCTGAATTCAACCTGTTCTTTTATAGGAAGGCTACAAACTGTCTTGCTGCCACTGGATACTTGGATGCTTCTATTGTAACATCAGAAAATATGTTAGTCTCAGAGATGCTGAAGACACAGCATCCCTGCACAGGGGCAGAGTTCCTAAAAAAGATGTCATAACAACCATTTTAAGAAAATAGTGCCAACACAGATATTTAAGTTTGTATCTGAACTTTCCCATAACCTAATTCAAACCTCTCAGTTGATTTGCTGTTTAGGGTAAGACTTGCTCAGATAAGCATGGAATTACACTGTTCCAAAATGAGTTCACAAAAAATGACAGCTCAGGTCAGTTCAGCACTGGGCTCTCTGTCAGCCAGAGCCCAAATCATGCTTCAGCTGGAAGAACCTGTTCCATCAGCCCTCTCTGCTAGCATGCTCAAAAGAGCACAAAGGGTCTCTGACAAAGGAAGAACTAACAAACCTCAAGTTGTTATTTGTCCTTGCCAAAAGCTTTTCCTGGCATTTGTAACAGGCAGTACGCTAAAACAGCAGCTTCTCTCTAGTCAGAGTTAATAAAAAAATCAAGGATTCTAGCTATGAAAAAATTTGAAGCAGCACAACTAAAACAGGACTTGACAAACCCCAGCTCTTGGTAACTCTGGACCCAATCCAGCTTGCTACAGTTCTTTTCTGTCTGTACCCACCATCATATAATGTGGTGATCTGGGTTCTGTTCTGTAGTGACAGGCTATGACCAATTCTCTCTGAACTCAGAGGAAACCAGTTGCACACATCTGGCAGCTAAAGAGTCAGGCTCCTGGGTTACCAGCTACTTGTACCTTTAAGGCATTCATTTTTCTTATTCAGCATTTTTGTTTTCCACATTAAAATGTAAAGACATCTAGGATAACTTGACACTCTCTCATAGCATCGCTTTTCAAGACCAAGTGGTAGTAAAATTTTTTTCAATTAAGTAGGACTTGGCATTATCTTTCGGAAATAACAAGAGTGATACTGCAAACTGACATTCTTTTTATAAAAAGTTTCCTTCCATTTATGTTTCCACGTTAGCTCTTGCAAGCCCAAGCAAGGTTACAACTACAGTAAAAACTCAAGGGCTTTGATTTGAAACCTTTACTAAATTCTACATTCTTTCATTTAATTATTACAAACTTGAATATTTATGCAACATGTTACCACACCCACAGGCAAGGCAAAAACAGAAGAAAAGCAAAGTTTCCCTTTCAGAGTTTTTTTTGTAGAATTTTTACCACTACAGTTCAGAATTCTAGTTTTTCAAAAGGTCAAGAGAAAAAAAAAAAAGACAGACTTGCAAACAACAGCATCATTAGAGAAAGACTATCACCAAAGAGCATACTGTTTGCCCAGCACTTGTATTTTCTTATTGCTTACATGTTCATAAACAGACTTGTGCTTTTAAAATATGCTATTATTCTCATGAGAACACAGGGTGGGTTTGTTGTTTTTTTTTTTTAAAGTAAGCAGTAACCAAAAGAAAGTAAAAAGAAATTAAATGGAATAAATTTCCAAGGGTCTTTCCCCCTCTTTTCCTCTTATACTAACAATCTAAGTTGTCTCTAAATATGATAAAAATGAAAAATAACACCTAAAATTCTCCATTCTTTTCTCTTTGGTGATATTCTCTCTTCTGTTTCCATAAGCAAGGAAGATCAACACCTTTTTTTCCCCATTACAGGAGAGCCCCTATTATTGAAAGGCCACTATATGACACACAGGCTTTGGTAAAATGGCCTTAACAAAGAATTGTTTCGGATATCTCTAATCTGGCATGCACACTTCAGAAATACGTGGCCAGAAGCACTTTCAGCCCAAACTGCCACTTTGCAGTATCTGTACAAATTTGCACAGAGAGGCAGCTTTGTCTTCTATCAGCTACCAATGCCTTGATATACACTGTGAGAACATTCAAGCTTTGTCCAGAAATTCCTCTTCTTCACTTTTGCCATGCTTTTTTGCCATTAGCGCTGTCCTGGTGGAATAGCTAGTAGGGGAGGTAGGTCATCGTGTTTAAAAGAAGGATCATTGTATGGTCCTAGAAAAAAAGGAAGGAAAGAAGACCCATACGGAAGTATTTAGTCAGGGGAGTTCACTGTTCTTCCTTCTAGCAGATACACAATATTTCTACCATCAAAAGTAGCATGGCTTCTGTTGGAGATTCTTATCGTTGCCTTTATCATACCTACTTCCCTGCAACAGGAAACAAAGCTGTCCCACACACATGCAGTAAGTTTACACTCTACCAAAATATACACTTACTGTGTTTATCTGACACAGATATGGCATGTCAGGCAAAACCTGACAATTCCATTCTGGTTTTTAAGGGAATCCAAGAAAGAAGGAGGATAAGACTTGGCTGCAGGCTTGATGCATTGCTCCTGACAGACATATCCAGCTTGCAGGCTCACTGGCTGAGAACATATACACTAGAAGAATAGCATAGCCAACTCTCCCACTGAAGATGTATGTGAAAGAGTCAGGACACAGAGAGTCCTCACCACCCTTTGTCTGGTGGCTGCTCATAGTATTTACAGCTGTCAAAGGTAGCACCAAAGAGCAACAATGAGAGAGCAGCATCCATAGCCTGATAGTCACGTGTTTGGGTTGACTGAGGTTCCTGTGGTAGGATGGAGTGAGTTAGCATTAGCCAACTCCAGAGAGAACATTTATGGAGAAAGGTTTTGCCTTCAAATGCAGAAAAGGTGTCTGTGAAAGACCTTTCTGATGAGTGCACCTGAGATAGATTCCTTCCACACCCCAAATTCACCAGCTGATTTACAATTAGCACCTGTATGTGCGTATATCACAGAAGGTAGGTAGAGGTCTCCAGCAGTCTGAATCAAGATCTGAACCATAGGAAGAAAAGAAATAAACCCGAACAAATAAACAACAAAAAGCCAAAAAAAACCCGAACCCCAAACCAAAACACAACTGCAAAAACCCTGAAAACCCATAATTAAACAAAAAACCCCACCATACCGCAAAATTACATAGCCCCCTCTCCCCTTATGTTGATCTATTCAGCGGTGACTGAGCCCCACATGCCCAAACAACAATCCAGTGTGACAAATCAAAGGACAAGGAGAAAACATGGGTAAAAAATAGGCTTCTGACTTTCGTCTGAAGTTCATAATCAGCCTGCAATAGGAATATATTTTAGAATCATTTCAATATTTCATCAACAGCATTTTGAGAGAATACAGATAGATTATTCATTTAGTTCTTAATCATGGCAGAGAAACAACTGCATTTTTGAATAATTCGTCAGTTGCTGACTTTAAGATAAGACTTGTGAATCTTCAAAGCAGAGGTCATGAAAAAGAATTGTCATTCAAAATGCAATGTATTCAGATGAACTACTCTTTCTCTAAAATTTATTTCTAGTTGGAAAAAGTTATTTTTGTTACTTGTTTCATTCTCGCATTGTGGAATACTTGGGAATATACCTTGATAAATTATGTCAATGCAGTTTTTATTTTGACTGTGACTAATACTCCAAACTATTGACAGTGACAGATATGTCATAACAGTTCATAAAATAATGGTTATTCTTAAATTACCTGTATCCTGGAACGGAACTTGAGCATCAAATCTGGAGATGAATTTTTAAAAATCTGTTTCTAAAACCATGCTGTTTAACCTGAAAGACAGAACTTATTTATTGAAGCAGTGTTCCTTAGAGGTTAAGCAAGTAATCCATGGAAACTGTTCTATAACTTTTCTTTAGCTGCCATTCATTCAATACGTTCCATCTCATGAACTATGAATCATTTCATTTTAAGCACTCTTTTATTTCCTTTACATTTACCTAAAACTTTGTTAGATTCATTCAGTATAGCCTTGACAGAAAGCCCACATACATTTAAAATATTCCCAGTGTAGAAGCATAAAACATTTAAAATCTATATTTGATCTGACAACAGTAGCACCGTGTTCGAATTAGAAACAGATTAGACATAATTGAAGATAAAGGGGACACAAGCATCACTCCCATTTTGGTGGAGTGGGCTTTAAATTATCAGATTCATCCAGAATACATTACTGAGAAACATTGAATTGTTATCTTTAGACAGCCTTTTCTAAGAGTTTACAATTTCTCAGTTCAGTGAAGCTTACCACCAGCTTGTTATCAGAACAAAAAACGAAAAATCATTCGGTTCAGAGCACAGAACTGATCTCACCTCCAAAAGTACACATTTTATTCTGATAACAGACACTTCTTTGGACCGCAGAGGTACCACTTCATGCTTTACGGTGAAGGCAATCTTTAAGATTCTTCCACTTTTCAGGTAATTCCTAACAACATTACAAGTACATATTGTTTGTCAGTTTGCAGAGCCAACTCCTCTCCCCACAGAGAAATGTGCACATACTTTCTTTCTCCCTATCTCCCCTTGCTTTTCCTTTTTTTTTTTTTTTTTTAAATATTAGTTGACTTTGTGTCATTCCTTCCCTATGTCCTTATGCAGTGACAAAAATGGAGCTTGCAACTCAGGGAAATATGCAAAACATTAAAGCTTATTTACAATATGCTGCATTTTTCAGTTACAACATGTTTATGTATATTAAATTTGGAATAAACCTCAGCAATATAGAAAAGCACCCCAGTGATGCAATTCACTATAAAATAGTTTCTTTAAAATTACATTATTATTTTGACTCACCCTCAAGAGTGCAAAATTACAGAGACAACTGAATATATTAGGAAGTCCCAAACTCTTTGTTAAGTACTTTTGCTTAACAAGAGCCTGGCTCTTAGTAAGAGTGTGCTTACCCCAGCCCGGTTCCAAAAAATTCGTATTCCTCACATCATTGCTTTTAGACATCCCAAAGGCTTATCTACTCTATAAGATATACCTGTTGCTGACAAAAAGGTCAGCCACAAAGTGCAGTTGAATGCAGACAAGGGCTTGCTCACAACATGCATAATTAGACACAGTAGTTTAAAAGCAACTACACAAAGGTGGATAGGTTTGTTGTTTTGGAAAACTTACATAGAGCTTTTGCAAACATTTGTATTTACTTTGAATGTCATTCTGCGTAATTCCACAATTGTGTAACACAACTGAACCTCATTGCTGCCTTGCAAGTTGTATTGCTCAAAAAAGTTTCCAATCAGTATTTGCAAGCAAGCTGTCTAGAAGTTTAATAACCGCTAGCAATCCTGTGACAATGCATTCATAAAGAAGAACACAACGTAATATCCATCTATAAACTGTACTTTAGAAAGGGTATTTCTCTTGTAAACTTTCTTTTTCAGCTGCATTAAGAGGCACGAAAGATTAGAATCAAAAAAGTAAAAGTATTTGGAAAGATTCCCCATTTTCATATGCAGTGTAAGACTTTACACTTCCTGCAAATCACACTAGGGAAAAAAATAACCACAGAAACACCTTTAGTCATTTGGAAAAAACAGGTTAAAAGCAAAGCTCTGATTTATATACTGGTGTTTTACATAATAAAACAGTCAAATATTATACTGGTGCTCATTTTACTGCTTCAACTTTTGGTCTGTCAAAACTTGCCTAACTTAAGCTATATTAAAGACCATAGTTCAGATTTTCAAGATTTTCAACTTGCCCATACCATCTGAGACCATTCCCGCACCTCTATGTGAAATCAGGCACATACTCATCAGCAAGGGCCAGCTGCTGTCCAAGGGAAGGTGAGCCACAAGCAGAAGGTCACTCCAACGAGGATAATACCCTCACCAAGCAAGAGCAGAGTCCCACAGGGCCTTAAGCATGGTAGCAGAGGTAGGTGTTTGCAGCTGGGTCCATCAACAGCCCCAGATGCTGCCAGCAACTAGGTACAAGTACAACCAGGAGGGGTAAGAAGGACAGGGACAAGCCGCAGCATAGGTCACAGGGGTCTATCCAGGAGAACATGCTAGAGCACAGGTCCATCCAAAAGGTAGGGCCAAAAGCAGGTTTGAAGACAAGCGCATCTACCACATAGCTCAAAGGCTGAAGCCCCAGGGCTGACCTCAAATAGGCCCCCCCCGGGTATGAGGTGGAGCCCCCAGCTAGAGCTGGGCAGGGTCATTAAAGGCCTATTAGTGCACTCAGGACCCTGAGGGTTTGCACTCAAGCAAAGCAATTAAGCTGCTAATTACTGACCTGCACAAACAAGGAATGCCCTGATCTTGCAAGGCTAAGGCTGCTCCGTAGATTTTTAAACTATCAGGATTTAACCTGCCTCAGGTTATGCACAGATAAACCTTTTAATTTCAGGGACAGAGGTAGAATTGAGAGATTTTTCAGTAGCTGTTTGCCGGGCTTAGTTAGTTAGAACTAAAATCAAACATACCCTGAGAGTTTCTTAGGTAAGGAAAATTGGAAAATAAATTTTCATTTAACCAGAGAAGTTCATGTCTCAAAAATTATTTTTTGTCTCAGAGGGACAGTAGACAGAAGCAACCTTTCAACAATTTTTATTTTAAAATATGTATATATCAAAAAGCAGTAGTGGATTATGGCGTGTTTCATGCAGTCATCTGGAATGTGAGAGAGCACTAAGAGCAAGGTTCTGCTGTAAATGAGGCACTTGATTAAGTCCATCCTACCACATGTCCCTCTCTGAACCCATTGACAAAGATTCTTTGGCTGTTTGAGCCACATGGTCCCTTTCAACTCTGCTCTTAGCCCAAGGACTGGAGAGGAGCACGTAATGTTTGTGCCTCAACACAAATACAAAATAAAAGTAAAAATTTCCAGGTGTGCCTGGACACACTTGTGTAACCTGGGAATCCTATTCTGTGGAAGACAGACTACATAAAGTAATGATCCTGTCTGGTGTTAAAATCTAAGCTTCATTAACAAAGAAGAGCCATAGTTAAAAACTGCCTTGAAACCTGCCTTTAGTTTATGACTGCTTGGGTGAAAACACTATCTCCCACTGACAAATAAGTTTTCCTCCTAAACATTTTAATTGATTCCTAGGAGGAAGATGCTGGTACAGCATTCATAAACCCTTCTCGTTAAGTCTCTTGAATGAAACTTGAGAACACTAGGAAAATCTGTGATGTCCCTATTCTAGACCCAATTAAGTCAGCGTATTTACCTTAGAATTGGGAATAGACAGCAGCTATCGTTATATATTTTAAAATATATTCAACTAAAGAAGTGTCCAAGGTAAACAGCTCTACCAAAAAAAAAAAAAAAAAGCAGCAAGCATATGAGCTTATTAGCTTATTTAGGGTTACTTTTTATTCCTGCTTCCATATGAGTATGTGCCAAAATTTTATAGATGTTTTTTTAAGGGTGAAGGATGTTATGTTGAATCCTTACTTCCAGTTCTGCATAGGACCCTCACTCTCAGTTCTGGTAGCTGCTATCCACAAGTTCTCAAGAGATCAGTTTTAAGACTTTGAACTCTATGAATTCCTGGTCCTGTATATCCACTGGATGTCCCATTATTTCACCTAGAGCTGTGCAGTCTCCTCCTCACACTTTCTTAGCCAAACCTGTCTCCGGTTTCATGAATGAGTTTCTTAGGTTATGTACTATTAGTATTACTGCATGGAGAGAATGTCACGAGAGCGAAGAGTTTCTGAACAGTATGCTGTTAATTTCAGAGCTTAGTTAGTTAGAAGAGGCCCAGATAAAAAGTAAAATTGCTGAACAGAAATTCAGTTCTGTTTTACTTCAAACCAGGGCAATACATAAAAATATACATGAAACAGAAACCAGAGAAGCATACCTGAATTTAAAAATTCAGATCCATTTTTTAACCAAATTCACCAATTATAATTAAGGGGCTTACAGTCAACTTGATTTGAAACAACTATTAAAAAATCTTCTGATTTTAAGATTCACTAACTTCTTTAAAATATTTGCCCTAGAGAAAAAAACATGATGAATACTAGATTTTAAACAAATCAACAAAATAATGTAATTATTTCTATTCCTTTAATAGGCACAAGAAAGAATAGTAAAGAAACCACTGCAAAAAATGGAAATATCTGTTGTTTAGAATACGATAAATCTCATTAATGCTTTGGGAGCATATAATTTTCATAGAATTGCAGCTCCCCTTTACTAAGAAATTGTCTGTAGAGCAGAAACTGCTTCACAGATCAATTTTATTATCCATCCATTAAGTACCACTTAAAGTCTTGCTCCAGAATGTAAGCAGTGACCAAGTTTCCCTTCTTCGTAGATTTTTGGCTACTTGACTTATTTCTTCCAAGGTATCCATGTGATCTATGTCATGCTAAATGAACGCCCAAAATTGAAAAAGCAGTGGAGGCAAAGGTTGAAGTGAAGAAAGAAAAGATGTCCTTAAAGCCAAGTCACATGCCAAGACCTAAGCTATTGTACTGATAGCAATGACAATTAAAACTTGTCAGTTAGCAACAAGTTTCCTATCTACTCCTAGAAACAAGTTAATAGGAAACGACTGCTTGGATACATATTTCTCAATATTATAATTTCTGTTTCACACATTGTACTAACATCAAAAATTCAAAGTACCTCCTGTCATCAGGCAGACATAAAACATTGCACTTGCTATTACTCACATGCTCCAATGTGTTGATTTAATTTACAATACTTGCTAATGAGATGTGTTGTGACTCAGATCTTCATGACGGTCACTGTCACTTTCCAGCATGGCTCAAAAATTTGGAATCTTGGGTCCAGATTCACCAAGAGTTTTCTTTAGTCTTGTCCTGGTTTGAGGTAAAACAAACCAATTTTCTGTTTTACAATTTTACTTTTTTAGCTGGGCCTCTTCTAACTAACTAAACTCTGAAATTAACAGCACATGGTTCACTCTCACTGTGATAAGACCTGATTATACCAAGGAATGGTGTGCAGGGAGGCCCCTGCTTATACTTACTGCTATAACAACCAAGGTCAGGTAATTTTGTTATTTGCCCTGTTGGAGGGTCAGAAGTGGAAAATTATCAAGGAATTACATCTGCATGGAGGAGTGAGGTGGAGAAGGACAGGCGACACAAAACTGACCAACTGGGGTATTCCATCCCATCTGCATCATGTTCAGTATAAAAGCTGAGGGGTCAAAGGGTCAACTCTCTTTCTTCGATGGCCAACGTCCAAGGAGGACCCTGCCTGTTCACCTGCCTTTGATCCCGATCCGAGCATTCCTGACTCCAGATTTGGAATCCAGCTCCTGTTGATCAGTGTGGGACTTTTCCTGATGCCTGCTGGTAACGTGGTCGTCATCCTGGGAGCTTGATACGGTTTTGTATAGACTGTTTTTTTTTTTTTCTTTTTTTTTTTACATTTTCTCATGGTTTTTTTTTCAATTTTTTTCATGGTTTTGTGTGTCTGAGAGCACAGTTTAGCACCTTCATTTCCACTGTTTGCTCTTCTGTCCTATCTTAAAAAGAGCCAGCCCCGCAGTGACAGGCTTGTAACAAACAGATAAAGGCCTCCTGTCCACTCCACAGGCAGTGCTTCACCTCCTTCCTGCCAAGTCCTGCTAATTGGAATCAGTAGCCATAAAGTTTGGAGAAAAGTCAAGCTGACAGAATCCAGAAAAGCTTCAGGAACAGAGTTTTGGGGCTGACTGACTATTTGCTACTGTCCTCTTCTGCCTTTTCCTTTGCTATTTTCTCACCTCATCATTTCTCCATGTGCTTCCTTTTCCATTCTCCTCTGTCTTAGCAACATCCCTTCTTTTCTCAAGTCTTATTTTACCCTTCATTTGTTTACTTTTCACTATTATACACTGTCTGTAAACAATTTGCACTTAGCCTATTTTTGTCTGGATGTTGATATATTTATTTATCAATTAATAATTAATCAATTTTCAATTGATATTGGCTTCCACCTGACATAAAAAAAAGTGAAAGAAGAAGAAATTGCATAAAGATTTTTGCATGTCCTGCTAGTCTGGGAAAAACAGTCTTGCAAAAAATCTTACATTAACAATAAATCTCTAGAAAAAGTGTTTCACAGTAATTCACGGACCACTTTTGTCTGCTGTGGCCATAACCTCATAGTTTATGAAGAAGGAAAGTGTATTGAATACATAAGCTCAGTGGAACTTTCAGGTCTGGGAGTGGAAACAGGATCAGGTGTCCTGATGAGAAATGAGGCACCAAGAGAGCAAACATTCAACTAATAATCATCAAGAAACAAAGAATTCTTGAAAAATGCCTAGTTTGGACTATAGCTATAGAAGTAATTTGACACCAAACACTCAGAAATACATGCACTGTAAAGCCAAAGACTGCCTACACACATGTAAAAGTAGAAATTCATGAACCAGCTTTGCAGAGAGTGCATCCACCTGCAGACTTCAGTGTGTATTAGAAAGACACCCTCAACTGAGAAAGTGAACCAGAAGTTAAAAAAAAAAAACCAACAAAACCCCAGCAAGTTAGCCAATGCTAGTCAAAGAATTTGTGCTGCTGGCTGATGGAAATGACTTGGATGCACTCATAAAACAAGAGAGGCAGAGGGTAAGGAGAGCAGAATACAACAGCTCACAGTGAACAGATGGGAAAGCCTCACAGCCTCTCTTGAGATATAATCCTTCTTGGCAAAAAACCACTGGATAGGGGTGACTTGAGTGGGAAAACAACTACATTCGATAACCTAAAGGAAAAGTCAATTGTGATGCTTTTAAAAAAGGAAAGGACAAGTAGCAAAAGTAACAGTATCTGAAAAGAGTCTTTTCTAAAGTATCTGACAAATCTGTTTAGAGATGATGCAGTATCATACATGTTTTTCATTAGTTTCTCCATAATATCACAGAAATTGCCACTGACATTAAGTGCAAAGAATGTTTAAAAGCCCTTTCACTGCTATTAAAAACAAGCTGCACTTCAAAAAAAAAAAAAAAAAGGCGGGGGTTTAAATGTTCTCTCAGTGTTTTCAGTCAGAAACTGAAGAGAACACTTGATAGCTTTGAACAGCCCATCTACAATCATGTGGTCTATGTATTCAGTGTAGAGTTTCCATACATCAGAAAGACAATCTGCCTGGAGCAAATACTGATTGTCCTGGAAAGAGTAATTTAGAGCATCAGTAAGAGGGATTTAGAATTACTCTTCTCAGCATGGACTTCTTATCCCAGCAAACTGATCAGTATGGGAATAAAGGAACTCTCACTTGGATGAAGAAAAGCATTCCCACTATTTACAACATAATTACCTTTTCATTGTAACTTTTACAAGTACATCTGTAGCTAATTACTGAAAACTATTTCCCTTTGGAGTTAGATTTGCATCAGCAAGTGCAAATATTTTAGAACAGTTTTAGCTTTTACTTAATCCTGGTTTTCTTAAGTATTTAGACCTATTTAATTTAACAACTACTCCCAAGAAAAATTATTTATTGGGCCTACTATCATGCAGACTGTCTTGTGGATATTTTCCACTATTTCTTGAATCATATGCCACAGTTTGAACAGTTCCTTAATTTGTTGTTTTTTGGTGGGTTTTTTTTGGTTGTTTTTTTTGTTTTGTTTTGTTTTTTTGCATGAAATGACAGAAGAAAGGATTTCTGCCATTTTTATTTTGACAAAAAAAGGATTTGACTCTGTTTATACAACATCCAATCTCACGTTATGCTTTAATATTCAGATTCTATCATCCACATTTTAAACAAGGTCTACCTGTCTGCTCATTGCAATCCCAGAGGTCTGCACTCTGCCAAGTCAGAGGCAGACATCAGTTGTTTGTCAGAACTCTCCAATTCATGTATTCTGCTTCTCTTCGCGGCATGGTCTTCTGCAACCTCTGGCACAGCTTTGCAATTACAGTTAAATATGCAGTAAAAGGAGAGTAAGAAAAAATATTATTCTTTCTAAGGTTATCAGAAGTACTTTTTACCAGATTCCTTCCTTCTTTTTCAGTCTGTTTAGTCAAGAAACCCTGATAAATCAATTGTACCAAAACCGACTTTACCTGTTATGCTGCAATAAACCACTGATATTTTCCTTTAGGAAAAAAAAGGACGAAAATAAAATACTCAAACTTCTGGTTTTAAAAACATCTAATACCAGGTTCTCAGTGAATTCAACCTTGTTCTTATTAAGTCAGCAGAATCTGCATCCTATTTATACATTAGAAGAGAATGTGGCTTTTGTTGTAAACAAAATATGCTAAGATATCCTGTAAAACTGAACATTTCTGGATCTTCATAAAATGGATACCTGGACAAAAGCAGGACAAGTTTCTTTATAATGCAACTCCTCCTTTGTCTTTTTGCCATAGCTTCTATGTGAAATACACAGATTTTAGTTCACAGGCAATGCAGTCAAACCGGTACCATTCTGAATGAGGACATTGCCCTGTTTCAAAATTGAATTATACCAGCTTTTTCCTGTTATAAAGCAATCTATTCAGACCATAGGAAACCCTGATTTATTGGCTGTCCACATGCAGATTAGAACCATTTCAACAAAAAACAATCCAACATCACAACTTTGATTACAAAGGTTCATATTAACTTACATGGAAAAATCCAGTATGTATCTGCATGATTCCTAAGATGCCATTTCCATCAACAGGAAGAAATCTTACTAGTTAATTTTTTCCCTTTGTTTATATAGGGAAGACTGCAACACTTCCTGACTGACTACACTAATGACAGTAGTTTTGTAAGTATACATCTCTGGGAACTGGACTAAATTTACCAATAGATTTTATTCCAGTCCCTGAAAAGGACTCTGTTCAGCCTACCAAGAGGAGAAGTTTTATCATCTACTACTAGTCTCATAAACCACTTCTACTTGATTTCCTAATTTTCCTGGTGGGAGGAATTAGTTCTGTCCTTGCATTTACAAATTAATGCGTTAGGAATCTCCCTTTTATAGTAAAAGAAAAACATGCATACACTCAATAAGATTACAATGTATGATTAAACTACAAACTATAGAGTAACAACCATCCAGCAGATGAGATAATTGGGAAAAATAGTTGAACATAGTTCGGTTTTGGTTTCGTGTAGTTGAAGATCTGAGGAGATTATTATGGTTATGTCAATTTTCTAGTATGCCTCTACATTTAAACAGATCTGTTAAAAAGAATATTCTTTATTTACCTTGTAAAGTGTGTCTCTTGCAGTCTGAGAGTACTGCAACTGCTGGGTGTTATAGAAGGATATTGTAAAATCTCAATGTATTACACACCTTGGAGAAACAGCAGAAAACTACAGAACCACAAAAGATTTTGTTATTCAGAAAAAGGCAATAAGACACTAACTAAAAAGCTTTGTCAAGTTACCATGTCATGACCATAGAATTTACTGAAGCAGAGTTTACATCAGCCTCCTAAAAGCAAAAGCTACAAGTCTTTGCCATCTATATGTTACAGTTCTAGTCACTTCATTTAGATCCCATGTACAATATTCTTTTTAAAAAATGAAATCTCAATAGCATTTCTCTTATTTTAAACCACTAATGCTTCTCAGGGAATATGTAATGTAGTACAAATACAAATTGTTCCCTGAAGGAAAAATTTATGAAATCTGATACATAACTTGTGCTTATCTCTGAACAAAGGAGCATTTTCACCATAAAACTATTTAAAAAAAAATCCTTAATGTCATGCAGTGAAATTACTGCTGTGTTACTTTCTGATTAAAATTACTTCATACCACCTAAATTCCAGTGAATTATTATGAGGTCTGAGGTACAGAGAACCTCCTGTGACTAGCAGAGGTAGATTTCTTCATTATATCCATTCATCCATTCCAATACTCTCTCACATTTTTGCAAAATAGGATTTGTTTCCTCTATTTGCAAAATTCTACGTAGACAAGAGATTTCACCTCAATGTCATTTCTAAGTACACAGCACGGCTATAACTTCAGAAAGTGCCTGAAGTGTTTTAAGTCCCATTGTGCAATGTTTTACAGCAATACTTATAGATGATTGATGTACTTAAAATATGTTCTGTGCCTGAGAAGCCTATCGTAACTCCTGAGACCGTTTTAAACTGCCTGCAGTCACTGTCATGTTTATGTTTTTATAAAGTGTACCACATCCAATTCCTTAACTTAAATAGAAACATTTCTAATGATAGACTGCCAGTTTTCCATTGTATGAGCTGCACATAAAACACCAAATCTGCTCTCAGCGATTAAACAGGTAGCAGCTTCAGATTCAAAACACTCTGTCTCTGGACAAAATGTCCAAGGGCTGTCTGAGACAAGTTACACTGGGTGACAGGAGTTTTGGATGCTCCACAGAGATGCTTTCATTAACCCCTCTATCCAGAAAGAGCAAGGCCTTCTGCTGACTGCAGGCAAGTCCAGTTATTGTTTAGGAATCTCAGTGGCTTTTCTGACAGGCCACATAAATGTCCAAATAACACTAAAATAGTGGGCTGCAGACAGAAACAAGGACACTGTTGTATAACCACAAGGCCCATGAAGAGGAGAGATCTATCAGACCTCGTGTGGTTTCTCACCATGAAGACCTTGACTCTTATTTTAATACCGTTCTGAAATCTGATTTCTGTAGTAACTGTCAAGAAAACCAATTGCTTTTTCATTAGATTTTTCATACAGAGAACAAGTTTCTTCACATTTTGTGAAGAAATTTCCCTTTCTTCCACATGATCTCTGCAGAAATCAGAGAAAGGGGGGAAAAATAATGAGGATGCTTACAAACATGATTCATAATGTTTATTGAACAGTTTATAAAAACGAAAAAGTACCCTCTGAGAGCTTTATGAGCACATTCCATATTTGTCACTCATGTCAAAGTATACCTGTATTGCTTATATAATGATGCGCAGATCTGAGCTTTTAGAGATGGGAAATAGAACCAAACTCTCACTGGCTATATCAGCTTCCTTGTATGTCTATGCAATCTCTGCTGTAATTATTTTCCATTGGGATTCTAAAGAACTGGATATAGCCTGTCAAATTTTTGTCTCATTCCATTCTGTCCTTTAAGAGTTTTGCTTTCACTGAATTTCATCAGAAGGTAATTGGGTTGTGGGGGGAAAAAGGAAAAAAAGAATTCTGAGCATCTGCATGTTCATTTGAAAGTGGAAGTTTAACATAATTTGAATTTCAATGAAATAAAATGAGAAAGTGTTCAGATCTCAAGCATTTTTAAATTTCTCATGAACTTGTCAGCAGCCTCTAGAACTTGTGTTTTGGTTCACAAGAGCATCTGCCTTTTAAAATCGCTCTGTTTCCTGCTACTATTGCTATTCTGTCAAGTTCCTTTTTATAGTATCTCCTTTTTCAAATCCTAATGCAGGGAGAAGTGATCCACCATACTCTGAGCATCTCATTTCCACACAGGCAATAGCTATCATTACAAACTTGAGAGAATTTAAAAATATTTAACTTTCAAAGCCTGCATATTAGCCAGAAGGATTGGCAAAATACCACAAATCCTCAGAATGGTACAGTAAATCTCAGAATTAACTAAATAATGAAATTCCCATGAAATCTGCTTGTAATCAAGCTAGAAATAATATAAAAACCCACCCATCTCATGACATTTCAAGAATTCTGATTTTGATTAGAAGCCAGAATTGCCAAACCCAACAATGCATGAAAATTAAAAATGTTTCAAAAGCCATGGCAGCATTTTGAGATCCATTTGCAGGCTTATTTTGAATTCTGTTCAGCCTTCTCCTAAGTAATTTGGCTAATTTCAGTGGATGTGGAAATATGTTCCTTTCCTATTACTTTAGAAACAGAGCGGCTAGCCATACAAAATTTTATCTCGTATACCTCAGTAATTGCTGGCTTGAAAATTAATACACTTTTCTAAGCATCATTATACTTCTTTCAAGGAGAAAAGATTTTTAAGTTCTATCACCAAGGTGTAAAAAGAAACAGAAAAAAATTCCTTCATCCTCTTGTTAGCATATAATGTATACTCAAGTATGTGCTTGCGCAACAGTAATGTTACTAAAAAAACTGTGCAGCAGAAAAGAAAAAAAGTCCTTGGGTCTAAATGTCTATGAAAATATAATGTGTCTAATGGTAAGAGAGAAAATCAGTGGGTATAATAAAAAAAAAAAAAAAAAGGCAAAATATTTAGTATGTTCCTGAGACCACATATCAAACTGTAAATATAAAAAAATATAATTGAAAATATCTGGCTAATTACTTAAAAGTTATGTAAAATGGCAAATAAAAATAGATCTTTCTTGGGGAAAATGATAATTAATTATCTTAATTAATAAGAGATATTAGAGTAATGAATTTCATAAACAATAAATAACATTACATATTTAAAAGTTAATCTTTAAAGTTAAATCAATAAAAGAGAGATTTTCCCTACTTACTGTCTTTGATTCTTAAAGATCTCTTTGTAACAGGTAATTTCCTCATCAAATTTTGACAAAAAGAATAGCAAAACTGGGATAAAACCCAGAACTGAAGGCAAGCCTTTCCAGTTGATTACTATTTGCAAATTTGCAGAAAATTCATTAAGCAATACATAAAGAACTGCATTTTTATTCTAAAACGGCTTACTCTAAGTCTTGCATTCTTCACAGACATTTTGTTAAAATTTTACTAATTAATTGCTGCTTTTTTTTTCTTCAGCTAGAAGATTAACATTTTGTATGAAATGTAATGGCATTGAGGAAGAAATTATTAAGGATTGAATAATGGAAACAAATTTAGTAAAGCTATTAAAAAATTAAAAATCAAATAAAGGAAAATAAAACTTACAGGAAAATCTAGTATGAAAAATTAGTATGAATTAGAGAAAAATGAACACAAGAAAATAAAATTGTTTGTATCTATATGAATATATATGAAAATTACATACACTATTTATTTCTATAACTAGTTATTAGAGTAAACTTTATGTTTACTCAATTTGTAGGAGTGATTCTGACACACAGTTAAGAACAGTGACTGGAACGACACCATGAAAGATCCTTACCTTGTACCACTGGAAATCAGACTAGACAACATGCCCAAAAATACCTTTCACAAAACATGAAGTTCTTGCAGGAGTATGGCAAAACTCTCTAACTTGCATTAACCATTGTACACCCATTCCAAAACACAGGACACTGGAATAGTGATCTATAAATGTGAGGAAACACTTTAAAGTAGCATTGCAAGACAGTGTTGCAACCTCACAAGCAGCACTGGCCAGGAATAGATGCTTTTTTAGACAATATTCTTAGTAGCTTTTAAAATACAATCATAGGTCAAAAAGCCAGTGGCACAAAGCTCCAAGGAAACCATCTAGTAGAAAACAGGTGACCTAAAGCACTGAACAACCATTAGTCATAGTTTCTCCACATATCCAATTAATTTCAGAGATCTTGATGGACTGAAATAACAAAAATTGTTTTTCCTCCAATCTGGTGGCACCTTTCAGTTACCATCGCTTGGAAAAAAATGGTATAGGAAGTAATCATAGAAATCATTGACTGTTGTGCAAATGCCTGTTGAGTTTGTGACAATCCAGTTTGTTCATGGGAATATTCACAGTCCAAAATAAGTCTTCTTACTGTGTTAATGTAGTTATAATTATTCCCATGATACTGTGAGAAATAGCACTGAAGCTACCGCTTCTTCAGATGTCAAGTCTACAGAAGACCAATTGCAGGTGCCTTGAGGACAAATTCAAGAAATGCAACCAAAAAGCTTATATTGTGATTTTATATAATTTTTCCCAAAAATGTTTGCTGTATTTGAATATGTATTACCAACAGCAGCCCCAGTTTCTGGCAGTTTGTGGTTAAATATCCCATAAAAGCTAACTCACTTGTTCTATTCTGAACTCACTACATTCATGCTGACAGCACAAATTACAGTATTTTATTATATTGCATCTTCACTGTGTATTTTATTTATCTCTGTTGTGCCTTCTAGTTTTTGGCATCTATTCAAAACCTTTACCTGTGTTCTCCTGCTGTTTGTCCTTCTGGCAAACTGTTCTGGGGTTTTTTTGTAGCTTTTTTTTTTTTGCTTTGTACTCAGAGCAGTACCTTTTACATTCATATGCTACAAAGTTCATTAGTTTAAAGAGCTTATGCAGTCTCCCAATGACACCAAATTGTGCTTCTGAATTGCCACACAGCTGCAAAGATAGCCTCTGTATTAAATCATGGAATTTGACAATCTGTGAAACACTGCTCACAAAGATGCTCTTTATGACATGAAGCCAGCTTAATTATGCAGTTAAATTTTTAAATGAAACGTCACAATAAATATGCATGTCACCTATAATCAATTCACAATTCAACTGGTTTGCACACTGTCATTTACTGTTCATTAGATCTTCATGTCTTGGTTCTTTACGTCTCTTCACATGTTCCGATAATGTAGCATTCATAAAAATTGGAACTTTTCAGGGGGCATGTAAGTTTGCTCCCTGTTGTACGCTGACTTAATTGTTTCTGAATTTCCTTGAAAGTGAACGTTTTTCCTAGGTCTGAAAAGCTTTAACAATTAATGCCTTCATTTGATGATACATTCCATTGTGAAGCTCTTAATCTTAAATACCTTGCCTTCAATTAACTTTGATTTTCCTCTAGAGTCTGAGATTGCAGCCCAGTGTCACCATAGGCATAAAATAAACTGCTTCTATTCACTTTAACAGTTGCACAGGTATGAAAACTTAGAGAGGCTTGTTTGGTGACATAGAACTTTATCATTCTTCATATGCATTGCATGACCTTGTCTTCTTCTTAATATTTGCAAAGAGATTTTTACCAACAACTTTTTATTTATTTGCTTGCATCTCTGGAAGACCATTTCTAAATATTGGCCTTTGAGGAGAGAGCTTTTACCTGGTTTTGTTTGGGTGAGATTTTATAAGGATCATATGCACCTGTGGGTTGTAAAACTAAAAGGAATGTAGGTGGTAATAGTCCTCTCTTTTTTCTGAAACTTCCTACCACAGGTTTGTAACCTTATATGTCAGAAATTAATTAGGCAGAACTTGAATCTACAACATTTCTATCAGAGAAAGTCCTATGTTTTACGGTTGTGGTTTTTACCCATTCCTTAGTCATAGTTTGGACTGCGCTGGGCTGACCACTAAAACGAACAACGGATGCTCTAATTTACCTCTCTTCCCTTCAGAGAAGAGAGACAATCTCCCTTCAGAGGAGATGAAAGAAAATGAGACAGAGAGAGAGAGTTATGAATGGAAAAGAAACTAAACTAATGAAATATTAATAATACAAATAAAAGATAATAATATCAAAAAGGAAAATGATGAAATATATTCAAAACCAATATCAAGCTCTTAGGATGCTGATTGCATCCCAGCTGCATTCAGCAACAGACAGGAACTGAAATTCTGGATCTGGATTCAGGAATGCACAGGTCAAGAGCAAAGGCAGACAAGCAGAGTCCTCCTTGGATGTCAGCCATTGAAAAAAGAGCCTGATCCCTTTGATCCCTCAGCTTTTATACTGAGCATGAGGCAGATGGGATGGAATATCCCATGGGACAGTTTTTGGGTCACATGTCCTGTCTGTTCCTCCTCGCAAATGAGACCCCTCTACACTCTTCTGCTTCAAGCCATCCAATGGGGCAGACAACAAAATGCGCTGACCTGGGCTGTTACAGCAATAAGTATAAGCAGGAGCATCTCTGCCTACTAGTCTGTGGCATTCACTATCAACATCAGACCTTATCTGCTAGAAGCAGACACTGCCTGAAAAATGTGCTTTTAATTTCAGAGAGATAGAAAAGGCTTAACTGAAAAGTAAAATTCCTGAAAAAGAAAGTTAATTCTGCTTCACTTCAACCCAAGACATACCTTTTATGGGTTATTCTGCTGAACATATCTGCTGGATAGAAAAAAAAAAAACAAACCCTGTGCTGTAAAGGGCTAGCTTCTCCCTGTGCCAACTACTTTCATCAGAATCACCCTTATTCAACAGAAAGAGGGCATGCTTCCCACATTCCTAGGTACCATATCCTATCAATCATCTGCTTTCCTCCTCAAGCTCAGTATAATGTCCATTTTCTCCCATGTTTTCCTTTCCCCCCTCCACAGCTCTTGTTTTTTTCCATCTCTTCTCCATGACACGTGATATGTTTGTGGGTTTATACAAAATTCTCCTACCTCTTGGTTTTATGATGCACCTACTTTTATGTTTATTGTACTTGTTGGGATGCATTTGCAGAGCACTGATGGTAAACCTCTTCTGTCTCAGCAGGAAGCTGTTCCCCACAGGAAATATACCTGATATCTTCCTTTCCATTTTCCTTCAGCTTCTCAAGAAATAGTATGAATTCTCCCTTAGAGTCTTACATGTCTCAATGTATTCAGCCATCTCCTTTCCATCCATCTTCTGTTTTCCATTCTGTTTTTCATTTTCTTAGATATTTGGCTCATTTACTCATATATTATCTACTCTAATACTTCATATTTTTCCCCACTATTTCAATTGTTTACATGAGATCGAGGTGCACACCTCTCACCAATTTTAGTAACTCTACTAAGTTTAATGTGAGTTTCATGGCTAACTCCCTGGCAATCCTGAAATACAGTGTCCGGTGGGTATGATTCATTTTTTGTACCTTTTTTCAACAGGATTTTAGAATCACTTATTTAAAAGAATTATCATTTAAAATCTTTTTCTGTTTTTGTGATCTCACATTATTATGACTTTTAATAGATGAGGGACCAAAGATGACATTTTCATTTGTTAGAGTATTTTTGCTTTGCATGTCCAGATTCAGAACAAATTAAGAAAGATTAGTCATTTCCCCTTGAGTCACGGCCAAATTTTGCCCTTGCTTTTGTCGTTGCAGTCTATGGTGGTCTCCTCTCTTCTATTACAGATGAGCACACATCTTGAATAATGAATGAGGCTGCCATCAAAAATATGCAAATCTTGTTCTTCATTTCAGTATTTGGACATATCCATTTCAATTTCCTAAATCCTCTTTTCTAACTTGAGTTATTAATGATGCTAAGACAATTATCTAACTCTACCAGGCTGCCTATATTGTTCATCCAACAGAAACTCCTATTTTCACTAGAATGTCAAACTATTTCTCTAATTTTTCATAAATTATCTCCTTATTCTTCCACTGTGTTTCTGTATCTTAAGTAGTAGCTGGGGTGTCTACAGGTATAAGACAAGGAAGCTTTGTCTGATAAAGTAATATATTCTTATAGTCTGTCCGATAGAACTAAGAACAGGAGAGCTTTTAGGCTCACAACCCCTTCAACTTTATCTTAAACTTATGCACTTCCCAACAATTAAAATCCACTGTCACACTTTGGTTGTCTAGAAAAAAAAAAATGTGCTTTTCTTCTATATTCTTCATGTACATCCAAAGGCAGTTTCTCCAAACCTGTGTGGTTTTGTACCCATTTTCCATTCCAGACAACAAGCCGATTCTCACGCAGCTACAATTTCTAGCACAATTTAAGACAGCAGGTTTTAGCTACTTGTCATATTTTCTTCTAAATTCAATCCATCAGTTTACAAGATATAAAACTGAACATTAGAAATACCTACAGTAAATGAGAAAGTGAAGTCTTTATTCCAGGCCAGACTGTGATTATTCTTTATGCGATTTAAAGGGAAAAAAATAATGGGGGGTGGGGTGGTGTTATATCAAAATATACTGGCAGTCAACTGCTACTGTGGTTCTGAATACTTCCTACAGAGCAAAAGACTAAGGTGTTAGCAGAGCCCTGAATCACCTTCCCAGACCTGGGAAGGAAGCTGGCCATAGAGAATAGAATTCAGATTCAGAATTCAGATTCTGAAAACACCCAGGTACTTTGATGCACAAAGCCTTTTGCATCCCTTGCTTCAGAGAGGTAATACATACAGCGTCACTAACTGTGAGCAAACAACAGGATTACATCCACTATCTACCATTGCTTCTTTGTCAAATAAGCTATGACTGGAGTCAGGGTCATCATGTGTCCCTGCATATAAAGTGCCTTGCAACTACTATGAGCTGATATGATACACCTTGCCTTCAAACTAACGCAAGGTTGTGTTGTAAACAGATTTTCACTTATTAACATTGATTTTAGTTGGCGCTGAGGAGATATATCTCCTTTGACCATATCTTTCAGATTTTCTTCCTCCAATTTTTCTTTACTGAGGAGATATTTACTGTGCATGAAAGAAAGTTTTATATAAAAGTTGAGAGCATTTATCCGCCCGTGACACCAGCTACAAAAGTCTTGGGCACTGAAAGAAGAGCATTTGCAAAAATTATTGATTTCCCAACATTGTCTGTTTCATTACATGAAGGTTAAAAGCTGAACATAAACCAAATACAAATAAGTTTTAAAAATCAAGCTATAGACATACAAAATGAAAAAGCAAAAACCCAAACCTGTAGGTGTGGAAAACAGGCTAGCTGCAGCACGATTTATTTTCACTCTGCCACCCTTATTCACACTATGTCAAAAGTTAGCTATGAGTTCTGAAAATTGCTCAAGGCAGGTAAATTTTCATTGGAGGTCTCCTTGAAGCATTTTTAAGGAGCATTTAAGGATCAGGGCCTGCCTCATCAGGTGGTCCAACTAACATGAATTACACTAGTTTGAAATGCAATTCTAATACAAATTAATCACAACACATACTCAAATATTTATCAAAATGTTTCTCAACCTAGTAATCTTAGACTATAGAGTGTTGAGATATGAAATAGATTATATATTTTACCTTAGAAGCTGATTCCAGGCCTTTTGACTCTTGAAATGCAGAATTTAATGTTTTTCCTTAGTGGTGACCATTCATCTGCCAAGTGAACCCCACATAATGAGAGAGCTTCCTGCATTACAAATGTATGTAAAGTTCTATCTCAGAATTCAATTACTAGTATCAATACTTGCTATTCAGACCAACAGCTCCAAAATAAAGCTCTTTAATTTCAGATTATAATTGAAAATTTAACCAAATTATTATATATTCTGCCGCTTTTGGCACCACTGACAAATACGGGAACTAATCCTGTACCTGCTACTCACATTAACACTAATGCAAGTAATCCCATTCAAGTTAAGAATGTGTAAATAAAGATTATTCATGTAAGTAAAAATTACAAGATAGGGTGGATAAATCCCCTGAAATTGAATGATACAATCCATTTATTTAGTTTCTTTCTCTATGGTATGTGGTTTCACGCGCCCATTTGAAGACAAAAGTACAACTGAGAATACAAGACCCTAAATAACACATACTGCACAAGGTGCAGTCAGCAGCCCTGATACGAGTTGTTGAGTTTATGAAAAAAAGCAGTTCCCAAAACCTCCCTGCATCTCTCAGTTCATGTTCTCCAATATGCTTCTAGAGTCTATGAGGCTCCTGACTCAAGCATAGGGTTCAACCTTATAAACTATTACTTAAAGAGGTGTAGCTTTTGCTATGTCCAGGCCCATTAGAGTGAATGAAACAGAAACAAACATTGGCAGAATTACACCTAGAATTTTCTTCTCCATTTTTCTGCCTCAATTGTAGATCCTCGCCCCACCACTACTCAGTTACAGTTCAGATGTCTTACCAAGAAATGGCATTATAACCAACATCATAACATCAAAGCAGCTTTTGAGTAAGAAAAAGGTTTTTAAATCATGTCACTATTTTCCTTAAAAAGGGCAGAATAAAACCCAGTTAAATTAAGACTACAGTTTTCTAAGGTGCTTGGTACTTTCAAACATTTGCGTGCTTAAAATCTTCTTGTATGCAGCTCCACAACCAGCATGGATCATTCTAATCACACTTCTGCTGCTGCAATGAGAGGAATGTAATGGGCACAGCTGAGCTGATGAAGAGAGGAATGCACTTGTGCAGATCCAGAGCTTGCTTCCCATTCAGCTTCCCGTGATTTCCAGTCACCCTGAGCAGTCAGTCATGCCTCAATTTGCCCCTGTGGCAGCTGGAATTCTTGCTTACCCTTACTAACAGTCCAGTGCTAAGTGAAATCATCGGTGCTTCAAAGAGCAAGATAAAAGGCATTTAGTTTGTAAGGTTAAAAGTAGAGTTTAATGAACTAACTCCCTAATCCATGTCATCACTCTCAGGACAATAAGTAGTTTTATACAATTTGTTTGAAAAATAAGCAAGACATATCTAGATCGAACATGTGTCTTCCTTGCAAGAGTAGTAATCACATTTCACAAAAAAAAATTGAATAACTCTATCGTGTAAATGAAAGACTCCCTAAGCACACATTAGCAAGAGAGACCATAGCAATCTATCATTTCAATGACCCCTGAACAACAGGATCTGTAAGTAATTTTGATAGGACAGATAGTGACAGCTTCATAGGAATTATTACAAGTTGCACAAGCAAAAATCTACAAAATAAAAGGAATCAAAATAGGCTCTAGGCTGTTGTGTCAATTCATATATGATCAAGTATGGAAAGTAGCCTTGCTCAAATCAGTGAAAGGGTTCACTAGAACAAAAAGACACAATGTGGTACAGGAGTGACTGAATGTCACATATGATATAACCATACTGAGAAAATCCAGTGAAGATTTTGTTGATAAATGAAAATATAAACAAAGTAAAAACATTTATTTTCATCCATCAGAAAAAGCAAAACTAAGCACTGTACTCCTCATCATATATAAAACCGGTATGGACACAGGTATATTAGCTTAAATGGCCTACCAGTCAACATACCAGCCCTGTGAGTTAGCTGTCTAAGAACAGAAAAGTCTGGACCTTCTTTTGTTACAAGAAGATAAACCCAAGTCATTAATACATGGTGTAGTCTGGTATAGGCAGAAGTAGGTGTACTGGCATTATTTGCGTTATAAATCTTTTACCTTCACCTCCTTCATTTATCCTTGTATTTCATCTTACACAAAGATAGTCCCAAGAAATTTACCAAGTAGGACAATGTTAGAAAGCTGCACTAGCCGCCTTCTTGAGGAACAATCCTGGTTTTAAGAAAATGCTTCTCCATTTTACAGAACTCTCAAACAAGACACTTACAATGAAATACTTCAAAGACAGTAAGAGTAGATAGCAAAGTATGGTGCTCTCCTCGCAACTTCTCTGCAAAAGAACCAAGAAGTTGCTGTCTGTGTAACTGAATGAGTAGAATTTTTCTGCCAGTCTATGCCTGTGAATAGCCAGAAAAAAAAATAATTTAGAATAGTTCAGAAATGGTTGTCCACAGTCATTTAGCCTTTCACATCAATACTTCTTTTACTACTGACGTTAGTGCATTTTGTCAATAGAAAGGTGTTTACATTTTGACAGTTTTGCATGGGTAAAAAAGAAACAGCAGAAAGTTAAAAATATTGAGTTGAAAGAAAGAAAAGTTAGTATGCCAGTGTCCTAGTGAAAGGTCAGTTTTGTACTTAAAATGTGCAGCCTAAATTTCAGCATCTTGATGTTAAATAAATACTTCGTTCATATTCCCTCTTCTCTGCTCAGGCATCACTCCCCCTGTGTCATGGTTTCAGCCAAATCCACCAAAACCTGACCGACAGATGTCCTCCCTCCCTCTACCCACCGGGGAAAAAAAGAGGAGAGGAAGAGGTTCAAGAGTTNATACCCCTGTTGGTCAGTTTTGGGTCACCTGTCCTGTCCGTCCCTCCTTGCAGCTGGGACCCCTTTATGCTTTTCTGTTTCTGACCCTCCAATGGGGAAAATTATGAAAATTCCCTGACCTTGGTTGTTATAACAAAAAGTATAAGCAAGGGCCTCTCTGCATACCACTCCTTGGTATAATTAGGTGTTTTAACTGCAAGACGAAACAGTTCTGAACAATGCGCTGCCGATTTCAGAGTTTAGTTAGCTAGAAGAGGCCCAGCCAAGAAAGTAAAATTGTAAAACAGAAAATTGATTCTCCCCACCTCAAACCAGGACACTCTATAATGAAAAAAAGCAATTCAGACTGATAAAGAGCATTTCATCAGTACCACACTACGCTTCACAGCAGCTGGTAACTGAGTCTTCCTCTCCCTCCTAAGTTCAGTGGGAGCTTTGCTACCAAGTTCATAGGAGTTAGAGGTGTCTCAATCCCCAGCGCTGTTGTGAGGTACAAGTATGGTTTGGAACTCAACGATCTTTAAGGTCCCTTCCAACTCTAAACATTCTTTGATTCTACAATGAATTACAGGAAACCAAGAGATGGTTTTTGGAATGCACACTAGGAGCCAAACCACCAGACCCTGACACACCTTGATAATGACTGATTTACTTAAATTGTACTGGTTTACATACACCAGGTAAACCAGTAACACCTCTTTTCCACATTTTTTTTAAACTTTGATGTCCTTCAGTGCTATTATTCACCAACTGGAAACAACTTTTGTAAGTAGACTAAACTAAAAAAGAAGAAACGCATGTAACCTACTTAAATATTATAATAAAACATGATACATAACATGTAACAGTTGCCTCTAAAGAAAGAGCTCTATAGAAACATCACAAGATTTATATTTACCCACCTGTTGTAATCCAGTGCCCTGTGTTTACTTTCCCGTATTTGCCTTTCAACACCCAGGAAACTCTTCCCTCACACACAGACTATCTTCACTGAACACCCTTCTTCTCTGACTCCCAGTGGCTATTTTAGTAGCCGGTGTGAGAAGCTGATCTTGAAACATCAAAGATTTTTCTATCTTCTTTCACCAATAAAATGTTTAATATTGGTGATTTCAGCAAAAGTGGCTTCATTCATTTGCCACTAACACTGGCAAGATTTCTTCTTGCTGGAAGACATCTCTTTTTTTTTTTTAACCCATGAAATAGGTGC
>VZRU01011687.1:214184-274287 GCA_013398155.1 Pedionomus torquatus
AAAAAAAAAAGCAGAATGAGACAACCCAAAAATAACTGCCCACTTAGTAAACAGTTTGGGCTTGCTACGAAATTTCAACTTTGGTACCATTTGTAAAATAGCATTAGTGTTGGCAACCTACTCCTTATATCTTCTATCATATAAAAACTAGGGCACTCAATTAGGAATTTTCAGGCATTTGAAGTCACATACTTGTCCCATGTCTACCTGCTACAGAAAGTGCCCTCTCTGGGAATCTTTCCCCCACTCTCTCCCTGGAATTTCAAGGGGGAAATTCAAAGAAATCAGTTGTCCCTCAATAATTTCTCTTCCATTAAACTATCAAAACTCAAAATTAATTTTCTTAATTCAGGTAGTCCCCAATATATTTACAAAATTTTAATCTAATAGCAATTAAAAGAAACAAAAAGGCAAAAAAGGTGAGGTCTATAGAATGCAAACCTGATAATGTAGTGACTTTATCCTGCTGAAGAGAGGATTACTTGGCACCAGGTCACAAACTCAGCACAGACAAAAAAGTGAGACCACAGCAGTAAGGGTCAGACTCAAGAATTTAAGTGCTCACTGAAACACCTTCACTGAAAATCCAACTGTGTTTCATTTCCAGATACAAGTTCTTCTGCTCTCTGCTTCAGGGCAGTCAAATGCAAGTCAGCTTTGGTCCAAAAGCCCCATATTGTCACGGTGTATATTAGCTCAGGAAAAAAGAAGTACTAAAACAGCTGCAGAGCTTTCAGTCTGAAGTTGCCTTCTGTCTGGAGCTCAGAAGAACTTATGTCTGTAAAAATCAGTCTGTGCAGGCTGAAACAGATTGACTCACTTGCTTCTAATTAAGTGTTCTTTCCTGAAAACTTTGAAATCAATTTTACTATCCTAAAGCTATTTTTTAAAATAAAATATAGTAATAATATGATTAAGGGACAATTTAAATTGGTTTGTTTGCAGCAGTTGAAATTTGATCATTGTCAGAAGCAGAGTTCTTCTCCCCAGCAATTGCTAGTTACAGCTAAAATGTCCCGGCTCTCTTTGTCTCGACTGAACACACACACTTTTTCTGACAATTCATGTAACATAGGTTGCACTATATTCTGGTGTTTTTTTTTCAAATATAAACCATAAAATTATACTTCATTTTGTGTACAGATTAAATAATAAATTGATTACACTATCCCAATATATAGCAACATTTCAAAAATTTCATCAAACTGAGAAAATATCAGTGCAGAAGCATAGTCCCACTGTTTAACAGCTTCCCCATTTTCTAGGGCTCTAAGATACTGTCGTCTTTTAAGTACAAAAAGCATTCTTAAAACTTCTGAATGCATATGCTGTCAGGCGCTTTCAATTCCTTCTTTTAGATCTATTTTGTAAATCTGTCTAAATTAATTCCAATTTCTAAAAATACATATAATTAATCCCATATGTTTGAAATCTATAATTTCAAAAAACTTCTATATTTCAAAATACAATTCCAGTTAATCATAATATAGTCGTGCAATATCAGCCTGTGATACTGATGATATCCATGTAAAATAAACAAGTAAAAATCATTTTGCTCTTTAGATCTTGATGTATAATAATTAACACCCATTTTGTTCTAGAAGTGCATGGAATACAGAAAAACCTGTAGATCTTGACAGAAAAAAACAGAGATGCACATGCATTAATATGACAGTCGGGGCACATGCTTTGTGGTATCAAGATCTGTGATAGAGTAAGCTGAATAAAGGAAACAAATTTCCAGAACAGGGAGGGAGGCAGAAGCAGCAGCATTTGGGGCTTTGAGGAGGATCTATTGTATAAAAAAACCCCATGGATTGGCATGAACCTGAAAGCATTCTCTTTCATTGTGAAGATTCTTATCCTTCTTTTCCAAATAAATGAAAAATGCCTTGCCAAAAAGGAAAAAAAAAAAAAAGAAAAGAAAAGAAAAAAGAAAAAAGCAGAAACCATTTTGGTTTTACTTTCTCAAAACAGAGCAATTCAGTTTATAAAAAAAAGAAAAAAAAAAAGAAAGAACTATAGCCAAATACTCAATGTCAGATGTTCTGACTTTTTTAAAGTTTGCTTTCATTTTTTCCCAACAAAAATGTTTGCAAACGTTGAACAAAGGTTAAGAATGGTTTGAATTTTTCAAAGATCCTTTTAATGATGCATACATTGCTATGAAGAGTAAAAAACATCATCCTACCCTTAGAGCTATCTTTTCCTCAACATCATGCAAGATGTAGTAAATATTTACATCTTCATGCTTCACTCTACTCCCCTGTATAATGATATGCTGCCATATCTACACTATCTTTTTCTAAAGTCTGATTCATTAATGATTGTAAGGCACACTGAGAGGCTCACTTAAAAGCATAATATCAGAAACAGCTTTTGCAAAGAACATCAGAAATGAAGTGTCGTTACAATAAAATTCAACTTTTCTATAAGAAAAGGTACAATTACATTCATATGTATTTCTTAAACACTAGAAAGAATGATATAGAAAGTTTTTAATCAACAAAAATGCACTGCTATCCACATTTAAGTACAGAAGAGATCATTCAGTAATGATTCTATTTTTAACATTTTTATATTTGTGATCTGGAAGCCAAGTATAAGAACAGGCTTAAGCTGATCCTTACCAGACACCAGACAACTGTGGGTTAAAATCTGCATCTCTGCTTTGTTCCTGCTCTCCTATGCCAAGGTGCAACAAAGAGGCCTAGCTCCAGGTGATTCCATGTGCCATATGTGCTGCATTTCCTGCACACGCTAGGCACTAGGCGCTGAGAATAGCATTTCCAGGTTTACAGCTAGTCTGATTTTCTTGCTTTTTGTCAGTTTAAGCCTGCCCCCTCCTGTTGTTTATACATTTTATTTAATTTGTGCCTTTTTTTTCCTTCTTTTTTATAAAAAGAACAATTGAAAACATACAGCAAAAAGGCACAGGATGGGAAAATGGAAGTGTTCCCTGAAAGACTTACAGCCAAATTCAGCCCTTTGGAGAATTTGTTCACAGAAGCATGAAATTTTCACAGATGTCTGGATAGCACAAGGGTAGCATGACTGACATGTTCTGCTGCCCTTGCTATTCAGAATATTTTTGTGGGTGGCTCTGGATGTGGGATGGGCTTCTCTTTCACAGCATTTCAAAACAAAAATCAGCATAGCCATTTTCAAAAGGGGAAGACATGCACTAAAAATGCTGACCCACGTGCTGAGCTTTAGCCTCTCTGAGTGGTCCTGCTGACTTTGAGGGGGCCGTTCATATGCAATCGGTACAACATTTGGTATGGGCTTAGCTGTATTGTCAGATTTTAGGAGATAGACCAGCTTTTGATGAGACACCTCAGACTGATTAACCAATCCGGAGCTTTGCCCTGAAGGAGCAAAAACGAACACAGGAGGCAGAGGCATTGTGGGTCATGCTGTAGCTGTGTTTTGCAGAGCTTCAACAACAGTGGTGCTAGCATGGGAAGAAAAAGAACAGGGAAAGATGACCATTCAGACTACAGTTTTGAGGCTATTATTATAGTTGCCATGTAGCATATCTTCTGCTAGAAGAAGATATTGTGTGTATCTTCTACTACTACAGCTTATGTGCAAAGGATAGTTCCTCACACAGCCTCTTCAGAGAGCAAGCATATTAACCCAGGTTTGCAGGGGCAGTAAGATGGGTATCACTGGCAGTAATTGCCCTCCAGCCACCACTTCCCCTTGGGATCTGGCATGATGATAGTCTAAGCGCTGCCAGAAACAACAGAAAAAATAGGTAAATCCAATGCTCCAGACTAATCACTTCTCAGATTAATTTGGAAGCTAAAAATTAGCATTGATAAACATTTTGCATTTGTTTTAAGTACTGAGAACCAGATATTCCCCTCTCCAAATATTTCTATCCAGATCTTCCAAAAAAAGACCAAAACATTTTAAAATAAATTCCATGCGTAAGTATATTTTTAGCAACCATGTTATGCGTCTACAAGAGCAGGGTTCAGGGTCAACTGTGCTAATCAAAAAAACACTGCCTGTAAAAAAACAATATAATTAACATCACAATCCTATTTTATTTGCACACTCTGGTCAGTAAGACTGTTTTCTAACCACATTAATGTAATTAAGTAACAACAAATGTCCTACTAAATCTAAGGTCTGATTATCATCTCATGGGAATAGATAGCAAACTCGCTAGCTGAAGTTTGGAACCGATCACACTCTATTTATAGCTAACATATATAACATGCTAAGTTTTTTGAGTTGTTTTTGTTGATTTTTTTTTTCCCACAGGAGAAAGATCTGGCAGCGTACATCTGTTTCACAGTTAAAACAAGATATTAATATTACCCATTAATTCAGCTGCTTCCCAGCCTTTGGGCAAACTTCAGTGAAGTGAGCAGACTCACTGCTTTTATACTTGTTAATTCTACTAGCTTTCTCTTGAGGAATTTACATGAGAATATATTCATTTTCATGTGAGTTAGAGTCTGGCTTTTTTTTTTCCAAATATCTTTCCAGAGTAATAAATATCATCTGGTTGTAAAGCTACACCCTGCACTACGAGTTAGGTGCTGAGTGTCTATTTATTAAAGAAAATACAGTAAAACAATATCATAATTGCACAAAAGGGAATACAGATAAAATTCCAGCAGGGATTCAGTTACACTGAATGCTGATCACTGGGAAATTTAAAAAACAAAAAACAAAAAAAAAAAAAAAAAAAAAAAAAAAAAAAAAAAAAAAAAACAAAAAAAAAAAAAACACAAAACCTTCCCTATAGTGTATTAATAACTCATAGCAACTTTGGAACAATTAATAAATTGTAAATTGCTTTTTGTACTGAACACATTCACCGCCAAAACAGGAGGAAGAACTTTCTTGTTACAGAAACTTACACTGGTGCAGGAAACATACCTTCTGGAATTCCAGCTGAAAAACAAAAGATTGTATTTTTCATTTCTCCCAGGAGACCACTTTAAATGATCAAGGTAGGAAGCTATTTAACAGACAAGCTTTATTGATTATATTTGCCTTTGTAGTGAAATTGGTGTCCTCAGCAGCCTTGACTTTATCCACTGCCCGCTCTCTTTTTGCCGCTTACCAACCATTCTTTCAGTGTATCAGCATGGGCTTACATAGAATCATGGAATTGTCTAGGTTGGAAGGGACCTTTAAGATCATCTATTCCAACCATCAACCTAACTCTGACAAAAACCATCACTAAACCAAGTTTCTAAGCACTACATCTACCTTGCTTTTAAATACCTCCAGGGATGGTGCCTAAATCACTTCCCCGGGCAGCCCATTCCAATGCTCAATAACCCTTTCAGTCTAAAATTTTTTCCTAGTATCAAACCTGAACTTCCTCTGGCACAACTTGAGGCTGCTTCCTCTTGTCCTATCACTTGTGACGTGGGAGAAGAGACCAACCCCCGCCTTTCTACAACATCCTTTCAGCGATAAGGTCTCCTTTCAACCTTCTTTTCTATAGGCTGAACAACCCCAGCCCCCTCAGCCGCTCCTCATAAGACTTAATGTCCAGACCCCTCAACAGCTTTGTTGCCCCTCTCTGGACCCACTCCATTAGCTCAATGTCTTTTTTTTGTGGTAAGGGGCCTAAAATTGGACACAGTTCTTGAAGTGGGGCCTCACCAGCGCAGAGTACAGGTGGGTGATCCTCTCCCAAGTCCTACTTGCCACGCTGTTCCCAATACAAGCCAGGATGCTGTTGGTTGGCCTTCTTGGGCACCTAGGCACACTGCTGGCTCATATTCAGCTGACAGTCGATCAACACCCCCAGGTCCTTTTCCGCCAGGCAGCTCTCCAGGCACTCTTCCCCAAACCTGTAGCAATGCATGGGGTTGCTGTGGACCCGAGTGCAGAACCTGACACTTGGCTTTGTTGGACCTCACCCCAGCAATCCACCCTGCCCAGATCCCTCTGCAAAGCCTTTCTACCCTCAAGCAGGTCAACATTTACATGCACTACTCCTCCAATTGCAATTCAGAATAGGCTATGTAAATGCAACATTTGTACTGCCAGGGCACTGGAAAAGTGCCTTTGTGTAAATGAAATGCAAGTTTTCAAGTTATGGCTTAAGGAAGACTTAAATACAGCTGATACCTTTGAGTTACTTGCCATGTGTATCCTCAAACCATTGACAAAACTCCCAATGTCTTGTCCCAGCACGTACAGGATTCAGAGTTAACCCTGGGGCTGGCTGCCTAAGACAGTTGTTTCAAGCTCATAGTTAAGAATTTGGAAGTGACTCTGACGCAGCAACAGATGCTGAGAGCCAAAGGTTCACCCTTTCAGTTGAATGGATGAAAATCACTTCTTGAAACCAGGACTACAGATAACCTAAAACATTCATCTCAAAGTAAAACAGAGTGGTCTTCTCCCCTGAAACATGAGAACGCATACAATTGCAAAAAAAAAAAAAAAAAAAAAAAAAGTCCAAACAAAAANNNNAAAAAAAAAGGAGAAAGATTATGAAATATTCTGGGATATGCAGGGTTAATTGTTTGACAAGGAATTCTATCTCCATTCAGAGATGATCTACATAGTTCAGCATATAATGTAATATGCTCCTGTTAAAGGAAGTTGTCAGTGTCTGATGGGTTTTTATTACAATTGCTCACTATAAAACGCACTATTTAATTACTAGCATGAAAGTGATTCTAGCATAAAGAAAGAAGGGGAAATGAGACCTCTCCACCTTTTCAACAGTTAATGCACTTGTGCATGTAAAAATACAATGCTTTCCCATAAGTATTTTTAATGATGCGTTGCATTTTCTTAGATCTATGGGATGTAATTTCTCTGTTGATATCCTTAGATATGATGCGATACCTAAAGCAATATATGATCACAATATAGAATTTAAATAAACCTAAAATTCTTAAGATACTGGTCAAGAAGAGATTACAGACTTTTGTGCCCAACCTGACAGTCCATTAAATGGCACATGGCTAAGTGCTCAGCTTCTGAAATATGCTGTTTCACAATGAACTTCTAAGACAATTACTTCCAAAATGAATTAAAAGTTCTGCAATGCTATGTATAATCTGAAACCTGACATTTTTTTAACCAGCCATCCAGATTTCAAAACATCCATTCTTGAAGATTATACAGATTCTGCAATAAAGTAGTTGTCAAAATAAACAAACTAACACAGAACATAATGACAGCAACCACAAATATTTTAACAGCGAGCATCAGGTTTTCAGCGAAGCAGAGCACAAGTCAGAGTTTCTGACAAAGTTTTTTTGAAAAGTGCATTTTAGAATCTACAAACTGTAAGTGTACATGGCCATTCAATATTTATATGCACTATCAAAGAAACAACTGAACATAATGTGAATTTTCCTTACCCTGACTGAAAACTCTTGTACCAGGACAACAATATCCATTGGGAAAGCACTATTATTTGGAAGGAGGCCAGATCAGACAGATGGCAGAGAAAACAGGATCAGTGAAATATTCAATGTTGGAAAGTTTCAGTAGCAATGTAATATTTTAGAGGACAAAGAAATTGGTCGATCTCTGCAACTTCTGATATTACTAAAACCAAAGACAGTTATGGCATAATCAAACCACATTTTTCTAAATTAAACCAAATAATCACCAGTGGTCTTGAGAAAAAGATCTGGAATATCCAGTGAAACAAGGTACCAAAATGCACATATTCCCTTCATATATAATCCAAAATATTTTCCTATGTTTTCTAAATAAGTATACTCTGTATTAAAAAAAAAAAAAAAAATCATGTCTCTTAGCTTCCTTAATTTTTAAGATGACTTTTTGAAACTAGGGTAATTTGATTCTTATTATTTTTATGAAGTGTATGACTGTCTGTAACTTCCAACTTTTTAACTATGATAAAAACGTGACAAATTCAGTTCAGGTGTGTGATCAATAGGCTACGCTCTTCAAGGCACTGCTTTTTATTCAACGTAGTGCTGCTTACAAACATCTGAGATGAACAAACAGACACAGTCTGGTTTTATGTTTTGAGTACTGAGTTTATGAATGCCCAGTGAAATGCTAAAATAAAGATTTAACCAGATCTAATCAAGCTACCAAACAATGATTCAAGCAGATCTGTTTCTGTTGCCAACATCACATAAAACACTGATGTGGCTCCATCATCCAGCCACTTTGACTCCCCACTCAAGTGACTGCAGGAGATTGATAAATTTGGGAACGAAGCTCTGACTCATACAACTGCATCCATAACACTCAGGGAGATATATGGCAGTTAATGCAACAAGAATCTGCTGAGACATTGCGGGAAATCCTGGTAAACTATAATGAAACCAGTTATCTTTTACAGATAACTCCCCTCTGGACTGTTCAGGGGAAATGTTTTAGATAGCAACAGTCAGGGCTCCTGCAAACATCTTCATAGTAAACTCAAGTCATGTATATGTGCATGTTCTCTGTATTGGCTCCTATCCAGCTCAAACACATGGGTAATATTGATCCCACTGTGCAAGTCATCATGCTACACAATTCTTTTCATTTGTGCTGCCACAAAAAAAAAAAAAAGATCTACAGATAAAAGTGGTACCTCTGGTATGAAATCTAGCTTTTGTTGTCAAGATTATTTCCTTGTCCAGTGACATAAAAGTGATCGGTATGCCATTATGTGGATAAAACAATTAAAAAGTTTCTCAGAACTAACTCTGTCATCGTGGACAGCAAAATTACTGCTGCAAGGAGCCACCAGCACATTTGTTTTCATTACAACCAAATTCACTATCCTCATCAAAATGATAATTTGACAGGTTTGTGGGGTTTTTTGTTCAACTCATGACAATTTATCCATGTCAGTGTTTATTATCTTACTGTCATGAAAGCGCCTATGCAGATGCCAGTTCATTATCTATACATGAGTTTAAAGCAGTATTTTGCTTGATCAGAAATGCCAAGGAACTTATAATTTTGTATTTGCCAAAATTATTTTGTAACAGGTCACTAGGTTTTTTTCTTAGAAAGGAATCTGTATTGAATCTTTTCTTAAAATATTAGATAGCCAATGCATCTACTGGATTAGTATAGTTTCATTGGAGTACTGTGCCATAGTTTGAATAGAAGGTATTTGGAACAAAAATTTTTGTTGGTTGTAATGAAAACAAATATCAATCCTTAACCTATTTTCTATTAAACACTTTTATAAATTCTCAAATGTTGGTCCTTCGGCCACTTTTAAGAATATAAAGCTGGGGGAAAAATGTGCTTATTATTAGCAAAATGAAGATTCATAAATGCTGAGTTTCAGCACAAATCTCAACATTTTACATACTGCTCTGGGAAAGTAACAAAGACACAGCAAAATATAACAAGCATATAGCCATGTAATAAAATACAGAAGACTATATTAGTGACCAGTGTTTCAGTTATGAGGGAATTGCATTTCTTGCTGCAGCTTGTTCTTTGTTCTTTCAAATTTTAAGATCTCCTTTCTTCAAAAAATCCTCTCATAATCTTTGTAGAACATTTTACTAACAACCACCAGCCTTCAGTATGTTCACCTTCATGTGATGGTGATATGTACTTTCTTAAGTTGTTCTCATCTTTTCTGCCTGAATTTTTTCTGAGGTAACTCAGCCTCTAACTCACTCACTCAGCCACAACAGTCAGCAACACTCTTGTTGATGCCCTGTTCTTTCTTCACTTGAGGTTTAACATTTTCTTTTCCTTCTAATATCTGCTTGCCTTTGCAAGGGCTCTATGGAGAAACCCCTGTGATTGTGCCCTCCAGCTTGACAGCTCTCTAACAAGTATTTTGCTTCCTTGTTCTTGCCTGCCTGCATCCAAGTTCTCTAATCTTACACCTACGCTACACATTCTTTAGGCCTCTGCCCTTGGTTAGTTTTACCCTGCCCTACCAAAGGTTACCTCTTTTGACTTCAAACACTAGATCACACACACCAGCACAAAGTACCTCAGATCCCCAACCCCTGCATCTTTCTGTTCATACAATCTCATTCACTCTGTCAGCTCCCTCTGGACCATTAGCTGATCAGTGTGGTTGAAATAGAGTTGTTACTCTCCCCACCCTTCCCTCTCTCCAAGCTAACCTTGCACAAGGTTTCCTGTTGTAACCACATGGGATAATATGCCATCCTGCCCATAGCTCAAACACATAATCCCAACTTCATCTTAATTTTTGACTTCTCTATAGCTTCTCTCCTAATAGCTATACACAACTATTACAGAACCTTACTGCATGAGGTAAAGTTTTCACAACTATCCATAGAGATAAAAGTCTTCTCCAAGCTCTCATCATCTTACATCTTGGCTATTCCAGTATTGATTCTTCCAGTCCTGCCAAATGTCACCTCATTAGATTGTCAAATAAGTACACTTCATCCTACACTGCCCTTTACAGCTCGGGGGAGCTTTTCAGAAACACTGTGCAGGACCCTGTTACCTTCAAATCCTTCCTTCAAACTCTATTTTACCTCCATGCCAATTAAAAGCTGAGAAAACTTCTGTGCTGTCCTCCCACACCCGCACTGTCACTGGATCCTTCTGCTTCCCTGGCTCCATGTCCACCTGCTGCCATCTCTCATTATACACCTACCCTGCAAAGTCTTTGGGCCAAGGACAATTTCTTGTGTTTGTATAGTGCCACCCAGAGCAAAGCCCACTTTATGACTAGGACTTCTGGAGAACATAGATCAGTACTACAAACCACAGCAAAGCATTACTGTGGTAAGAGCAGCTGTCTCTGTCAGCATAGCTTTCCTTATTGCAGAGGAGAGAGAAACCCCAGCAGATCTTTCTTCTCACACTTGTCTACTTGCTGCTTCTCTTCGCAAAACAGTGTCTGCTTGACCTGGAGGCAGTGTCTCCAAGGGACAAATCAGTGTCTTGCACTTTGAAGCCCGTCTAGCAGTCAACCAGCCCTCTTTTTCTCATCAGAAAAAGAAGGTGGTAAAGTTTTGTAGATACAGCAAACAAAAACAGTGTCAAAACAAGCAGGGACCAGAACAAGAACCTATTATATTTAAAGGAAATGCTATATTTACTTTAATGGGCTTTGACAAAGGTCCACTGTTATAAAGAAAAACAGACTTTTGCTGAAATAGGTTGAGTCATCACACTAAGAGGCAGTGCTCTCTTCCAGTCCCACCACTGAGTTACTCAGCCATTCCCAGCCACCTGCTGGCAGTTCACACTCCCTCTCCGGGCTCCCTTCCTGTATAACTAACATATTCCAGCTGTTCTGTGGTCCCATGCCTTAACCCTTGCCTACCTTTGCTAAGTACTCACTGTCTTCCTCTGCATCTTCCCTTTTTGCAAGCAACTTCATGTCGCACTCATTATGCAACTCCATGACGAGCTCTAAGAGAAAGGTGAGATGTTTAGATTGCAGAGTAAAACAAAGAAGATGCAATGGGAATTCTGGAGGGGTGAATAAGGTAAAACTAGTGATCTGTTTTGGATCTGAATATTTTGCAGCCACATCAGATTTTAATTCTAATGAGAACATAAAAATAAATCATAAACAGGTCTTCTGCATTGCTCTTTCAAATGTATACCTTATGAAACAAAATTAGTCCTTGCAACGCAAGTTTTATGTATATACTGTTTATGTATTTTTCATGTATATATGTATGTGCATATATATACATCCTCCTTCTAATTCTATAGGAAAATTGCTGCCTTGGTGGATTCTTAATATGATATTACAGCAGATACACGTTAGTAGTGTTGCCATGTGTTACTGGTCATCATGACAACAAAACAAGGAAAAAACTCTACAGTTTCTTTATGAAAAGAAAAAAAAAAGTCTTATTTTGATTTCACTAAATTAAACAGACAAGTATTGTGCAAATTTCATGCACATGTTCTTGTTACCCAGTTCTGTTACCAGACATGGGTTTATACTGATAATATATATCAGATACAGCACACAGAATGAGATCTTATTCTTCAGCTCCATCTGTGGTTCCCACCAATTAGGGGAAGGGTAAGTTTTTCCTGCCATTAATTCAAGAAAACTGCTTTGCTTTGCTGCTTTTCAATACACGTTTTCACATCAGGAGCTGCACGTGATCAGGCATCCTAACGGTTTCAGCTGGAAAGAACATCAAGTAGAATCTGTCAATAAGTTAAATGCAGGGAAATAAATGAGGTTTGCAAATGTGAGTCTGGGAGATGGTGGAGGGAGAAGATGGTTTGAGAAACAACCTCAATTCTTAGGAACAATAAGGTTTTGTTGATCATCAAACATACTAACAGGAGGCTAAAGCGCATCTGGGCTTACTTCTGAACTTTCGTGTAGCTGACAGTCCTTATCAATAATGGAAAAATGATAGGAAAAGCATTTTTTTACTATAGAGAAATAGTGCAACAAATAAAACACATTCCAGTTTTGTATTTTTGACCTGTATACATTGATGTATTTCTACAGTTTCAATCTTTAAATTATATATTACTGCTGAGGGCATCAGGAACCATATAGCATGGAAAGTAATTAGAATATTTTATTATCCATACAAAAGTACTTCAGCAGATAGATATAGGAAAACATGGATAAGATGGATTACTTTAAATCATGCAGGAATAAGTTCAGAGATCTTTTAAAATTTTGTAATTGAATTATGAAGGAAACAATGAGCAAATACGGGAAATCCTGTGCAAACCGCAAAAATAATTCTGTGGATGAGGTCTCATCTTCTTAACTGAACCCATGTCCAGAGGCTTTTTCTCTGCCCCTAAAGAAGCTAATCAATGAGATATGGAACATAATTTGGATTATTTATTCCTAGATGAAGTATAAATTATCCCTTGGTTCCTTTTACTGGTTTTAATTTGGAGTTTTTAAATCCCACCTCTTAAGCTTTCTTAACTCAAAGTCCATTTGAAATTTTTCACGATGATCAGAGTACCTTGGGAAAGCAGAGAGACAGTAGTGTCAGCCAACCTAGACTACAACTGACTTTCACAACAGCTAAGATGGCAGTCACGTGAGTTTTGGTATACGCTTGTTTGAATATGCTAAAATTATATGTCTGAAAAGCGGGAATTGAGAAGTATTGATTATAACCCTGAGTTACAAATGTCTCCAATTTACTCTTCTACCTGACTCTTTAGGGAGGTTTATAGGGAAACTGCAAAAATGAATTTCCTACCTAAACTTCTTTTAATAGCAATTGGCATGCTAGTAGAATAGTCTTCAATTGTCCCACCCTTAAAATGGGTGCAGGAAGTCCAAGGTATGGGGACATAGGGCAAGAGGCGTAACTTTGTCTGTCTTCTCTTTACCATTTTGAGTAACTTGTGCCCTTACTATAAACTAGGTTTATGGTGATCATGATATCCTTCCAATACACTGTACAACAATGAAGTTTAACAGAGATGCTTCAGTAGGCTCTTGCAAAGCAACATATCAACTCCCAAAAGTGGAAGCTGACCAGTCTGTAAAAGCACAGTGATTGCTAATTACAGTATATTTAAAAGACAGTATTTAAAGACCTGGCCTCTGGGCTAGTGGGCCATTTTCTGAAGATATTTTCTAATTTGTTTTTTACTCAGATGCCTTCAAATAGTGATTTAGGCAGCTGGAACCTGGGGGCATATTTCCTTCATTACATATATTATTTTGTCAGCTGGAGCTGTTTTTTTGTCAATGTACAGATGGAAACAGAAAACCTTCAAAGACCTTACAAATATATTTTGTTTTAAATGTAAATACTAGCCTGGTATCATTAATAGGCAAGTTAGCTTGTTTCTCTTAGCATTCTATGCCTTATATGCCAATAATCTCAGGGCTTTATTTTGCCTGATATAAATTTTCATTAAGCCCAAGGAGGGCTCTTTCTGTCTTTCCTGACTGATTCAGGTTTAATTGGCCTCTAAGGATAGTAAGCTGCTTGAGGATTCTTTCAGAATCTGTGTTCCTCTGCTTCTTTGCCAAGTATTTTATTTCATCTAGCAATTTGTTTCTATCAGCCTCTTTTCCCCATTTTCCCTGCCAGAGTCAAAGCTGCTACATTTTTTTTTCTCTCATATTTTATAAGCATTTTCCCCCATCGGTGTTCTCAGAAGAAATATTATTTCTCAGATAGCTCCACCTTTTCTTTCAAAGCGTATTTTGATATGTCTTTAAAAAAGGTATAGTCAGAAGTTTTTTTCTATTTGTCTCCACTCCAGTCTAACTGAATCTCCATAATAGCTGTGTGGGCTGACCATGCCATTTAACCTCTTTCCAGCAAAGCCAAACCAAGTATAAGAAAGTCAGTACATAATTGAATCTAAGATAGAAACAGTGTGGGGGAAAAAAAAAAAAAAGGAAAAAGAAAATGCAAAAACCCTCTTATATAAAGAATTCAAAACTATGAAGTTTAAAAGAAAGTACTTTTCTGTCTCTTTCTTAATAGCCATATAGAATTTTCAGATTTTTTCTACCTTCTTTCTATCAGGGAAGACTAGGATTCTTATATGATTTCCTTTAAGCTGAATTAAGAGTTATGCTATCATTGTGCATTTTCCTGATTTTTCATTCTCTTCTGTGTGGGTACAGAAGGCTCTATTTCAACAATATATAATTTCCAGAAGCAGTACTGAATCTATTATTTGCTTGCCATACCTCTAATTGTACTTTCAGAGTTTTAGAAGTAGTTCCATTCTGCAAGAGTAATTAGCAGATTTCTAAGCTGGTAGCTCACAGTTTGCCTTTTCAGACTGCTTTTCTAGCCAGTTACTCTGTTACTCTATGCATCTTTATTTATTTAACAAATTTAAACTATAAAGTTTGTGGCAGTGGCGGTCATTTCTCTTTTCATAGATGATCACAACATTCAAATTAATAGCTTTTTCATATGGCTGAGTGCTTGGAAGGCCAAGCTTAGCCTGAGTTAGATTCTGATCTCTCACAGATGACACTTGGGTTTTCAAATTACAAATTTTGAACCATAACATTCTCAAATATACTCTCATGTTCATGTAATATTCTGATGTTCAGGAGCCTTTAAAAATGAAAGAGACTACCATTCCAGAATTTGATGAAGTTCTGGATAGTAACAGGAGAAATTGTATCAAGAAGAGTCCAGCAAAAGTCAGTAATTTACTGTACAAAAACTAAAAATTGCACAGAAAGGCTAAAAATGGAGACTTTGTACTTTCAATAACAGAGATACAAGACAGAGATAAAAAGGAGAGAAATTATAAATAAAATGTTAAGGCGGATGACTGACAAAAGCAGTCTGCTTCTGACCAAATGCAGTGGCTCCTTCCCATTAAAGAAGCTATCTCAAATTAACACCTTGAATGAAATTCTGCATCCTGTGAACATCAAGGAGTACAAGATTCTACTACAATCTTTGAGAGAAACCCAAATAACTGGATAGGTGTTTAGGATCACTGTTAGAATGTTTTCTATAATCTTTCTTGAAATGAAAAGAGTGAGAGAGAACAGCATGGAAATAAATTGTTAATTAGTTTCATGCAAGTATTTCTGCTTATTTGGGTGAAGGCTAACAGGAAAGCATGTTCTCCAAGCTCATATGTTTGCTTGTAACTAGTTTTGGACCCTTTCACTACCTTTACCTTCCTCAGAACGTGGAAAATGTTCATGCTCCAAGAAATAGGAATCTAAGATAACAAGCACTAATATTTCTTTGTCTTAATGTTTGCATATACAAAGGATATATACTGAAGAATACAGGATCTCTTTTATAAACAATGAAGCCATGCAGTACCTGATAAGAATCAAATGCTGTACCTGTATCTCAGCCTGTTTTGGAAGTCCTGGGATTGCAGGACCACATTTCACTTGCCTGCTATACACCGATCTTCTGCATACACTAAACTGACAGATCACTAACTGCGCAGCCAAAAATAGAAAATAAACAAGAAAAGAGTAGAAAACTTTTGGCCTCTGTGGTCTTTTCCAGTTATTGCTAATTTAAGTGTTATTTAGATTAAGCACAGGTTAAAATGTACTCAAAGAGAGACCTCATTGAAATTGCAGGGACCAGTAATACGTATGGAACAGTGCACTTGAAAAACACATTATGCATGCACACGCCAGTCTTCAGACATTCAGGTTGCAAATTGTTTATATTTGACATGTCAAATGTGTGAGGCTTTTGGTGGTGGCGTTTTTTTTTTAACTTACAGGAATTTATTAATTTTTTTTTTTAAAATTGCTCCAATCTTTTACGGATGTTTACATGCTCTTATCCTGAAATTTGCAACTGTCTTATACTATCTCTACAGATACTCTACAGTATCTATGCTAAAGTATGAAAAAAATCATGGTCATTAGGAGAACATTTTTAGCTCTTACTCAAAATAATAAATGTGTTTCATTTAACTAAGTTTTTGTAGCATAACACTAAACTGAACCTTACTCTGGCAATCCCGTACTTCTGTCATAAAAGTAGATGTGAGACTTACCAAAACAAAAGCATAAAACATGTTTGTATTTATGAATTTGTACATTTAATTTTATTTTTTTTTTAATAAAAGTGCGATTGAGGGTTTTTTTCCCTAATTGTATAGGCTTCGTTTTACGAAATTTTATAGATGGGATAGTATAATCTTGCATGGATTTTAAAACCTATTTGATGACTGGACAAGAGAGATTCACAAATAGCTCCTTACATAACTTTCACAGATGTAAAGGTCCCTTGCAGTGATGTCAGGCCACAAGTTAACTCTTTCCCCTCTTTTTATGCATTCAACATTCTAGAGCGGGGGGCTCTTTTTTTCCTCTCTCATAAGCAGGACAGAGCAAAGTTTTGACCGTTTCTACCCCAAAGCTTTCTGCCTCCCACAAATAAACAGACAGGAAACATCTGTTACATCTGTTTGAAGACGCGGAAGGAGCAAAGGGGCTTCTAGGAAATTCGGAGAGCTGTAGAAAAGGTGTCTACTAAGTGAGGCTGAAAACAAAGGCAATGAGAGGATTGACTGGGAGGTGACAGTTCACCTCCCTTACTCTGCTCCTGAAGTCAGAGCTCATAGAATCATCCAGACTGGAAGGGACCTCCAAAGGTCATCTAGTCCGACCGCCCTGCAGTTGCAGGGACACCCCCAACTAGACCAGGTTGCCCAGGGCCGCATCCAGCCTCACCATTAATATCTCCAGGGAAGGGGCCTCAACCACCTCCCTGGGCAACCTGGTCCAGTGTTCCATCACCCTCAGAGTAAAGAAAGTTTTCCTAATATCCAATCTAAATCTGCTCTTCTCCAACTTAAATCCATTGCCACTTGTCCTATCACTGCAGGCCTTTGTGAACAGACCCTCCCCAGCCTTCCTATAGGCCCCCTTTAGGTACTGAAAGGCTGCGATTAGGTCTCCTCGGAGCCTCCTCTTCTCCAGGCTGAACAACCCCAGCTCCCTCAGCTTATCCTCATAGCAGAGGTATTACAGCCCTCTGATCATCTTCGTGGACCTCCTCTTGACCTGCTCCACCAGGACCATATCCTTCCTACATNCCTCTCCAGCCTGCCCAGGTCTCTCTGGATGACATCCCATCCCTCCAGTGTATCAACACCACCACATCCATGATTGCTCTGTATTTCTATTCACTACTGTTTGGTATCATGCATGGACTGAGAGAGAAAACTGTAAAATACACCAGATCCTCCAATCCTCCTGCATTTGAAATTTTATAGCTAATATATATATATAATTATATATATATTGTATTATATTATTATTATTATAGCTAATCTTTCCTGTGAAGACCATTAAGACTTCCAGAGAAGCTAGAAAACACTCCATATCTCAGATAAGCAAATACATATTTGGACATATATCTGAAAAAAGCTAATTAGCACAACTGGAAATGGTACTATTTTAATTCTTCAGGTAAATACTGATTACGGGAGGTGTCTCTTTTTTTTGTGGAAACATAAGAGAAATCCCAAAATTACATTAAGTATTGATATAATTTTAAAAGGTGTGTTATTTACAGAAAAGACTTCGATAGCTCCTTTGGAAGCATTTTAAGCTGTTAAATAGTTATGTATTTAGGACACATAACACTTCGTAAAAACATCTACAAACATACCTGGAAAAATTAGGACCAAATCCCGTTATCTCAGATGGCAGCTTTGGCACAAATAGTCCCAGACAGAATTACAGATTTAAGCCAAGAACATAAGGCAGTGGCCTGTCTATGACACCCCCTCACAGCCACAGTGATCCTCCTCACCTCTCACTCAGCACGCTGACCAAACACTGCTTAAGAATGAAGCCCAGAACTGATGAGACATTGCTTAAAATCCAATCCCAACACCATATGCTCACACCCTTGGTCCACACCTCCACCAGACCCTCACCAGCCTCAGCCCCTACACGCCCTGGGTGATCCTACTGCTGGGCCACAGGATCTCCCACTGCCAGCAGGACCCCAAATAAATAAAGTTACTTGAATCATGTTCTGTATGTATGCACACCTGTGGAGGCAGCTGCAGTGGAGTGGTGGCCAGGGAGCTGCAGGGCTGCGGGTCCTCTGTGAGACCCAGGTCGAGGCTGCCATCACAGGCTGGCTGCAGCCACCTTATACAAAAGAGTGGCCAGCTCTAACCACAGCAGGTAAACCCCTCACCTTTTGGGGTTTTTTTTTAGACAATAAATAAAGCCAATATGGAAGACAGCTGTGAAGGTGAAAAAGAAAGCATGCTTGATTTTGCAATAGGACCAAGCCCTCCTCCTTCCCCCTCCATACTTAATTTGCAATCCGGTTCCTAAAACGTGGTACCCCCGTATTTAAAATGAAAGGACAGGATTCAGCCAAGACACCACCCAAGCAACAGTCCACAGTTCAATCTTTAAAGTATATCTATTTTTCTGTGCCATAAATCACCTTCAATAGCGCATACTGCCAAATACAAGTTTTATTAGTTGTCAAGCAATAATGCTGATCTATGGCAAACTTCAGGCTAGCACATGCTCTCTTGCTGGGTTTATAGTATCTGGTGACCCAGCAGGAGAATTAGGACAGAAAAAAAAAGCAGTGCACAAAGCAGTAAAGAACCAAAAGACATAGAGGACTGCTATGAACGTTGGAAACCTTTATGCAGCATGCAGATTTTGCCTTCTGGCTACCTTTCCTTGCTTTATTGCATCTCATCTAATCCATCTATAGTACCCCTGAATGGCTGCGTTCCCACTTGTCTGGAACCTGGATCCAGTGGGGGACCAGTGATTGGGTTCCATAAATCGTATCAACTCTTACTGTGGTACGTCTCCACAGCCTTCTGCAGCCCTGCTCCAAGTCTCTTGTCCAGCCCATCTGTCCCTACCTCTTCCCTACCACCCTCACTTTCTTCTCTTGTTCACAAGTCTTCCTACCAGCCCATAAGCTGTGCTACATAAGCACTCTAACTACTGGATCAGTGTCTGGTCCTAACAAGCTGCTTGTTAGTAGCTCACTTATCTCAGTGTGTCTCACCCACTACCCAATGTTGCTCTTGAAAAATATGGCAAAGTGCTGCCATAGAGCCCTGTGTCAGATTTGAACATTAAATGTTTCTTTCTGTAAGGCTGTAACAGAATTCCCAACAGGGATCCAATGCTTATGTAGTAAGAGATACAGCTGTACCAGATTAGCTTGTGCTTGACACCTCCAAAACAGGCAAAGACTGTGACCAGAAACAGCAGCAGCTTTGAAAAGTGAAAAGGCTGGTGGAAGGTTCCAGAGCAGGTAACAATACAAGACATGGGTTTTTCCCTTTCAGAAGCAATCATTTTCACCGTTAAACCTTCCAGCAGTAAACCTTCTATTTGCAGTACTAGAATCAGACTTCAGTGCCAGGGAAAAGAATGGTTCACAGAATAGAGAAAAAAAAAAAATCAGAAGCAATAGTAATTTTTTGCATTCAACTACCTTCCCTAAGTACTGATAATGACTCATGCAATGGCCTAGACAGAGACAAGAGAATCAATTTAACCAGTAAATGTAGATCAGGCCCTTCTTAAACATCATCATGATGTCTCCACCATGAGGTGAACACATGTGCAGAATGCCAGTGATTTTTCCCCACAAGCTTCTTCTGTGGTGTCATTTTGTAACACGGCAGCAATGGTTGCTTGCGATGTAATAGAAATGACTTACTCTCTTAAGTGTTTGTCTTTCAAATCAAAACACATCCCGATGGAAGAAAAAAAGCCAAGCCAGTTAGGAAGCATCTGTGATGAAGTAGCCATTTTTGGGCTTTGTGCATAAATTAGGAATAAAATTCTGTGAATACTTTGTATAGGGGAGTTAGTTCTATAAAAATGAAAGGGGTATCTTAAAAATGTGGGTGAGTGGGTGGCCCAACATATGTGATAGTCAGGGACTCCTTTGCATAACATAAGCTTCCACTGATATTTCGTCCATGCCTGGAACACAGCTCAACCATCTCTCTGATGGTTCCTTTCTTGTCAGCGTCCAAGAGGTTCTTACTTGAAAAGACTTTCTGGAGAACGGTGTGTTGGACTATATAATACTGATTATATGATGTAACCATTGGAGCTTGAACGTTACTTGCTATGATGATCCAGCAGCCTATAATCCTTGCAAAAGTATTGTTCTTCAAGTAGTTTTGTGAAAAATGCAAATATATTTTAAGACACGTAGAGAAATAAATCCTGTTCCATCTTTAGGGATGCCACTAGCATGCACAAGGTTTGAGCTCTCTGAAGGAACAGGAAAGCTGTACACAAACAAGAAACTTGTTTTGCAATCTTTCCCTGGTGATGTCCATCTCATGTTGAGTTCAAAAACTGTGTAATTGGGCTTCTTGACTAAAGAGGAAGCATAGCAGGGGAGGGAAGGTATTTCCTCACAGATAATTTTCAGAGCATTCTTCCTGCAAACTTAGCAATGATAGGCCTTGAGAACGTGTTCCTACTTGTCCAGAGAGGGGCTCAGTCAGTGTCAAGATGTGAAAGTGAGCTCTGGAGTTACATAGAGACTCTCTGGTTTGAGTCAGAAATGGCTTATTTTCAAGAATAAAGAAGGAAACTGATGTAGAATCGCTTGTATAAAATGGTTCCTTTTGATACAGTCTTTCAGAAAGTAGAGCACAGACCATCACAACTTGATGCAAACCACCAGCATGCCACTGGTGTGGACTAAGGGTAGCACATGGTCTTTCTCTGCTGGATGATCAGAGAAGAGCACCTGTGTATTATTGCTTTGCAGACTGTATTATGTTTTCCTTAATTTCAAAATATGCAAAGCTTAAACTTTCTTTGTATCGGCAATTTTAGATCCCAATGACCACCCAGCTATAGATTTTACTGTACACAATTTGTAGGTAAATATGACTGTCAGAGAAAGCAGACACTCACCACTGAAGCAAAGGATAGGTTTTCACTGGCAAGAACATTTCTGGCTTCTGAGTGAAAATGAAAAATCTTCAAATAACATGTTACCCCCCAGATACAGATATACAGAAAAATGTATATAACTCTTACATACACCACAGTACATCGTGTATTGCATACCTAAAACTTAAATATGTATACATTTTCTAAATAGTTATTTTCCAAGCATAAAGGCTAAGACACCGGGCAATAAAGGCACACAGCACCATTTTAAGCAAAGAGTCAACTTGAATTTTTGTACTGCTGAAAAAAAAAAAACATTTTTACTCTTACCTTCTTTTTTTTTGTTGTTGTTATTTTTCCATGCATGGCCTCTTCAGAATTAAGGACTGGCATATCTGGAAAAGCTCCCACAAGACCACTCTTTCACCGCCAGGAAGAGGCGTGGTCACAGGTTCTTGTGATAATTACTGATCCCATTTGGAACAATACCTGAGACTTCATAAGGCACCTACACATCTGACTAAGATTCTAGCAGACGACCTACAGATTATAGGAAAGATGTACCAGAATACACTGAAGTAGTAATGAATGGCAATTCTGGAGCATCAAATGGAGACAGTCCTTGAAAATACCATCTGCCAGGTAAGATCTGAGTCAGCCATGTCAGTTGCTTCTGCCCTGTTCTACAGTGCGTGCTCAGTGGTAATGGTGATGGTAAAAAGCTGGAGGAAAAACAGCCACCTGCTCATTAATTCTTTACTTAAAGGAAGTAAGAATAACTCGACAGGTGACTATTAGCTCCATTCCCTCATTCCCTGTCACCCAGAACAACTTGTTAGAGAACACATCAGAGCTTTCCTGAAGCCATTGGGAAGGCTTATCGTACTGATTCCAGCATCTCAAAATGCCTCAAACCAAAGCCTGTTATATCTTGTTCAGACAAGCTGAAAGAAGAGCTCTGTGAAGTCCCTTCCCAGAGTGAAATCTGAATCTTCAAACCAGAAATCCTGCTCCTCACAAGTGTTTCAGTGATTGTATCATTCTCCTTAGTCATACTGCCCCTCACCCTGGTAAGTAGCAACGATTAAAACCTCTTGTTCTCTGCAAGAATTGATAGTTGTTTGTAACTTACAAGGATTAACCATTAGTTCATTCAGGAATGAGCCGAAGAATACTTAGATTATAGCAAGTGTATGTACAGACCTTATACTTAGTGAAAGTAAGTACCCCAGTTCTTGAAATTGGGAACATGGGCTGCTGTCAAGCTCATGCCCTCTTGCAGAACCAGTTTTATGGTCTTCTTAATTAGTGATTACAATAAACTGCAAGAGATACAAGCCATCCAAGCATCTAAAGGCTAATATACGAAGAAACTATACAAGCAAGGAAGCTTGACGTGAAAATAAACATGTAAAGTGCTCCAAACTGTACCAGTAAGAAGCAACGAGCACACCCATCAGCCATCATCAGCAACCCATAAAGAACTGATTCACAATCTCAGAAAGGCACCTGCAGAGTCCACATTTTTGTCTTGATCACATGAGCTGCTAGAGTGACCATGAAAGCAAGCCATCAGGTAGCAACCATCCTAGATATACCTAGATCTCATACGTGGGCTCATGACCCTTTGCCCTGGAGGTAAGCAGAGATCTTTTGAAAATCACTATCACACAACATGTGAACACATGCAGCGGCATTCTCAAATAACACAAACACCATGGCTGCGAGCCATTAGCCAGAGAGCCCTAAAACTGCAGGCTTTCCATCAGACAGTTTCTTACAAAACTTCTACCTTCTGAAGCTTCTTAACCACAAAATATGCTTTTGAAAAATTAAGCCACCTAAACATTAATTAAAGCAGCCACTTGATGTACTAAGCATCAAAGTTCTGAGAAATAAAGCAATCTCATCTTCACCAATGAGGCATCAAAACACCATCACTCACAGATGCACTTCAGTGAAATCGTTGGCCATAAAACTTCTGTATTGAAAAGCAGTTTCAGCAAGAAAGTAACTCTCTTCCCTCTCTTAAAATAACGCACTAAAGGAGCTGGAAAGATGACAAACACAACCTAAGTATTACAAATGGAAGTAATTTACATCAACATGCTCTGTGAACTAAAACAGCTTTTGAAAACCATGCCCACTCAGCTGTCTAAAGGAAGTGGATTCAGAGTACGGTAAAACACAACTGCTAACATCCATGGAATTGTGTGCAAGTCTAAGCAGAACTGTCTTCTCTCTCAAGCTGCTGCTCTTCTGCCTTGCTAACCAATTTCACTCTCTATTTTATTAAATAGAAGACTAAGCCAATGGCAAATTAACTCCCTTTTCTCTGTGCCCATCAATTCCTGAATCTGAAAAGATTTGCATTACATTTTTTTCTATTAAAATCTACCCTTCATGACTTTTTTCAGTTCCCTCTTTTCTAGGTTAGCCTCTCCCTAGCTTATCCTAAATTATCCCAGATTGTTTTCCAGCTATTTGATACTCTCCAGATTTTAGGCTTCACAAATACAATCTTTTCACTTTTATTATAGCATTGTATACGACCATCACTCTAACGTCACAGTTTTTGCTGACCTTTCTTACTCCATCTAAAATCATCACCTCGTTATTCCAGTTGTATTTTCTAAGCTTACAGCATTTTCCCCGTTTCCTCCTATCATTTAAGCAAAAGACCATTATCCATTTCAGCCACAGTTCCCTATCAAGACTGTGGCATATAACTGTCAGGGGACTTAAACGCAACTCTGTTTTCATACTGTATAGGATATGTTTCCTTTGTGCCCTGCTCAGCACAGTGTCAAAAAAGTTACCTCTACACCACCACAGTATGTGGTACATACATGTCTGTGCACATACAGACGGGGGTTCTTCTGAGAGCAAGGTGCTGTATTACCATCTCCTTGCCCGTAAGGAAAGAAAACACCACGCCTACCTTCCCACCTTCTAATGCAAAATAATACAACGTTTCAAGCTTTCAAGATGTATTATGAAACTACACCTTGTTAGTTACCAAGAAGTACAGTACACTCAAGTCAAAAGAAAAAAAAAATAGTGTTTTATTAACTACCACACTGTTATAATACACTTTAAACGTACAATAAGGTAGCCTTTAAATTTGAGGTGGTTTTAAGAATAACAAATGAACAGATTTCCAAATGTTTGTAAATAGGTGAACTGCAGTAATTATTGTTGTACATTTTTTGAAAATGGTATAGCACTTACAGACTGGCTATATAACTTCATTTTGTACATTTTTCTATAATTGAAAATATAAACAGTAATTAAAAAATAAAAAGAAAATTCAGCATAATAAAAAACATATATGTTTATCAGTTAAATGTACTGGATACATACAATTTTTAGGGAAGAAGCAAAAAAGGAAAGATGGCTGATATTTAAATGCAGATTGACTAACCAAAAACTAAACAACAAACAAATAAAAACCTCATAAAACCCCTAGTTCACTATGACTATATCCATATGTTTGGGAGTACTGTCAATATGGAAGTGATTTTTCTGTTGTATTTGCATATGTTATATTTTACTGGTAATTTACATGATGGCTTTTAAGGCCCTGGCAGACAGATGTTTTTTGGAAAAAGAGTTGATAAAAATCACTGCTGAGACGTAATACACCTTATTTTTGGTCCTCCAATGTTCAAAAGAAGGGATATACTTCACTATAACATTTGCCTTACCACCCAAATGCCTCAACCTATACATATTTTTTTTAAACATTTTAAGCTTTTTAAACATTGGTTATATTGCCCACCTTGGTTATTGAAAGAATATTAACAAGACATCATTTTGGCAAATTAAATCTTAAACATGGCTTTTCAAGAGGATTTAAAAGGTGACTATCCCTAGAGTTCCATGTTAAAATGTAGTTTTCAAAATCTTACAAGAGTAATGCTTAAAATATTGTACATAGTTAACCTAATTAAAATAATTAGCTTCAAAATGACAAGTTGATGAGCTAAGTAAAGCCTACACTATGTAACATTTGCTTGGAAACTTGATTTGTCAGTTATGCATAATAAAAATTCCAGTCATCAAGAAAATTACAAAATTTCTTTTATCATAACATGATTTCTTTTCACCCATCAACTTCTTTTATCTTACAATAGATAAATACCAACATGTTCTCATTTTTTTTTTTTACACTAAACCACACAGGATTGATGCATTTGGTTAGACTACCATTTCCATCGTTAAATTCTTTTTTTTTTTAATATAACTTGGTAAAATTTCATCTCTTCTAGATTCCAAAAGTACCTACAAAACCCATGCAATTTTACCATTTTAATATACTATGGAATATCATACAAAGTAAGGCATTTCAGTGTCATGTATAACCAAGTTACTGTCAATCCAAAAATTTTTGCACATCAATAAAAAGATATCTAAGAACTTAGGAACAATATTCTTCTCACTACTGTATAAAAATAACCACAATTAATAGGTATCTTGTGTAATATTTACTCCATTGTCTCGTTTCCCGAAACTGTGACAAGCTGTAAAGGTATTTCAGTGTTGGTAAGAATATCCTGATTGCTGGTGCCAGATGTATTAACAGTTCCTATTCCTGAAACAGAACCTTGTTGAATATTTGCAAGGATAAGTGTTGTTCCTCCTGCAGTAATCAAAGTATCATCAGGTGTTGCTTCTACTGATGCCAGCACTGTACTGCTAGAGTGAATACCTTTTTTATTCTGATGTGTTTTAATGTGTTTGGCAAGGTGGTCGCTTCTCATAAAGCGTTTTGAACATTCTGGACAGACAAATTTCTTCTCACCTGTCAGAGGAGATAAGAAAAAAAATGTTTTCAAGAACAAATGTTTTCAAGAACATTATAATATGTACTAGAAAATATTGAAATATAACATGTAAAACTGAGATAATTTACTGTCTTTAAGAGTCAGAATTCTAACAACATCTATACTGAAGAAAAAGCGATCCAACATGATAAACTTGTGTGTTAAATTTCCAGACACCTATACAAATCCTTTAAAAATAACTGATTTATTCTTCTGTGTCTCACTGAGTTTGGGGAGATCTTTCAGGCAAGCTAAAGAATATTGCCATCTCATATCCACAGGCTGCTAAGTTTCTCTGCAAGTATTACCAATAAATAACTTTCAGGAGGAGAACAAAACCTGCCAAATGATGGACAGGGAAGACCATATGAGCTCCTGCAGAATCACACCTGACACTGCTACACAAGGCCATAGGCCAATTCAGTTTTGAAGGGACCTCTGGAGGTCTCTGGTCTGATCTCTCTCTAAGCAGGGCCAGCTATGAGGCTGCTCAGGAATTTATCTAGTTTGAAAATCTTTAAGGACAGAGATTGCAGAAACTCTCTGGGCGGCCTGTTCTAGCGCCTGGCTGTCCTCACAATGAAAGAGTTTAAAATTACATCTGGTCTGAATCTCTCCTGTTTCAACTTATGCCTGTTGTCTCTCATCCAGAGACATCTCTCACCAGTGCATCACCATGAAAAGTGTTTGTCTTCTTATTGGTGGCCTTGCAGGCCACTAGAAGGTTGCTATCAAGCTCCCCCCTACCCTTACTCTTCTCTTCATGCAGCTAAATAAGCCCTGTTCCTACAGCCTATCCTCATAAGGCAAATGCTCCAGCTTCCCAATAATCTTGGTTGCCCTTTAGTGAATTCAGTACAATTGATCAATGTGTCTTATATTGGGGGCTAGATGCAATCTAACCAATGCTGAGAATAAAGGGATAATCACTTCCCTGTAACTAGTGTCTCTGCTTCTATTGATACTGCCCCAGCCATCCTTGCTGCTGGCTCTTGCTCGTGTTCTTCTTGTCTGTCGACTCTCAGGTACATTTCAGTAGAGGTGTTTCCCAACTAGTCAGCGCTTAACCTGTGTTGCTGAAAAGGTTAATTCCATCCCAGACGCAGTACCTTCTCTTCATTCTTGGTGAACTTCAGAAGGGTTCTGTCAGCCCATTCCTTCAGACCGTGTGCCTTTGAAGAGCAGCCTTACCCTCAAATGCATTCACTGGTTGCCCCACTTTGGTGTCATCCACAAACCTAAGAGTGCACTCTGCTGACTCCTCCAAGTCAGTGATGAAGATGTTAAAGCAGGTCAAAGGATAGATCCCTACAGTTTTCTGCTTTTTATTGATCTGCTGGTACACTAGGACCTGTTAACCATACCCTCTGAGCTGGATCATTCAACTGGCCTCTTTTTTTAAACCTGTCTGTCCATCCAGACAGGCAGTTACATCCCAGCTTGGGTTCAAGCATTCAATGTGTCTAACAAAAGCACACCATTAGGTTCAAAACATGAAATATTCTCCATAGATACTGTAAAGACAGTTTTCTGAGCAACATAAATGCTTAGCATTTTTATATATATATTATCATTTATAATCATAGAATGTTTAGAGTTGGAAGGGACCTCAAAGATCATCGAGTTCCAAGCCCTCTGCCATGGGCAGGGACACCTCCCACTAGAGCAGGTTGCTCAAAGCCCCATCCAGCCTGGCCCTGAACACCTCCAGGGATGGAGCAGCCACAACTTCCCTGGGCAACCTGTTCCAGTGCCTCACCACCCTCACAGGAAATAATTTCTTCCTGATATCCAATCTAAATCCCCCTTCTAGTTTAAAACCATTACCCCTTGTCCTATCACTACACTTTCTGACAAAGAGTNTCCTCAACTTATTTTTTATTTTTATATATATAGATATAATTTCAATAATTTTATATGTTATTATTATTTATAATAATTTATAAGCACATAAATTAATATCTATTGTCACTGGGTTTTTCAAATAGTCGAATTTTAAATGGTAAGCATCCTCTAGTTTCAACATTCTAGAATGAATGCAGTTATGGGTTCAGTTTGTAGGAAAACAGCTAATACAGACAATAGATGTGAAACAAACTGTTACTTGAAAAGGCAGAAGATCTAATTTATTTTCTTTGTATTAAACAGAAGGAGAAATGTGAGCTTGGGAGTCCCTGACAGTCTAACCATGAAACCACCAGGTGTAGAATGATGCACCATCACATGCTCCTCCTTGATTTTGTGAATGACATTCAGTTCTTGGACATCTAGCCCTCTATTTTTACCTCTCCTTTTTACAAAGTGAGAATTTTTTTAAGTTCTAAGCTGGAACAACAGATCTAATCTGGTTCAAACAAATAAAATGCATTGCTGAACCTGAATCGAAGTATTTTGATTAAACTCTATTAAATAGTACCTTAAAAGTCATTTCTGAATCAAGAAAGATAGCTGTTTTTCTTCCTCAGACTTACTAAAGAAACCAAAGTGTACACACTAAGTATTGGCTGGTTTTAGAAAAGTAACATTACATTAAAATCAACCCAACACAAAGTTCTGTTCTCCTCTTAAAAGTTATTTATCCAAGCCCTCTCAATGACACTCCTTTAATTAAAGGAATCAAAGACTGGAAACCTGTGTGCGTTCTTCGGTGTCGCTGAAGCTCATCACTACGAGTGAACCTTTTGCCACAGAACATCCAATTACAAACAAATGGACGCTCTCCAGAATGCCAGCGGAGATGAGCTCTCAAATGTGAAGTTTTCCCATATACTTTGCCACACCCTGGTATGTGACAAATATGTTGCTTCTTTTTTCCCAAGTTGGAGCCTCTGTTTAAAAAACAAAAGAAAAAAAAAAAAAAAAAAGAAAAATTATTAATTCTGATAGATTCCTCCTAAATACTGGTCATACATATAAACCGGTATCTGTTTGCAGATACCAACAGATCTGCAAACAAACATGTCCAGCTTCCATTTTTGATTCAAATACAATCAGAGTCCAGTACAATCCATAAGAAGCTGGAACTAAACTCTATAATGCTGTCCCAATCCTGCAACAAACTGTAAATTCAACAGTATCTGAAATTCGAATGATAAAATGTGTAATCTCTAGCAAGCATACATGTATATGATGTTGGAAATACTGTCACTACAGCAGTTTGTACTACTTTGATCCTGAAGTGCCCATATTTTAAATTTCTCCCAGTTTCAGTTTTTACCGTACCAAAGACAGTTTTGGCAAAGAAAAAACACAAAAGATTGCAATTGTCAAAACGGAAACAGGAGATTTTGGCGACTGGGAATATAACAGATGGGACTTTTGGCATCTTGGGGAAACCTGAGAAGCAGTCTGGGGTTGGAAGAGAAGCACACTGACTTGAATATTTCCACTAAAAGGAGTGGCAATGAAACAGCTAGTTTTGCTGTCATTTAAATTAATTCCTTGATATTTCAGGAAAAAAAAAAATCCATCAAAATGAACACATAATTCACAGAGAGTATAATCCAGATTACTGAGCTTGATGCCTATTTGAAAGATGCTTCCTCACTGAAACAGAAGGTGATTGATTCAAGGGAAGCACCTAACACAAAAGCCTAACTTTTTTTTTTTTTTTTTTTTTTTAATTAATAAAAATCACCAGAGAGCGTTAAGAGCCTTTGAACACCCTGAGAAAGAGATCAGTCTGGCCAGTGCAGGGCATCATGATTGATTTTAGCCAATTTAAGTGTTTGCTGCCACTGAAAAGGGCACTCCAGGGAATAGATCTGGCTGACAACGCAGATCTATGAATGGTAAATGCTGGTACAAGGGAAGGGATTGGAAAATGCAGCCAAGCGTCAGGCCACCTTATTCATCAGCAATGTTAACTTAGAACAGCTATCCACGACAGAAGTGGATTCTGAAAACAGTCTTGGGCATTCCACCCTCCATGAGCGATTACACAATTTTCAGTTGCCTCCCCAGGGCAATTTTTTTCCTTAAATCAAGTGCTCAACTTCTGCTTAACAGTCCTGCAGCTGAAGGATTTGCCACACAACTATTAGACCAAGATTCTCATTTCTGCATTTAGAACATTTCTGTTCTACCTCTAATGAGGGTTCAGAGCAGGCATTTCTGAACAGATGCAGAAATCAACTCACTCTAAAAACTCACAGCATCTAAAGAGAATTCCAACCTAAGCACGTACGCACCTAAAACCTTCCAGACACTCCAGAAAAGTAAGGAGATAAAATCCAACTAAGTCCTAGAAAATATTTCTAATAAGTCTCAATATTGAGCAGTCTTCACTTCATTGAGTGCTTCATTATTCATTTTGTCTCAGAAGAAAAAACTATCACTGTTACATACTAATTATTTGTCATGACTATAGTAAGCTTTGACTTCAGAACAAATTCAACAGCAGTGGAAGTAGAGTCCAGAAGACTAGCAGCAGACTCATGTGAGCCTATGGATAGGGTGACAGAAGAGATTACGTCTTTTTTTGTTGTTGTTTTATTGCCATCCCTCAATCCTCAGCCTTACAGAAAGTTCACCTGCCTGTTTTATCTGGTTTGTTTACAAATTTCATGCAAAAAATTCTCTGACATCTCACCTGATATCTTAAGCTCTTCCATGACTATTAGCCTTGGCAAGAATATTTTTGATTTCATTTTCCTTTTTCAAATGTCCCAGAGGAAGACCACTTCTTTGAACCAGAACAAATACTGCCTTTTTAACATCTCCTACTTGAGGCGAAACGTCCATTTTTGGTAACCTTTGCTACATCTAACTGTTAGGTTCACACTCTTCCATGGCCTTCCGTCAAGCCAAGATTAAAAAGTAAAATTAACTGTAATGTCAGGCATTTAACTTTGTACTATGCCACCTACAAAAAAGTTCAATAGTCACAGGGTTTGAACATTCAGCCAATCTCAAAGGCATCTAGCAGAATGTTTTTAGATTGCCCCCCTTTCTTTTCCAGTTTCTCAGCCTCTGCAGACAGCCAGGCCACCACACAAAACTCCCTGTACCTGTAACACTTCCAGTGACATTCAGCTATCAGCCTGAAACACCCAGCTCCCCAGGCTCCAATGGCAAAATTTTCTGCATTCCTCTTTTTGCCTGTTTGCGAGCACTTCCACAGTTCTCAGGCTCTAAGTTCATCTTCACCTAATGATTCAGTTCTAGACAGCTTTTCTTCAAGTCCTCCTGTTCGGTGGCTCAAGGAATCCAGCAACTGCTGTGCAAGGCTAAGGAACACCCATTGATCTTCTCTGCTATACATGCTTGGTAATTGAAAGAATTCCCCAAAGGATCCTGGTGCCGCGTGTCTTTAATTGCCTGTCCAACTCTATGTAACCCTGAGGAGTGCTCAGCCTGCACTAATTATAACAAAATATATTTCTACATTTGAGAATATATTTCTCTATACAGAACATTTTCTGTGTTTGGTATTTCATCCTCACACCTTCTCCAAATACCGTAGTCTTCCCATCAATGATAATCAATAGAAATATTTTGTAGCTTTGCATGATACAGTACATAAATGTGACACAAATGACACAAAATCACATCCAAATCCCTTAGAATAATTTAAATGTTCCTAAGTCACTCATTTGAAGCTGCCTAATTGAGCCTTAGTCTAGACTGAAGGAAACTAAGGTTCAACTCATGGTCAACCTTACTGTGTGTAGGTGATGCAGCAGATACAATTCTAAGCACCTCCCCTAACTGCTGAGAGGATTCCTTAGAAGAATATGAAGTTCAAAGTGAGGGGAAAGTTAGGGATTCAGAAAATTAACTCGGCAAGACTACTGTGAATGAGTGCTTAAGTGTATTTATTCTACACAGCTTCATACAGGCATCATCATGTCTGGTTCATGTGTGCTCTAAACTGACTGGATATGAGCCTAATTCTATCTGGACACTTTGCACCTGTGACAGTCTGGCACTATGCCCTAACGCATCATGTAAAGAGGCCTTTCTTGCTGCATTGGCCAATAACCATCATTAGTGACCAAAAGGATACGATTCAGGCCCACTCCTTGATTGACATCTTCAAATCAATTAATATTTAAGTATTCATAATACATTTTACCTTTATAAAGACTGGAAACCACATTTCTCAGTAACCACTCAGAACACAATGGGTTCAGGTGAAGACGCATTCATCCACTGAGAAACTAGATTTTCAGTCCAGCAGTACTTCCAGGAGAAACATCAAGTATTTCAAGGGTAAAACACACAATTTTTAGTTATTTTAAGAATGTGTGTTCTAGAGTTACATACTGTACGTGTGTTTTAGAGTGGTACTTGGAAGCCCTGTTCCTGTATATCCAGACAGAAGCAGTTACATCTCAATGTAATTCCAGTTGTACTTAAGAGGTAGGAAAAATCCTCCCTGTCAAGTAAGGTAAAGATACTGGTGGCTTCCAACTTCACAGGACTAGTACAAATAGAAATCTTTTGAAGACTGCAATTCTGTATCAGATCAAAGAAACCCTAGAAAAATCAACAAAAAAAAAAAAGAAAAAAAAATAGAACTTAACTCCCCTTAACTCCCCTTTGCATCCAGAAAATAGTAAAGAACAGAAATGTCAAAGCTAAGGCTACACAAAGGATGAAATTATGATTAAGTCTGCAACTGTGAAGCCATGTACTTCACAAGTGAAATGCTATTTAGCTTTTTTATGCTGATTTCATGTGCTTTTCATAGAATAGTTTGGGTCGGAAGGGACCTTTAAAGGTCATCTAGTCCAATCCCCCTGCAATGAGCAGGGACATCTTCAACTAGATCAGGTTATGCAGAGCCCCAACCAACCTGACCTGGAATGTTTCCAGGGATGGGGCATTTACTACCTCTCTGGGCAACCTGAGAGTTGCTTCCAAATGTTTCATCACCCCAGTGTAAAAAACATCTTCCTCATATGTAGTCTAAATCTACCCTCTTTTAGTTTAAAACTGTTACCCCTTGTCCTATCACAACAGCCCCAGCTCAAAAGTTTGTCCCCATCTTTCTTATAAGCCCCTCCTTTAGCACCGGAAGGCTGTAATAAGATCTTCCTGGAGCCTTCTCTTCTCCAAGCTGAACAACCCCAACTCTCTCTCAGCCTATGCTCATAGAAGTGCTCCGGCCCTCTGATCATCTCTGTGTCTCTCCCCTGGTCTCAATCCATCAGGCCCATGTCCCTCCTGTGCTGATGACTCCAGAGCTGGATGTGGTACTCCAGATAGGGTCTCACCAGAGCAGAGGGGCAGCATCACTTCCCTCACCCTGCTGGCCACACTGCTTTTGATGCAGCCCAGGATACAGTTGGCTTTCTGGGCTGCTAGTGCACATTGTCAGCTCAGGTCCAGCTTTTCATCCACCAGTACCCCCAAGTCCTTCTCAGCAGGGCTGCTCTCAATGCCTTCATCCCTTAGTCTGCATTGATATTGGGGGTTGCGCTTCTTGTCTTACTAGTTATGTATGATTTAAGTAATACCTTAAATCCAGAATTATTCATTTCCCCAGAGGTTTTTTCCCTCGCCATGGGCATTCACAACACTCACAGTGTCTAAGCAATTCACAAACATTAATTCATCATCTTGCAACATTCCTGTGTACTGAATTTGTACAATCATTTTATACATCCACATATGAGGTAGAAAGAGATTAAGCAAAAATTGTCCAACAAGCACCAGCCTGAGGTGTCAAATTCAGTATAGCAGAAGCATATTTCCTTACAGTACTGAAGATGTTCAGAATTCAGGTCAGTTGACTTTACAGGAACGAACTCAGTACTTCTGCAGTGGAAGAGGTGGAATGGACAGACAAAGACCTTCAAAACTTCAGGACCCTGCTGCTACAGTCCTGTATCTCATTCCATAAATGCCTTCCAATTTCTGCAATAAGTGAAGCAGGTGCCAATCATTACACAACCCTGATTCACTCCCTGTGCACCATCCATCCCATCCACTGAAAGGCACCAGGGTCATATGAAAAAAGAAAAAGAAAAAAAAAAAGGGCTACGCAGTCATGTAATTAGAAACAAACGGTAACACATATGTATAAGAGATTAAAGCTGCTCACAATATCTTAACTTTGGCATTTGCCAGCCTCCAAGTTTTCAATTTTGCAACCTTAACATCATTTTAAGAACTGTGAATGCTCTCTGAAGAAATTTATAAAAGCAAATGTCCTGTTATCTGAAAATCCACAAGTCATCAGCAGAGTTGGAAGACAAATCAAAACAGAATTACAGCGCTAGAGATAAACAAGTAACTGTAGCAGCTACACAACATGACCAACATGTACCAGAGAGAGAAGGAAAATATTCCTCCAAGTGGACTTACTCCTTTTTGCCAGACTCTGACGGAATTCTACATTCTGGTGGGAAAGTTGCTCTAGCAACTGTAGGCACTTTCACTCTTTTTCTGTTTCCTCACCATCGTCTCCTTCATTATTCAGTTTTGGTTTCATTCCCAATTCTTCTCACATCCTGACTTCCTGTCCTACTTTTCCTAGTTAGTTTGTACATTTGATGTGCCCAGTCCTTTCTTTATAGTGGATTTCAGTTTCTCATTTATCTAAACTCTTAACTCCCTCCCAAATTCCCATATCTGAGCTTCAGTCAGACTATGTCCTCCTCCAGACTTCATCATCACCATCTCTCAAAAGATTCTCTCTAGGGCTTTGACTTTAACATTTAGAATTACAGAACTCCACTCAGGAGAAAGATTTTAAAACAAAAAATCTCTTAATTTGAAGGCACTGTAGTTTGCAATAGATCATAAGGAAGATGGAACATGTGAAATCTCCGTTTCCTAAGAATATGTCCAGTGCAAATGATATTTTCAGTGTCTTCTCCCTTCTCTTGAGATTGAGGCAAATCTCAACCCAGTGTGTACTTTAGGCAGATCTTCATGGCAGAGTCAAGGTTCACCAGGAACTTAGAAATGTCTGTGCCAGGTTTCAGTGGCACAGTTTCACACATAGGAATTGAGCAAGAGGAAGCTGATGGACAAGGACACTATATAACCTTAACTGCAGATATTATCACTAGCTTAATTTGTGATATAAATGTATGAAAGTTTTTCCATCTTAAACAATATTTACTTGGCATGACTGCCTAATATGTTACCTTTCCATGCTTGCCAAGAAAGTATCTAGAATATACAGCAAAAACCACAAGGCTTGACAATAGACACATTCAGTCAGAAATTTTAGAGTCATAGGACACTGACAGGTTCCTTAAAGAGACTCAAGTAATTTACACTAGAGTTCTCACATAAATAAGACTTCCATTTTTGAAAAGAAACTATTACCAAAATGGAGAAGTTTCAGAGTACCGGAAAGAAGCCCTCATACAATTATATCAAGCACAAACACATCTAAATATTTTCACTTGTAAAAGGCTGCCTATTATCCTGACTTCCTCTCTTATACACACAATCAAGATGTTTAAAAGGAAGTGTTCTGGAATAGAATAAAATCTTTACAATAATAGAAAGATGAGGAATACTTTTATGAGATGTAGAATAATAAAACGTGGTTTCCTATGCAGCTCTCAAGTTTTATACAAATTAGAACTTGGTACCTCTTTGTTAGACTCATCTCAACAATCGCTCAATTCAAAATTTGATATTTAGAGTTATTATAGAAACTTTGTTTTTCTTAGGAAACCAGTGAAGAAGAAAACCAGGATAACTGTATTTTTATAACACTCTAAAGCAATCAAACTGTAAAAAAATGCTCAATCAGTGAGGAAATGCAGGAACACAGGATTTAATCAAGTCCTTGACATATGATAGGAAGCCAATCACGGATGTGCATATTCCAGAATATTTCATTTTCGTAATATTTAGGGCAATGTTCTATCCCCCTCACTGGTACTAGGTGGCATCTAACTCCAGATTTTTCCAATTAATCTCAACTGAGTAACTCAGAGAGCATGGAATAATCTGCCCACCCATCTGCAAATCGAGAAATAGAGGTGGAAGTCCTTTATTGCATAAGCTTTTTTTTTTTTCCTCTCTCTCTCTCCAGACAGCTGCCATTAACTTAAGCTCCTTTATTCCTCACTCATTATTTGTTTTCATCATCGCATGCATTATGTGACAATGAATGTTACATACCTTCCACCACCTTCTTTGCAGTTGGGACATGTGCAAGCTACTCGTCGCAGTCTTTTTCCCTCTTGATGTGGTTGGTCCCCTTCTTCATCTACCACCTGTACTCTCAAATGTGTTAGATCATTGGTATTCAGTGTAGAATCACCACTGAGCTGCCACTCTTCTGGATCAGGCTCTTCTTCTTTAATCCTAATATCTGAGGAAAAGAACAAACACCGATCCATAAGCAACCCATTAAATAGAGAGAAGGAAACCATAATGATCAAATATTTTTACTGTTGAGAGCACTATGTCAGTCAAAAGTCAACATCCTTTAGTGCATACTAACATTGCTTCTGTGCCCTTGTAACCTGTAATGTATTTTAAAAGTTTATCTTACTATACATTTAAAAGTGAAAGACAAGCTATAACAAAGTACTAAAGTTGAAGTTTGAACTGTTCGTGGTAGAGAATGCTGTGACCAGGAGGATTTTGCTTGCTTGAAACTTGGGAAAAACAGAGGAACAAGAGGTTGGACAGACCTTGGAAAAAAAAAAAAAAAACGTAAACGCATGTTTCAAATGATCCTGAGTAGTCATTTATGTTTCCACAGGATTTCTCAATTTGTGTGACATGCAGTAGAAACAGCCTTTCTCAATGATCTTCAGAAATTTTCAGTATGCACAGTGATGTATAAAGTAATATGAGAAATAAATTTAATAAAAAGTTTTGACCTTACAAAGACCAAGGTATTTAAGGAAAACTAACCAAAAAAAAATGTCCTTGTTCCATTTTTTCCCTTCTCACTTCAGATTTATGCCTTTTCCACTATACATAGAGAAGAAAACATTTAAGGCAGAATGTTATTCAGCGTTAGAGAGGTAAACAACACACAAACCACTTCAACATTTTGATGAGCTAGTAATCAAAATAGGTCTTTGCAGTGTGATGGATGGAAAGAAGCCTCTCCAGTTATCCTCACAAGATGGACACTGGCAAGCATGTGGACCCTCTCTCTACAAAGCATTCTTTCAATCTAGTCCAAGAACTAAATACAGCATCACAGTACACTGTGAAACAACAGCTATTTTAACGAATTTACATTTTAACAGGAATATTTTTCCCCAGACACTATTCTGGATTCCCAATGGGTTTAAAGTCTGTAAGTCTAGATTTCAAAAAAAGACAGTTTCTTTATATCATTTTGGAAAGCTTATCCCCAGCCCCTTCTTTAGTTCAGTACAGTAGCGTATTTACCTGGCCTGCCTTCTGAATACATACACAATTCCTCTGTGGAAGACAAAAATTCGCTTGGTGCTAATAAAGACTCAGCCCAGCCTTTTCCATCATCCCAGGCTGCATTCCATTTAGTTGCACATGTATAACCATTTTGGGACTGTGCTGTAAATTACATCACTGATGTAACTAAAGTTAAAATAATTCTCTAAGAAACTACTGCATTGGGAAGAGAATTCCAGGTCAGAAATAAGGAAGTTTAGAGTATTTATCTGGTTTGGCTGCATAAGTCAATGCCAGAAATCAAGCTTGCATGAATACGACAGGCTCTGAGCTGTGGGAATCCAGGAGCCAGCAAACTCATTTTGCTGACTCTCTATGCATGTGGTAACAGCCAGCAGAACCACTGCAGTAAGATTTTGCACTGTCCAAGGTCACCTGCACACTCAGCTCCACTGTCACCATCAGAATTTCATGATTTCAGACAGCAACATAACAAGTTTCTTTCATGAGAAGACCTAGAAAACCTCTGTGGTGACTTCAAGTCTTTGGCATTACCATCAAATCATCTTTCCAACGAAATTATGTAATTTTCTTAGACTAATCTATAAAATAATTTTATTATATGTAATACTTTGTATAGACATATATAAAATTCATTTTACAGAAGCAAAGGTCAAAATACTATGCAACATACAAAGAGTTTATGGAATTGATCTTTCTAATAGGATCCTATTAAGTGTACTAATGCATCCACTTTCAGCAACTTTAGCAAAAGTCAAAAGTCTGATTTTTTCTTATGCATCTGGGCACATATCAGGAATTTATATACAGCAAAGCAGCAAAGCTGCCAGCACAGGCCAATTCAAGCCCCCCTAAAGAACCACTGTACTTTAGGACTCAATATGTTATACTCAAAATTCTTTACACTCAAAATTCAATATACTCAACATTGTTTTACCAATCAAAAACACACATCGTATAAATGCTGGTTAAATAAAATAAGAAGTAAAGCAACATTAATAATATAAAACACTGTATTGGGAAGATAATTTCATTACGGTCTTATGAACATTAGACACTAGCATATAGTGAGTTTGTAATGACATCAGCTGAATCCAGTTAGCACAGGATACATATACTTCAAAAGAGATACCAACAAGTCCTAACAAAGATGGATGGAACTAAGCAGAGTATGGATCTGTACTCCCAAGACCCAACTCCACTACTGAAATCAAACATTCTGCATAACATTTCTCTTATTGACACCCCAAAGTCAGGCACTAATAGGAGAGATACACCTAACAATAGAAACATGTCCAGAATTGTCTATCACTGCATGTCAGTATCCAGGATTTTCTACCTTTAACTCACGTAATGTTTTTCGCAAACCTTCATCAGGAGTTCCTTTTCACTTTTAGAGTATCTCTCTATTCCCAGTCCCTCCCGATTACCACCATCACTGTTGTAGCACAAAGGCTCACAACAATAGTTTTATAATGGTGGAGGCATAAATAAGAAAATCATTTGGACAAAAAAAAAAAAGAGGGCCAGACAAAACACTCCTAAGAGGTGATACTGGAGAAAATAACAACTTGTATAGACATACATTTTTATTATCTTCGTTTTTATTTTATTGTATTGTTTTAAAAATGCAAAACTGAAACAAAGTCAAAGTACAACTGTGTTTCCTGGTTACCTTGGTAAGGCAGAAAGCACAGAACTATCACTTTAGGTATTCTTCTGAATGACCGTATTCTACTCCAGGCACACAGAAAAGTACAATGTAAATTAGCAATTTACAAACAGGACTTTTAAATACTTAATTATGTATGTTATACTTTAAATAAAATAAAATTAAAAGAAATATCAAGAAATGTTTACCCAGCCTCTCCAGGATGGAATATAGTGGAGAGTGGATTGTATCAAATCCCATAGTTAATCTGATTGCCTTAACAGGGTCCTTAGAGCCAATGTGGCTGTTGCCCTCCAAGTAGATTTTACATTATAGCAAGAGATGAAATTTCTTGAAAATTCCATCACTGTTCCACTGTAATTTAGACAACAGTAAGAAAGAGTAGATGGGGCAAACCATGGAAAAGAGAAAAAGATAAAGAGTCTTCTCCAATGCAATAGAACTGGCAATTGTGCAAATTCATACAGATAGCAACAACTCCGCATTTCTCCTTTGGTGTTCCTCTGGATGTGCTTCATTCTAATTGTTTCAACTGACAGAGTACTAGGTTTACACATACTCTGCAAAAAAATTGGGCCTTAAGTTTACATAATCCCTAAAGTCATGACAAGCTGATGCAAACACTGGGGTAAATTTGAGGTAACTTTTGTTTCCTACCAATTAAACACAGGCTAAATATGGGTTCCATTTTCTTTATTACTATTTTATTCACATGCTTTCAAATTTCTTATGCCCTTAATTAAGTTCAAGGCCTAGTACCACGTAAATATGAAGGGGAAATTCAGACAAAGGTACTGTTTCAAATGGCCTACAGATTCTAAAAAAGTCATATATTCTGTTCAAGTTCTTGGTATTTAATGAACTAGATTTGCTGCACATTTCCCTTTGCTGTAAAGGGTGGAAACTGGCATTTTGTTCCAAAGGTAGTATTTCATAGTCACAGAAAGCCCAGAGCTGGCTACAATATGAGGCAAGTTTAAGTGTATTCGGCAAATAAAAACAACTGATTTGTTTAAAGTGCTTCGGAGGAAAATAACTAAACAGACAGGATGAAACTATGCAGATAAATGCAGCAGATAAACTATGCAGTAAATGCAGCCTAAACTATTCTTGAGTACATTTCAGCTATAGGATGGAGATAATTACTGCTGCCCACTGATACAGCCAAGTCATTGCCTACTTCACCATGCTTCAAACATTGGTTAAGCTTCATGTTATACCTTGGTCTGTTTCAACTAGGACTTTAAGAAAATGCTGTTTATCTATGCGAAAACTTACTAGGTTACCCACCAGTCATAGAATCAGAGATAAACTGAGAAGACAGGAGGATGAAGTGCAAAAATGCTTCTTTTGAGGACTATACCAGCACTTCAATTTTTTGATATATCTGCCTCTGCAGAAGGTACCTGTGACTGGAGGGTTCTGGTTTAGCTGCTTTTCCTAGATGCTGAAAGACACCCTGACTTTTTACTCAGCTAAGCTTTACAAGTTCTTGATCTGAAAAACATAAATATGGTCTTTCAACTGAAAACAGCACTGCACATACCTTCAACCCAGTTTCCTCACAGCATCACAAATTGACCATCTACAGTTTCAACATCTTGTAATCAGTTATGTCTGCCCATTTATTTTTCCAAATAGATACTTCTATTCCCAGCCCTCCCAAGAAAACAGATGTGAACTCCCATCTCCTTCCCATCCTCTCTTGTTAATTTTGTGTTGTTTTCTCTACAGGGTAACCCACTTTCACTCAGTATCTTGACTCATCTTGCCTTAACCTCTGGACAGGAGGAAGCTGTAATAAAGACACAGACCTCTGGACGCAAGGAGAAACTGGCCTCGTTCATTTCCATCTAAACTAAACTTCCTAAACTGAACTACCTAAATTAAATTCTCCCTACTAGTTGGAGAGCTGTGCAAGTCTTTCAGACAGGAAAGTCAACAAGGTTAAAGATTTCTACTCTGATGTGTCCCCCCTCCAAACTTATGAATTCAGGCACTTTTATTGTGTAGTAAGTTACAAGACAACAGAAGATACACTAGAGAATGTCATCTTGAAATACTGGTGAACATCAACTCAGAAAAATTACTGTCATCTAGTTTCAATAGCTCTAAATCAGATTTTAAGTTTCTGAGGAAAACAACTGTTGTGTACAAGTGTAAGAGCTGGACCTCCCAGTGCTGAGTATTTTAGCGGCACCAGCAAAACGATTAGAAATAGAAATACAGATTTTTTTTTCTTGCAAGAAATGCCACACGCTGCAGGTCTGAGTGATCATATGCATTATTCTAAACCGATTATTTAGAAGTTTAAATCATGAAAGTACTTACGTCCATGCTACCACAACACGTATTATGCTTCAAAGAACAGTTTCTTACCCTACAGTAACTGCAGTTCTTTGAGATGTGTTGTCTATAAATTTTCAAGAGTTTGGGTTCTTACAAGCAGTAATGCCTGCTGCAGCATGCCCTTATTTTTTCTTTTTTCCCTTGTTGAAAATGTAAGAGGGGATAACTAGAATGGGGGAAGAAGAGCTGATCATGTAGAAGCAGCCAGGAACTACAGAAATCGGTAACAAAAGCAGGAGGACACAGAGAATTCCTTGACCAGCGGGGTTAAGTATTCGTACATAAAAGAGTATTAGACTGCTGCTAGGGTCAAACAACAGAACTGACTGCAGTAATTCAGGAAGGCAGAACTGTTCAATAAGTATTTCTGTTCTGTATTTAGGTAAAACCAAATAATGGTCTTATCACTAGGTAAGAAAAGCTTCCCACTGACAGTAAGTCAGGAAGATGTAAAAACAGCTACTGAAACAAACACTTAATAAATCAAAAGATTAGAATAATTTTCATTCAATAATTTTAAGAGAAGGCTGAAGAGCTCTCTGCAGTCTTAATGCTGCAAAAATGGGACCATATGAATGCTCCAGCAGCTTAGAAAAAAGCTAGCACTGTGGTAACACTGAAAAAGGGTAAACAAAGACTCAAAGATATACGGAAAGAATTAATGCCACTCAAAATAGGATAATGGGAACAATTAGCTTCAAAAGTTGTGGTTGTTTTTTTTTTTAAATCAATGATGACACAATTCTTGATATACTTGAGAGTTCTGCACAGCAAGTGACTTATTAGGATATAGTAAAACATTTTGATTATGAAAAATGAAGTAAAAAGAACACGTGGAATACATGGATTAAAAACTGGCATGAAGTTTAAATGCAGATTGAGAACTATCATTTCTGTATGATAAATAATGAGGACATGTCATTGACAACGTGTATTTCTCCCACATCTCTTTTGACCTTAAAAATTACTACCTTTTGAAAAACTATCTTCTACAAGCAGGGAAAGACAACCAACCCATCTACAATCCAGCCTTATCTACAAGGGAGCAAACGCAACCAGGATCCTGGTGAGCATTCCTGGCATTATGAAAAGACAGCAGTTGTCCTCGGTAGAAACTTCAGATGCTTTTTATGAGCCAGATGCACTGACTTGAGAGATCAGAACCAAGGTATGTGGTCCTGCCAGGAGGTTCAAAAGGCAAGAAAACTGCACAGAACCTGAAACAATGGACCTAAAGTGCTGACTTTAGAAGATGAGTTTCCAGCCTTCTTTTTATGTTGAAGCAGTAGTGGAAATAAAATCCCTTGCCTCTTTCACTTCATGGATACTTGCCATACATCCCCACAGGTGCAAGACAGTTCTCCTTTTGCTTCAGGAGTATCTTGTAAAAAGTGTATTTGAAATTGAAAAAGCAATGAGTACTTGAAACTGGATAATATATTCTTTTGTGAACGTCCTGGGGATTGCTGAGCCTAAGATAACTCAGGTTAACCTCCTTAACCTTGAAATTCTAAGTTACATCACTATGCACTCAGCATACACGACAAAATATTCACTCAAGAGCATCATATCTACAATAAAGTTTCACCTCACCACCATGGGCTGCATTTTGAGCTGTTTTGGAACACAGAGTAGAAAAGCACATGAAATACAGACACAGAGGAAGGATGCATCAATTCAGTCTTTACAAGAACTTGAAGAAAAAAATCGAAATCTATTTCTCAGCAGCAGCTACTGCATTAAAAATAATCAGACAAACTAAAGTTATGCCAACTTTTTTACACCTGAATTGAGATAATTTACTATATGGTGTTACAAGCAAGCTTGTGAAATACATACAAGCATGATAGTCTAATTCTAGCAGAATTTATTAATTTCCTTTGAAAATTAGGAGAAAATAATGTAATTTAAATGCTGAAAGCAAACTATTTTCACATAAATACATAAACAGCTCTAATTCCTGCACTAACTTAAATTTGTCAAAGCTCCCAATTCAATTTCTCAAATATAAAAAACAACCCAGCAGTGGGGGAATTGTTTTTAACTATTTTCATTTTACAACATGAAAACTAAATGCCTCCTACGTAAATGGGATAGCCCAAAACAGACATTTTAAATATGATGGAAATATTTACTCAACATCAATGCTTCCATTTACTTCCTGCATTACATATAATTTTCTAAAATTCAATTTCACCACCATTGTCCTGGTTTCAACTGGTATAAAGTTAGTATTCTCAGCAGCTGGTACAGTGCCGTGGTTTGGACTTTAGATGAGAATAATGTTGATAACATATTAATACTCTACTCAGTTATTAATATTCTAACCAGTCAAGGACTTTCAGCTTTTCCTACTGGTCTGTCAACAAGAAGGCGGGGGCGCACCCAAGAAGCTGTAAGGGGACACAGCCGGGACAGCTGACCCCAACTGACCAAAGGGATATTCCATGCCATGTGACATCACGTTCAGTGCATAAAGCCCGGGTAAGAAGGGGGAATGTTCAGATGTCTTCCCAAGCAGCCATTGCACGCGATGAAGCCCTGCTGTCCTGGGGATGACTGAACATCTGCCTGCCGAAGGGAAGCAATGAATGAATACTTTGTTTTGCTTACCTTGCATGCACGGTTTTTGCTTTACTTATAAAACTGTCTTTATCTCAAGCCGTGAGTTTTCTCACTTTTGCCCTTCTGACTCTCTCCCCTATTCTGCTGCTGGGGGAGTGAACAAGCGGCTGCGTGGTGCTCAGTTGCCAGCTGGGACTAAAGCCCGACACAACATGCCCTTCTCTCAAAACTTGGTATAAAGAACGCCTTAGAAGGAAAAATTGCATAACTGAAAATAAAATTAATAAGGTTAAAAACTGGAATGTAAAAATAAAGAAAAAAAACTAAGTTATGTAATACTGAAAACCAGCCAAAACTTTTTTGTAAAGTTCGAGATGCCAGAAGAAAGCTATGCTTTAGGTAGCATTCTGCATTACTTCATCCAAAGCATTAAAACATTAAAACCACCATCCCTGCAAGTAAAACTGTGAATACTCCATTTTTAATTTTGTTTTGGGATTTAGACTGTTTTACCTAACAGACATTTGACCAAAACCTCACAAGATACCAGCAGATGAAGATAAGTTGTCACTTGGGCAGCCTTTTAACTTCAAAAATTATCTGCCAATTTCATGGCCAAATTAAAATAGCTAAATCACTTCAGCATGATAAAGACTTCAGGTTCTGGCAGGAATGGAATGAAGTCCCCACCACAAATAGCCAACCACTCCCACTCTCTATTCAGCTGGTATACGTTGATTAAGAGGCAAGACAGTAAGCTTCAATGGTAGCGGGCAGACGAGTCTGTAAGGAGCCATGTATACTCCTGCAGAGGAGGAGCAGAGAAGACATATAAATTAAAACCTGGGTTTTGTAGTGGCATTTTGAGGCAACTCTTGAAACGAATCCCTCTGACTTTATTCCAGCTGTAGACCAACCTGGAGAACTGCTTGCAGTTTATTTTTAAATGAATAAATCTTCCAGCTGAGTGTGTTCAGGTTTCTTTCTGGTCACTTGCTAGTTTCTTCAGATGCTACTGGAATGAATAGTCAAGTATCACAAAAAAGGCATCCAGCATCTTAGAAGTTAAGCAACCTTGATAAGACCTGGTAAAATCGCCTTTTTCAGGAAATAACCAATCCAAAACTTTGATTCATGACAATAAATCAGCTGAGACACTACTACAATTAAATTCTGATTAACACTGCTAAGTCTCCTTTGTCTGGACAAAGACTTAAGGACAAAAAAAACAAAAACAAAACAAAACAAAATCAAAGCAAGCAAACAAACAAACAAAAAAAAAAACAACTTGAAAATTCTTTCAAATTGACAAAACTTACAGGATCAGAAACATGAAAACCAAGTTTGTATCTTTCAGTATCCTGCATTTTTCCAAAAGGAATGTTACTTTCTGTGAAATGTTTGCAGAAGAAAACCATAAATATGCTAATAAACACCTTTTGTGATCAGGTAAACTGCTGAAGAGTAATGTGAACTGTGTGCATAACTGCTCTTTTTGTCGTGTACAATGCAGTATTTTATTACAAGCTGCCAACAGAAAGGAGCAGACTACTAGAGAACCTTCTCAGGTTTAACTTACTCTTGAGCCAGAAGATGGAAGCCAGAACACAGGTAAGAAAGAGATCTCCTTGCCAGTGTTTAACACCTAGATTCTATTTGATATAGCTCTTTTTTTTTGGAAAACAATGCTGAAGAAAGTTTCAGCTATGACTAACCAATACCCTTCCCCTCCCTGCAAGGCAACACTAAGCACAATGAGGAAGAATATGAGCTCTAACAAACATTCTAAGGTAAGACAAACTCAGCCAAGACTTTTCAGAACAAATTCAATGCAATGGAAATCTCTGTGTAGGTACACCTGGTATAGAGAATGTTTTGGTAGAAGCATAATTACTGAACATTTTTCATAGAAAACCGTACATTTACTTGGCAAATCTATTAGCTTTGTATTAGAATTTGTGATTAGTTTTCATTATGTAAATGAAACGTAGGACCTAGGTAAAGACATTTTTTCCTCTCACGGAGTCATGAGAGCAGTAAAGACGTTCCCTGCTGTCCACCTGGGAAGTGAGGTTTGGAAAAACATCTCTCACACATTGGGCTGTAGCTAGCAAAATCTAAAACCCAGTCCCCAGTTTTCACAACTACACTGCTAACAGAGCAATCTGTGTTAGACTTCAGATAATTACTAACCATCTCTGACCCAAGACTAGGAATATGCTCTTTTTATTTTTACCTCAGGTCGAAAAGTTCTACTAAATGAAAACAGAAAATACAGTCCGACTATTTGTTATGGAAGGAAGTGTATTATCTGGGCTGAGGGCAGAAAATACAGGGAAACCCTTCTTATCTTGCTTCAAAGCTTGTTGGTAGTTTGCAGAAGAGCAGAATCAAGCAGCCTCTCACCCTTCAGCTTTAACTTCTCTCATTCTGCTATCCCTTCCACATATCTTCCCCTTTCAGTTAAAACTAAACTGTTTTTCCTCATTGCTTTTTTGATCTGCAATTAAGGAAATATATTTTTGACTGCAATTTTTTTTTTTTTTATAATTTCCCTATCTGCTTTTAATTGCGTATTTCTTCTTAAACCTAAGAAAAGGTGCCATATTGTAAGGGTTTATAAATAAGACAGGGAGGAACATCACTGAAAAATATTATCTCAGACAACTTTGTTACAGACAAAATACCAGACGTACCAGAAAAGATGCTGAAGGTCAATCAAGATAATTCAGTCTGATTCTTTTAGTTAGAAAGAGTTTCACCTTGATTATTACTTTGAAAAGTGAGTTTCTTGTAACATAAAGGAGGGACCAATTAAATTATCCCCAAATTTAGGGGATGGTAGTTTTAATAACTTGTCTAGGAATAGTAAATGGACTGGAAGTAGGAAAAATGTCACTATAAATCTCCACCCTATCTTTAATATAACTGGGTGTTTATAGCTATTCACATCAGGCAATAGTTTCTGCTGTTCATCTACTGCTTCTGCCTATTTAATCACATTTCATATAACCCATTTACTCTCTCTTCTCTTCCCATGTGAAATTCCTCACAGGAAAATACATATAAGGAATGCTTGATGAAACTCTTTTGCATTTAATGACGAACCACCATTAAAACACTCTCTAGGACTGTCAATAGACAAATTAATACACACAGCAGGCTCAAATTCTTTTCCATGAGTTTTTTCTTTTGATTCTTCTCTCCTTTTCCTTTTTACCTTTCTTCTGAGGTTTCTGTTATGTTACTCCACAAGCAATACCATTAGCTACATGGTGCTATACCAAATATAAACCTCAGAAATAAAGTAGTTCTCATCATCCTTGTATTTCTTATTAGCCACGGGGACCTTTTTCCAATTCTGACATCTGAGTTTAGCTTTAGTATCACATACGATACATGGTTTTTTGTTACTGATGTCTAAATCCACTGTCCTCATAGGAAACAGGGCTCTTGTTACCTCTTGATGTGACAGGGACAAGCCAAGACTTTCTGTGGTCACTGGAAATAGGAAATTTAAGAATCATGATTACCCAGCAGAGCAAATAACATAAATTTGGTGCTCTTGCCTACAAGCCAATGAAGAGCAGGCTTATCAAGGTCTGTGTAACTTTGCCTTGGGAAGTTTGTAACATAGAAGTGATTTCCAAAACAGTAAGAACTAGAAAAACATCCCAGCTTATTATTTTACATTCAAATTTTAGATTCCAAAAGGAAAGCAAGCTTCCTGACATAGAATCAGTATCATAGAATCATGGTATCAGTATCAACAACTATGTAAGTATTATCATCAGAAGACTTTTAAATCAAGTCAAATTCAGCAGCTCCTCTAGGCATTTCTCGCTTAACATTGCATTCTTCTCGCATGCTTAAATAGGCATATCATACAAAACATTTATGTTTTACTTAAACACTTATGCTTCAGTATCTTAATGAACCAGAGCCCTGGATTACCTGATTATAGCAAAACAGTAACTCCCAAGCTATTTTGTGCAACAGTTCCTTCCCAAATTACTACTGCTCACTCTGCCCCTCAAAACTAGCCTATGTACAATTTCACAATGATGAGATTAAACAGCTTCTGGTACAGCAAAATATGTTGAACCTCAGTCACCTCTTATTCTTTCTTTTAGGTAGCTATGCCCTGAAATTTGGAACACACTGTATCAAATTTACCAAATAAACCTGTCCCTTCCAACTCTAACCTTTTGATAGACGTGTTTTTCCCCCACATTAAGAAATACCTGTTTTAAGAAAATTGCCTTTCTTCTCTTCTGACAGAGGTACTACACACTGCTAAGTTTACCATTAACAATGGTACATTCTGAAACAATACAACTATGTAGTACTGGAAATCGAGGTACATTCTTAAGCACAGGCTCCATTTTCATATTTATGTGCTTGTTTCACTTCTTACACACATTCTGTATATCATAGTTACACTGATATTAAATCAGTAGGAAACAAATCTAACGAAACAGCGAATCAATAACAGCACCTCAGGGGGTCTCAAAATTTTCAAGGGAAAAAAAGCTGTATCAACAGAAATGTTTGGATTTTCCATGCAAACTTCATCTATTCAAGACTGGGAAGAATGGGGTATGCTAATGACACTGCTGTTTTAGAAGAGTGGCAGTTGATAGTCAGATTTCCCCCTTCATAATGTACTGTGCCGACCTTTCGTGTGGTTAAGACTTAGAAGCACCAATAAACATTGTATTAGAAGTGCTGTTAACCAATATAACCAGTTGGGAGTTACAGGAGCCTACAGGAGCCTATACTAAAAGAAGTGAGGTGGGACTGTGTTCTGCCATTACAGCAGTTTCCAATGGAACAACAGTATCAAATAAAATCCATCACCACCATGTTTAACCCACTGTACTTCGCAGGCTTCCACAGAAAGACAGTAATATTATGATTATCAGCATTCAAACAAATCACATGTAATAATACAAACAATTTTCTGCAAAAAAGAGTAAAATAAGTACCTGCAGGACTGCCAGCATTTTCTCCTTGATGCAGCTGAATACCAGCAGAATCTATAGAGTTTACTGTAACTGTCTGTAGATTTGGCAATTGAGCAGTGCTTAGACTAACTGGAGTTGACGTCAATGCCCCACCTGCTGCAACTTGACCAAGAGTGAGAGTCTGCACAGGGGTTAGAGTTATTTGTTGACCAGGTGCATTCTGAATTTGCAAGTTCTGCAAGTTCTGAACTCCTTGCACTTGAAATGTCTGCCAGGTTATCTGCCCAGAAGGGGTCACTGTTTGTGCCTGAATTAAAAAAGTTCCAGGATTCAGCTGCAGTTGAAGATTTTGAAGAGCCTGCTGGGATATACTTTGACTTGCTTGCACACCGTGGATTGTCTGTTGCGCAATACCTTGTACAATCTGGGCTTGACTGGTTGGCTGCTGAGACTCTTGAAGTTGTATGTGTTGTACAATTGGCTGTGCTGTGGAGACCTGAATATTCTGAGCCTGTGTGTCATCAGAGACTGATGTCTGGATGTAATTTCCCTGAAGATCAGAACTGTGAACTTGACCACTAGTTGTGGTCAAGTTGTTTGCATTTTGTTCCAATATACTTGAACTGTCTATGGTAACGGGCAATTGTGATGAAGATGACGTTGGCACAAATAAGTCATTATCAGTGGCGGTTTCTGTAATTTCAGGAGAAACTTGCTCACCAGTCCTTTCAGAAGTATCTGAACTATCCATGGCCTGTCCAGTATTTATCAAGTGGCCGTCTGCATTAATGCCGGCTGTCATGGTTTGGGAACCACTGCCAAGTCCCAGAGAATCTAGATCAACACTGTTGATGGGTACAAAAGTAATATTTCCTGGCAGTCCAAGAGGGACGTTAGCAACTACTTGTGCTTGGCCAGGAAAAGACGAACCACCAATTGCAACTCCCTGAACCTGGACTTGACCAGACTGTGATAAGATATTCTGAATATTAGCTGAAGGTGTTCCAGAGGCAATGATGGTTTGATTAGAGCCAGGAATGATCTGAATTTGACCAGTCTCTTGATTTATACTGCTATTATCAGAAGAGGCTGCAAAGCCAAGTTGAACCTGCTGACCATCCGCTGTCTGGATCTGGGGTATTACTTGGTATTGTACGTTAGACACTGTACCATTCGACGAATCTGATCCTGGTGCAACAGAAAAGATTTGTTGATTTTGCAAACTCTGAATAGGAAGGACATACTGCCCACTTGAAGTTACTGTGGCAGCACCTGGAATCTGTACTATATTACCAGCTTCATCCTTTATAGTGGCAGGAGCCGCAGACAAGACCTCCCATCTATTTGGAGTTCCTGTTAATTGCACAGAAGCCAAATCCCCTGTCTGAATAAAAAGAAAAACAAAAAAGACAAAATTGAAACAAGAGACATACAGACTATATGCTAGAACAGTCATGCAATTCAATGCTAGAGATTGATACACTACTGGAAAGCATGCAGTGCAGCCCACATGAACAACAGCAACCAGATTAGAACCATGAAATACAGATTTTTTAAGTGAGCTAATGCCTAAGTCAGGGTAACCAACCTGTGGTTCGTGAGCTGCATGTGGCTCGCGAGCAGGTCAAATGCAGCTCCTGTGCCACGGCTATGTCAGGTGACCAGCAGCAGGGTTATTCTGGTGTGGAGGCTGCTGGGTAATCCAAATCCCTGGCTGTGGGAAGAAGGGAGCTGGCAGGGGCTGCTGGAGCTGTCATCACCAGGTTTCCCCAGGACTCAGATATGCTTTACCTAGCCTGGCACCTACTGCACAGAAGTGGAGGATGTGCCGTGAAGCCAGTGTTACCTCTGTCTCCTGGAGCTCCACTGCCTTTTGACTGTGTCACATATGGCATGGATGTGCACATTGTGACTCTCAGCAATACTGAGTGTTAAGAGGTGACTTAGTCTCACAGCTGGAAAGATTGGACAGCCTCAGTTCAAGCAATACATAATACAAAGTCTTAGTATTTATTACTAGTTACTGTTTCACTAGGGAAGAAAGCCTCTAAACTAAGGATTTTTATGCTGAAGTTAACAGTTGAATTAGTCATGTGTATCCATTGCGGGGGGGGCAGGGAATTGAAAAAATCTATCTTCATTAAGTTGGAACAATAGAAAAGGTCAATTTTTCAGAACAGACCCCCAAATGGTTGAAGATTAAAGAATCTAAGGCACGATGTAATATGCTTTAGTTTCTTATTCAGTAAAGAAAAGGTAAATTGCACTTACCTTTCTTTACCAAAGCAAGCTTTTTCAGAATAGAGTATTAAGAATTAGATTTAACATCCTGCAACGCTTAGCACAGATTTGTGTAGTCAACCAACTCGGTACTGTAAATAACCATCAATCTAAAAAAGACGCAGTTAAGTTTCTCCTTATCTCTTGTATGACACTACAGCAAACCAATGGAATAACTTAATATTTAGCAACAAGTAACTAGCTTATCTTACAGCTCATTCAGCTCTTGTGAAAAAAATATTTCTCTTTGGGCTCCTTCTGCACTAAGCCCGTGACCACTCCTGGTGGGGAAGTTACCAGAGTGTATCGCAGCTTCCTTCTGATGCTGCAATCAGACTTCCTTTAGAGTAAAACCTGGATACATAAAATACAGCACACAGCTTATTCTTCTCCAACATGGCATTGAGACTTAGCCACCCCAAATGTATCCTGCAGCATGCATCTGAAAGAATTTAGTCCACAGTATAGGCTGAGACACCACTAGTTTCACTTTCATATCCTATTCTGAGCTGTGATACCAAAATGTTTACATGCACAAGAAAAATACTCTATTTAAAATCTGTGTACTTATTAAAAAACAGTTTTACTGTGCTTGGCAAGCTTCATTCCCAATAAGAAAACACACATCTTGGCTCTAAATTCCTCTCAAGAGCTCTTCAAATAATAATTGTGAATTTAAAAAAAAATAATGTTAGCCTTCTTTTGCCCTCAAACATATTATAATCCTTCAGGTAGTTTATTAGTAAATAGGTACAGCATCACCAGAAAAAAACCAACTAATTTTATGGCCTTAATGCTACAAGGATCAGAAAGAGAAAAAGGAGTAATGGTAATTCCATTTTATTATTTTCTTTTCCTCTGATATTGATTAGCCATTCATTTAAAGAACATACTAAATGTTCTAGTCTTTCAAGCTTATAATTTATGAATTAGTAAAAATTATGTAGTATTCCATATCACACCATCTTATCTAGAAAAGGGCAAAAAATTCCATTTTCCTCTGCTACCACATTAGCTTTACACTCTTTGTGTTTAATATTGTTTATTCATAGGTACTGTTTGCTGAAATGCTGCTAAGAAAGCTCGTAACTATTTAATTCACTAGTATATAAATACTAACTAAAGGTCTTACAAAGTATCAAAAGACCCACTGAAGTCCTAGATAACCATCAGTCAGAATATACCAAAAGGAGAAATATTATTTTATATGTTTAACGTTTGCCGTTATAAAATAAACATATAATATAATGTGCTGATAGAATCTATTAGAACAAGAGAGAAAGAAAAAGTAATGGGAACCATTACAAGACTGATATAATTTCTCACTGATCCAAGTCTATGTACAAGCAAGTATTGAATGTTCAGGCTATAAACTAACCTAATAAGCAATACTATATCTACTCATATGCTATACTTAAGTATGTATTCCTTCATAGAAATAGTTCAGAGGGAACCTGTCTCCTTCCAATTTGGAAATGACCTAAGTTATTTTTCTCCTCCCCAAACATATGTTGATTTCCATATCACCACTCAACAGCCTTTGACCTTTTCATGTTGGACCCACATCTCACCTTTTCATGGTCTCATGAAACCTTCCCTCAAATCCTGCTCTGTAAGGGTTTTAGCTCAATAGAGCCACTCTTTTAGTAGATGCGCTTGTCAGTCCATGGAGAAGTTCAGGGCAGCCATGCACATACGAAGCCGAAGCTATTGCTATATGACACTATTGCTACACACAGTACACAAAATGCCTGTTATTCCCATGTTGCTCTTACAGCTGCCTGTATCAGACACTACCAGATGAATCATGAGGAGGGAGGGGCAAAAAGAGGGTGAGGCTTTCAAGAAGCTATCTGGCAGCTATCGAAACTACTAATATTAAACTATGAGAAAACCCTGCATGGTAAAAAGTATTTGAGGATGATCTCTAACATTAACTGGCTTGACTTCTATACCCTTTCTCAAATCCTGCCGAGCTAGTAGGGCATTTCTTGGGACTCCTTTTCCTACTAAAAAGGATTGTAACCTTTCACTGCATGCTAAAGCAATTAAGCATTGTTGTAGTAACTTGAAATTCTACCACTGATGTAGAAGAAATATCTACAGCCTACTTGCTTACTGATCTTCACAGCACAGTCCTAACAAAGCTGAGTTTGTTTGCTGTCTCTCAGTCATCCGTGAAAAATACTTAGGGTGTAGAGATAAAGCAACGGTTCTTTTCCTTATCAACTAGTACTCAGACAGCAATTATTTGGAAGCTGCTCCTTTAAGAGAAGGCTGGACGGTTGCAATCCAAAGGCTGTGTGTCAAGAGGAAGGGACAAAGATCTAAGGAAAGTTCAGCATTAGCACTACTCAGCCAAGGAGGAGAGAACAGGAAGCAACACAGAGTTCACTGAAGTGGTATCAGGAAACAAGAGAGAGACAGGAACAGAGCAAAGAGAGTAGCTGGCACAAGGCACAGGCAGAATTTAAAAATTGAATGATACATCCACATGAAGAATGGTCAAGTACCACCAAAGAGCAGAATCAAGAACCGCTGTTCAGCCTGTCTTCTGATTCTTTACCAAGCCTTGTTTAAGTTCCAATGGGTAAAACAAAGAGATCTCTCTGAGACAAAATTCTCATCCCTGAAGAAATGAGGGGTCATGGTAAATAAAAAACTAATAATTATCTTCTTTAATTTGTTTAGAGAAAATAAATTAAAAAAAAAAACAGTAAGTCAAATGTGGAAGGAGACAAGAGAAACATATACAGAAGCTAGAATACCTTTAAGAAGTGATTTAAAGCATGTTGAGGAATAGGACTTGTGTTGAAAACAATAAAACATCCTTCCCAAAGTAAAACTGGAAAGGGCAAAACACCCCTGTAAGAAGGGGTATATGTTGTAGACACCTGCTTTTCAACATGTCAAATGTGATCAACTGGACACATGCTATTAGCCTTCAGTGTTTTATTGCTAAATAGCAACCCTACATTTATTTGTGCCAGTCTACTGTGGACTGCTTTTTGCTGCACTTTTCAGAAAGTCACTTTTGCCCCATTTATTGCTGGAGCAAAAGCATCAGCAAAATGAGCAGAGGTGGACAGATAATGAGTCACAAGCTCCTAAACATTTAAAAATCACATACCTAATGAACAAGATTGGCCACTGCCTCATCCAAATTGTTGTTTTATGAAAGAGTTAGGGCTCTAATGCATGAGTTTAATACCATGTGTTTACCAAGCTACAGTAACTATCTGTGCATTCTTAGGTCATTACAAACCTAAGATAAAATGCACTTGCTTCAACTCTTTCATTAAGGTATGAGCTAATACATTCTATCTTGTATTTGACATAGGTTAAAAACATGTTCAACACCAGCCACTGTGGTTCAGCTGACACAAAGCTGCTTGTTAAGGCAAATTAATTCTGTTGCATGTTTCAGACCTCTGACAATGAAGCCACTCAATTCAGAGAAATACATTTGCCCAAATCAAAAGTTTGGAGAATCAAAGAATGTTTCAGGGAAAAAGTATTATCTGGGGCTGCTTAAAATGTTAGTTTAAGAGATAACTGCAATCCAGTAAAACATATTCAACATTTAACTGTGTCTCATTTAAGAAACACCTTCATCTTTTTGCTTGAGATGGACAATCGGACCCAAAACTTTAATAGCTTGTTTTTAATCAGAAGTTCAGGAATTGTCTAAATTAAGGCAATACAATGTCTGTGATGTTGTAGAAACAAGAAAGCTGCAGTGTTAAGGAATGAGACATGGCAACAAGGAGGCATTTTTAACCAGACTGTATGTAACTTCATTGTTTTTATTAATTATTAACCTCTATATGTGTATTAATCTCTGTATAACTGCATGCCAAACTAGAATTTTGCATAGAAGTACATGTAAAATGGTTTGTTTTTCTTGTGCCTTCAACTTAAAAGTCTCACCCAGACCATCAAGAAGGGCAAGAAAGAGGACTTGAGGAAGGCAGTGGAGCAAAAAACCTTAAAAAACAAACAAACAAAAAACCTTCAAATGACCTAAAGGGGGTCATTTGACCTTGGGGGGAGGAAAGGCGATCAGAAGTAGTCAACCTAGACTGAGGAAGGGGAAATGATGCTTAATTAACTAACCTGACAATCTTCTATGATGAGATGACTAGCTCAGTAGATGGGGTGAGGCAGGGTATATAATTTATTGCTACTTGAGTCAGCCTTTTGACTCTGTCCCCCGTAACAAAAGAAAAAAACTTTGGTTTTTAATGTAAGAGTGATCAAACCCTGGAACAGGCTTCCCACAGACGTTGCGGAGTCTCCAACCTTGGAGGTATTCTAAAGCCACTGGTCACAGTACTGAGCAATCTGCTCTCATTGATCCTGCTTCGAGCAGAGGGGTTGGACCAGGCAATCTCCAGAAATCCTTATTAGCCTCAACTGTTGTATGAGATCTTACACCTTTTACTAATGTTTAAATATCAGAGAATTTTTTTAATGTTCTCTTCAAACATGGAAATGTTTTAAAGGATATATTTTCTTAATTTCCCCAAAAGCGTACAGAGAAATAAAACCATTTTTTAAGAACATCCTTAAAGCACCTGTAAAAGAACCTCTACACTTAGTTCTGATCCAGTGCTAGGGAAGACATAATTGGAATGCAAAAATCAAAGAACATTTTAAAAGGTGAGCTTTTGGACAGCAGCATGGGAAACATACTATTAGGCACTACATTCTACCTGAAATTTCTCTGTTTTGCAGAAGTATAAAATAGAGAGAGGCAAGACAATCCCAGGACCTAAACTCAGGTTAAGCTAGATGCACCTCAAATGGTTAATGTTCAGAGGCACAAACTGGAATTCCAGATTTTCATTAAGTTCTGTGAAGCACTGATACTCAATTCTAAAGCTCCAGATATGCCTGAGCAGTATTGTAACACTACAACCTTATTTGTAAAAGATACAAACAAATGCTTTGTCTACAGCAGAGAAACGGTACTCATCTTCTCCACATTGCTAATCATTAACCTCTCCAAATGTTTTCCACATATTGTTGTTGGTAAGCAACAACACAAATAAATCATTCCCTCTGCCTTTTTTTTTTTTTAAAAAAAAAGACTATAAAGAGTTAGTGCAGCCTGCAGTGCGCTAGACAACTACATACAATTGGGGCAGTCATCTCTGATAGCTCCCATTCTTTGGCAGCTGTCAGAGCAAACAGCTTTCTCAGCCAGCCTGACACTTTTCTCAATTTGCTCACCTTCCAGTCCTCCATGTCCATTCATCCCCACCCTCAGTCTCACACTGTACCCTCACCTATCCCAGCCATGCCCACCACAACCAGAAGAATGGCCCTTGGGAGCATCACAGTTCAAGACAGCATCTTTAGCTCTGGGTTGCAATGAAGTAAGAGAACATGAACAACTGATTAACAATCTCAATGCTGCAGCTTCTTAAACAATCATCTGATCATGCAACAACCATACAACTGACCTAAATTTTAGAATCTGTTTCCTCTTGTTTTCTGCCCTATGCACAGCTCTGCCACCTTCTGTTTTGCTTCTCCTTTTCATCTAATGCTAAAATCTTTGCAGATGTTTAAAGTGGAATGAAACTAGAATATTTATAACTAAATGAAAAAGAATTCTAAATATGAAAGCTTAAAGTAGAACAATTAGTCAATGATAAACAGTGAAAAAGCAAGACCCAAACTAAAATTTCTCAGGCTTTAAATTCCCAAGAGAGGGAAAGACATCCAGAGGTCAAAACATACAAGCTGTCATTCTAGGTCAGGCAGTAGTGCATATCATCCCAGCAAGGCTTTCATCCATACCAGCAAGCACCAATATTCGAGGGGAAGTTTCCATGGCAAGCATTTGAACCAACCATGGATGTAGCAGTTTCGCCACCAAGGAAGATTCTCAGGTAAGCAAGCCACAAACTTGGGACCATCTACATTAAAAACAAACACCAGCAGGCAAAACACAAAGCACTGGTGACAGGTGATCACAGGCAGAATAAATCAGGATGTCAAAGCCTAAGCTGAAAGCAGTCTCCATCAATGCACAAAAAAGAGATCAGCAGTAATGCCTCCTAGTATTTCATCATCCAAAAGTAAATATAGCTCTAACCAGAATCCTGGGCCAAGCTGAAAAACTTGTGGACTAGAGACAGCCTGCCCAGTTCATTGTCAGGATGGAAGGTAGGACAGAACCGAGTCTAGTTCTGTCGCCTGTCTTCTTCACTTGCTTCCCATACCTATCAGTTGCCACGTTCATTAGTCTTTTTATTTCCATGCTAATCCATTCAGTGGCATAAAAGTGGTACCTACTCAAACAGCAGGCTTGGATTCAGATACCAACACAGAATCAGAATAATTTCAGTTGGAAAGGACCCCTGAAGGTCATCTGGTCCAGCCCCTGGGCTGAAAGCAGGGCCAACTAGATCTCAGCAAACACAATCACGTTTGCTCCAGCTCTTCCCCAAATTCCAGACATGCAATATTCCCTGCATTCCCACGGGAGTTTTGTTGTTGCTGTTGCTTTTAAATCCTACTCCTGGTCTCTTTGGGAACAGCTGCAGCATACCATTTCAGCCAGGAAAGCAGTGTGCAATAACTGGCTAGCCTAGCATACTGGCTCCAGCCCTCACAGTTCCTACCAAGCAAATGCCAATAACACATTAACAAAAAAAAAACCCAAAACACAGCACCGCTATACGTACACATGCAAGCTCTTCAAATGCTTCTAAAAGGAAACGTCTAGTTTAACTTCTATCCATTTATATAGCTTGATAGTTCTACCAGACGTTCAGCAGTCAGACCTGCAGTCTGGGTATAGAAGATATTGGGAAAGGACTGTCTGTCTCCCCATCACTACACATTAGGCACCATCACTCATATGTAGGTATCAAACTGATCCATCTATACTCTTGGGAAAATCATGAGGACCACAAACCCCAGGAAGACAAGACATCTTTGCCCACGCATACAGATTTCATTTTGCCTATGATTTATGAGGTACCTGTAATTTAAGCCTTTTTAGCTCCTCCCTCCTTCCCTCTTTCACCACCCAATAAGATACACTGAGGGGACCAGAAAAAAAAATAAATCTTTATTGCACTAAATGCTATTCAGCATTCTATTTTTCACAAGGAATATATTTCAGGGACTTTAGTCCCTCCCCTCCCTTTACTAAGGTCATCTTAACTAACTCTAGTGTCTAGTTCAGCTACTGTAGGTATCTCCTCCAATTTATATTTAGTTCCCACACAAAACATTCTGAATCATTCAAGAGCTTTGTTGTAGGAGTGTAAAAATTACCAGAACCAGAATGCTATAACCTAACTCACAGCAGATATGTAGGAGGGGCCTATCTGCACGTATGAAAAGTAGCGAGTTTATATTCATATTTAAACTAAGATTTTGGCTTCTCTTGACTTGTTTCTGCCTTGCCCCAAAAAGCTCCTTATATAAAAACATAGTAACAGATGAATTTAACAGGAATAAAGAAGTACTATTTCAAAACTGCTTTGCTCATTTTGAATTATCAAGAACCATTTGTCCTCTACTAGTACTCTAGAACCCCATCAGACCTAGCACTGCTTGCACTAAGTGGATGTACAATCCCAGCTTTAAAATGAGAACTACCTTAAGGTAGATACAAAAAAACAAGCTATCATTTAAGCATTAATCACTTTTCAGTGTGTATCTTTATGCAAGAGACAGACCCAAGGTTCCACTTTTCATTACTGTATGTATCTGATATTATGAAAAAAGTTTTAGAGGTATCAGGCACCTAACAATGTCTGGAAAGATTTTCAAAAGTGCACTGCCCAAGAAAATAAACAGGTTCAGCAGAAAGGACACTTGAAAGGGGGTTGGAATCTTAATATATTTTTGAGCTGTCATTAATCTACAACCTGCTGCCTGACCTCAGACAACTATTTTGGTGCAGCTTCCTTTTACGTAAAGTAAGCTGAAACGTACAGATGAAAAGTACTTTAAAGTGTAGCAGTTGAATATTTAGTAAACTTATCATTTTCACATTTGTTAAAAGCTTGCCAAAGCCACTTCATTTACCAGTACAATGCTTTGCAGGTTTTTTGCTTTGCAGAATCCTCAAAGCATCAAAAACTGTTGTACAGCAAGCTTAAAAAACAAGACTTGCTCTAAAAGAAAAAAAAAAAAAGCTTTTTTGGCTTGCTTTAAAATCTTTTTTTTTGTAAATATAACTAACTAATCAGATGTAACATATATGATTTTCCAAGCACTATGGCCAAAAAATAATTCACAATGCCATTTTAAAAGGTATTTAGTAAGTCCTTTTTAATACACCGGTATTTTTTAGGTATCAGTTATTTAGAAATGCCCCACCTCTTTTAACTTTATGAGCAGAAGTCAAGAAGAGAGCTCAGCTACACCAGTTACGGAACATACAAGTTCCCATTAGGCTTTTGTTAGACAGACGGTAAAACTAGCTTCAACAAGAATACATTTCTAGTCTGCGAGATCCATCTCATCCCGCAAAGGTCCCAAGGTCATCAAGGCTCCTTTCAGAGCCGCCAGTGCATGAGAGATAAGGGCAGAAATTCAGTTTGCAACGCGACGGACCGCACGATAACTGCACCTAGAGAGAACAGCGTCGATACAGGAAGCAGCTTTCCACCACCGCGTTCGCTTCTAAACAGCCATTTTACGTCTAACTACATCCTTCCCTACAGCCAGCCTTCATTTTGTGCTCCTGCCCGGGTGCGCGGTTCCCGGCTGACAGCTAAGGAGAGGGTACCGGGGGTGCGCTCAGGTGGAGGTGAGATGCCTCCCAGCCTCGCCGGGTGCCGAGCGAGCCGCTTCGGTGCCAGGGCCG
>VZRU01011688.1:0-68900 GCA_013398155.1 Pedionomus torquatus
CCAACCACCCCATCCCACCCCCCAAAAAAAAAGTCTAGTCGCTTTCTGCTGTGTGAAGCTGGGGAATGTGCTTATCGATTCGAGTGGGAGGGAGCGGTACCCTGATGTTTCCAGGGCTTTCTCATGCGTGGTTGTGAGCTGCGGGTCAAAAACTGCCCATATTGGCAGACCGCACTAATGCTATAATGGCTGTAAACTAGAAATAGCGTGGCAATTATCCGTGGAATAATTATGTAATCTGCTTAGCAAATCACGTAATTGCTTTATAAAGGAACGCTTCAGAATTTTCTGAAACTAGCTAATTTGGTGTGCTTCTTAAAGACTGCTTACTATAATAGCAATGGGGTAGCAAAATAGTACTAGTCTGTTATGCTCGTTTTGCACTTCGCGTGTCTTAACTTGTAGGAAGGAATGCAAGTTTGTTCACAACTTCCACTCGGACCACAATCTCTGTGTTCTGAAGCAATATGGGCTTGAGTATTTAAACAGTGATGAACTTCGCCAGCTTCTGCTTCAAAATGACCCTTCCCTCTTACCAGAGGTGAGTAGTGAAAGAAGCTGTGACGGTTTCTTAGCCTTGTTGATTCAGTCAGCATCACAAAGTGGAAGAGGCTTGATACTAGATGGAGATGCTGGGTGTCATTTTAGTTGGCATAATGTGACACTGAAACTAAATCTGCATCCTCTGTTTCCACTGGCAGCTAAGGACTTGCGCAGCCCCCCTCGTGCCCTCCCTCCCCTGTCCGCAGCAGGACAGGTGAGAGAAAACAAGAAGGAACAGAAGTGACAAAACTTGTAAATGGAGATAAAGATAGTTTAGCAAGTAGAGGAAAGAAGGGAGAAAACAAGTTGTAAAGGAGGTTAGTCACCACCTACCGCAAGCAGACTGATACCTAGCAAGAAGCTTGTAGGAAGGACCCACCTCTTCTACTCCCTGACTTCTTTTATTACTGAGGATGACATTATATGACATGGAATATCGCTTTGGACAGTTGGGCTGGCCATCCCAGCTGTGTCCTCTCAATTTCTTGTCCACCTCCAACCAGCCCCAAGATGAGGGCACCAAAGTGGTGAAAAAGAGAAATCCTTGATGCTGTGCAAGCACTGCTCAGCAATAGCTGAAACATTGGTGCCTTATCAACAGTTTTGGTCACAGATCCAAAACATACTGTGGTATGGTCTGTTGTGAAGAAAGTTAACTCCATCCTAGCCAGATCTAGTACCTCTTGCCATCAAATTCAGGTCAAAAAAGTTCACTATTCCAGAAACGGGAAACCAAAGAGTTCAGGTAGTGATACAATAAAATCCGCTATCCTACATTTATGTGACTTAGAACAAAATTCCATCTGCTTGACAATGTCTATAAGATGGTTGTCCACTGAAAGGTCTTTGTAGATGTTAGCGGGGAAAAGGAAAAACTGCCAGTCACTTGGAAAACAAGAGGGAAGAAGAAACTTGTATAAGTCTAAGTCTTATAAATGCAAATGTAAACATGTAGCTGTAAAAATTGAAAAAAAAAATTCTATATGAACACATTAATTTTTTTCTTTCCTCTACCCAAGGTCTGCGTGCATTATAACAAAGGTGATGGACCTTATGGATCTTGCACCTATAAAAAGATCTGCGCCAAACTGCATGTTTGCCAGTACTTTTTGCAGGGACAGTGCAAATTTGGCAGAAACTGCAAGCGATCCCATGACTTAAATAAGTCAGAATGTTATGAGAAACTGGAGAGACAGGGAATGAGCTCAAACATTATTGAGAAACTGCCCTCCATTTATAGGAATATGTATGACATAACAAATGGCAACAGGAGCACATCTGACATAGAAGATGCCAAGTCTTCATCATACAAAGGTAAATTATACCATCTTTTGAAAACAACAGAAGAAGAATCAGTTTAGTGAATGTAACATTCTCACAGATGTCATTAAGAAATAGAATACTGAATTCACATCTTGATGTGTCTTTTAGGGGGGACTTTCTCATTGTCAGGGACAATTGAAGTAGATTTCAAGGCATCAGTGCTTCTTGAGAAGTAAAGTGCTTGGTGTTTATGAAAATCTTAAATTTGAGATTAGAAAACCATAACAGGAACTGGAAATGTGGAGCTCTAATTTTTTCTTGGTAAAAAACACAAACAAGGGTTGAGAACTGTTTAAGAAAAGTTGTAGTAGTTACTTGTATGGTTATATTTTTATCTTTTCTACTTTAAGGTAGTGATTGTCTAGCACAAGTATTCACAGGCACTAGTACCTTAGTTACTTTTCAGAAGTACAATATTTTGGTTTGTTCTTTTCTTTTGAAGTTCCTTAGAGGTGTAAGTTAAGTATGGTTTATCAGGGAAGAAGAGGATAACATATGGAAAATCCAAGAGTGTATGTGTTCATCTCTGCTATCCTCCATGCAGCTCCTTCTTCCCTTTTTTGTTTTCTTGATTTACAGAAGTATCAAATTTTGAGACTTCAGATTTTATAGCTGCCAGTGTGAACAGCTACATGGAATACATGGTTAACTCAAGTTCATCTAGAAATGTAAAAGCATTGGATTCTATTCTTATTTTGCGGTGTTAGCTAAAAATTGCCCCTGAGGAATTCAGCAGTTACAGGAAAGTCAAGTTCAGAAGGGATAGGACTTTTGAGTGTATGAGATTATCAGACTCCAGAGTCTTTCTGGAGCTGAATGCAGTTACTTAGTTATAAACACCAGTTTTTGGCATCTTCTCTACACATAGGTGCACTTTTAAGAGAGCTTGTTGAAACAAAGAGTATTAATAAGGCTTATAATTCCCCCCTCTAGAAAGAAAACACAGTTCTAACCGAGAGTCTTCAACTACAGATGATGAATCGGAACAGATCTGCTTGTATCATCTGTGCCGAAGTTGTGATTTTAAAGGTAGGCTGTGACTGTAGCAAGTCCCGTCTGTTTTCCTTTCCTCATAAGGAGGAAGTGATAGATGCCTTTCACAGAAAGGGGAAATTTTGGAGTTTATGCCTGTCTTTACATCTCATTGTAATCTTGAGTGCTGGTACGAAATTGTTTGACCTGCCTAGTATACCGGCCAGAGGAATTGTTTTGTTTAACCCTGAAATGTGTAATATCACCCTGTGTTGGAGATTGGCTAGTCCACCTGTGTTCACCTAAGGAATTGCTGAATATAGGAGACCTGTTTCCAAGGAGCTACAAAAAATACTCTGAATTCTTCATTCTTCTTTTTTTCTTCTACCACTCTTGTGTTACAGCTGTCTGAGCTGTCTCCCTTTCAAAATGTTCCAACTTATGCAGGAAAAAGGCTGCTATGCCAGCTTGCTTCTTGTCCTTTTGCCATCCTTTTCCTTCTTGATGTTCTTGACCTGTAGTAGCTCCCTGATGTACTGCACGCCTTCTCATGTGAGCTGTGTATGAGCGTTCTTGACTTTCACTGTAGTTAAGTTGCTTCTTGTTCTGCTACAAAAGCTAGCCTCAAGTATGTGTGCTGGTGATGCAATCTTCCATCCTGTTGAGGAGTCACTGCTTACTGATTCTGAATGTTTTCTCAGTGATAACTGGGCCACTGCTGCCACTGCTCTTTTTCCTGGTGAGGCCTCGATCCTTAGAGGCTTCAAGAAGTCTCTAAATGAGCTACCTCCTATCCTAAAGCTAAGCACTGGTGGGATTTTTTTTCATTTGGTGTGTCTTCTGCTTGTTTGTTTTGTTGTGTGCTTTTTGGTTTTGTTTTTTTTCTGTCACTTTTTTGTTGTTTTTTCCCCCCTCAATTATACCACTTTATGTCTTAGTGGTTAAGCATAGATAGTTGAGTATACTCTATTGTTCTGTATATGAAATAATAGCCTCATGTGAGCATATGATCCTAGTTATTTGTAAATTTTTGTGTTCACAACTGAGAAGACAAAACAGTTCTTCACCAGAGGGCTCGTGATAGCAATTTTGATGCACAAAGAGCATCTAGTAGGTACAGAAACTAAACATTTGCCTAAGCTCAAAAACTGTTTTGCTTGCTCGTGCTGATAAGTCCGGTACTATTGCTTGTAGTGATTCCATAGGGGAACACTTTCCATAGCTACGCATTTGATACTTTCACCAGCTAGATATACAGCCCTGAGATGTTGGAGTTTTTCTCACAGCCTGTGAAAATAATGCGTCTCTTACTTTTTTATCTTATTTTTATTTTTAAACTTTTATAGACAAGTGTATCAGGACTCATTTTCACTTGCCATATAGATGGCAGATCTCTGATGGTAATTCCTGGAAGGACTTGAAGAATATGGAAGAAATAGAAAAAGCATATTGTGACCCCAGTAACACCAGGTATAAACTTTTACAAAATTTAATAATATTTGGACTTTGCTGTATTGGACCAGGCTTTTGGTGGTTATAAATTATTATGCTTCTATTGCAGTCATTACGTAAGTAGCTTCATTCAGTATTCTTCTACTGACCTCGCTTTGCTGACTTACTGTTGCTGGAGGTCTGATCCCTTGTGACTTTGGCCTGAAGTCTGCATATGATCCTCTGGGTTCGGCTGGAAATGGAGTTAACTTTCTCAATAGCAGTCCTTGCAGTGCTGTGTTCTGGATTTGTGACTAAAACAGTGGTGATAATACACTGATATTTTAGATGTTGCTGAGCAGCGCAGCACTTGCCCAGACTCATGGCTTTCTCTTTTTTTCCCCACTGTGCCCTGCTGTTCTGTAGTGGGCATGCTAAAGGTGGGCAAGGGTTTAGGAGAGGATCCTCTGGGACAGCTGACTTGAACTGACCAGAGAGATCTCCCATACTGTGTAATACCATGCTCAGCAAGGAAACCTGGAGCAGAGCAAGAAGAGGGTTGGGGGTTTTGGTTTCCAAGGGGGCTGCCGGTGAACAAGTTGTTTTGATTTATTGATTTATTTACACTCCCCCTTCTTCACCTATCGAACTGCCTTTATATTAACCCATAACATCTCTGGCTTTTGCCCTTCCTGTTTCCTGCCCTCTGTCATGCAGGGGAGGGGAAGGGGAGTGAGTGAGCAGCTGTGTGGGTGCTTGATTTCTGGCCAGGGTTGATTCCCCACACTTATTCTATGTGACTGATCTGTAGACTCTAGTATTCTGGGTTGTGAAAAAATGTGTAAATACTTCCTACTGCTGCTACTGTAGGAAGTCTTAATTCTCTCTAAGAATGGCTAGAAAACTGCAGAGAATGGTGATTTTTGTCATAGATACTTGTGGGAATCTGTCTTTGGTTAGAGTTTGACCCATGATTGGAATTTATCTTCTCTTTCATCTTTTGAGATGCAGATTTGCCCCTCTTGCTGCCTTCCCCACCCCTTAGTCTATATTGTGGAACTGGTAGAATATGTTATGTACCTGGTGACAGAGAGATACTCTTGGGTGCAGAGAACCATTAAGAATAGGGAAATATGTTTAAGAGTTTGGAACTGGTTATATAGCACGAAAAGGGTATTGGAAGGCATACCAGTATGCCTTGTCCCTTGGTAGAGAAGTTACCTAGCCCTTCTTTGTTACGTCATGTCTCTTTACAGCTGTGCTTAAGTTATGACAGTGTTCTGTTTAGAATGCAGTTGGTTAGCAAGAAGAAGGCAGTCTGCACTTTACACTGATTCCGCTCATCTTATGTAACTCACTAATTTACAGGTTGATAGTGGTTACTGTGCATGGAACGGTGGCCTTCTGAACCTACGTGTGAAGCTTCTGATTATTTCTTTTTTCTTTTTTTCCCCTCCCTTTTTTAACAGATTTAGTAATGGTGTTACTGAAAGTGGCTCTATCTTGTCACGTATCTGTTTTGTGAATATGTGCTGTGGGTTTGAAAAGGTTAGACGTCTTTCTACAGCTTCCTCTGTGACCAGACCCCCTCACTTCATTCTTACAACAGAATGGCTCTGGTATTGGAAAGATGAATATGGCCTGTGGCGGGAGTATGGAAAGAAGGTAAGTGTGGAGGAGTGGGGAGACTCTCAATTCTGTTGAAAGCATGGAACTACTGAAAAATATGCAGTGTTCTCTTCTGCCACCCTCCACCCTGTCTTACTCCTACCTCTCACTCATACTGTAGAGATGGACTTCAAAGGCCTAGTAGGATCTTTTCCCTGAGAATGTCATGGTTCATGTAGGGAAGTGCTCACTGGTGAGTCACAAAAATTCCAGTTAATTCTTCAGTTAGTCATGTGAGATAGGATCCCATTAATTCGTTCTTTTCACTGCTTGTGACTAAAACTTTATTTTCTGAGGTTCCAGTAGTACTTTGTGCATCTTATGCTAAGGTCTGGTTGGTGAATGTGCAGTCTCAGTAGTAGTGTTCACCGCATGCACTTTGCAATGTAAGTTTAGGCTTCATAGGACTGCTTGGGGATTTTTAGGGGCAATTTCAACTGCTTAATGTGTAGCTTTTGCTTGGTAACCACTGTCATGCACAAAGGCTGATACGTGCTACAGCCACCATACCATTTGACAGTTGTGGTTTTTAAACTTGCTTGTAAATACCAAACCAGGAGAATCTTTCTTTTTTTTCCCTCTGGTTTTGGCCGGACAGGATGGTGATGGTGCAGCTGCTACTGTCTCCAGTGAAGACCTGGAGAAAGCTTATATAGCTGAAAGTTCTCCAAAGCTGAACTTCAAAGCTGGAAGACATGAATATGAAATCGATTTTGGAGGTATATTCTATTTGCTTTAGTTTTTAAAATTCTATTTATCTTCTTTTCTCTCCTTTCATTGCTCCCTCCCTTCCTCCTAGGTCATTTAAGATTTTAAACTACATTAGTACAGGAGATAGGAGAGAAATTTGAACTTTGAACTGCAATGCTTACAGAGGCAGAGCTATCAAAGTTCTTAGGATATGAGCTGTTCACATAAGCAAAGTGGTATTCCTATTCTTCCAGATCTTTTATTTTTGAGAAACTTTTGTGCTAGGTTTCAAAATGTCTATCAACAAGTCAAAAGTTTGACATTGCCATTATTGCTGGCACCAACACAAATGGTGAGAAACTACTGGAAGACTTGGGAAGGCAGCAGAAAGATGCGTACTTGGGCAAGGTGTAGAGTCCAGACAATCCTTAGCACTGCAGTATTTATGTAGCTGTTCTCGTTTCATAACTCTGCCTGTCTGGAAAGTCTGAGGAAATAACTTGACTACGTCAAAGTAGAAAGATGTTCCAAGTGTTCAGGAAACTTGTCACTTGTGATGGCGCCTTACTCTCTGAGCTGTTGCCTTTCCAGGTATCCTCTTCAGAAATCATGGGGAACAGTGGTGGTGGAAATCAACCTGCTTAGACTGTCGTTTTGGTATAGTTGCCTGTGATCCAGCTCTCCATTACTATCTCATGTGAGACTTTGTGATTTAATTGAAAGTAATGCTATTATCTTCTCGATAGGGTGATGAAACTTGTCTGGCTTAGAAGATGAAATTGCACAGTAAATAAATCCCTTTCCTAAGGTTTGGGCTTTTTTAGTAACACAGGCAAACATGTGCAATCTAGACACCTTCCAAAACTTTTTTAGGGGCGTTTCTAGGCCTGGTGATGCCAAGATGCCAAGAGGTTTCTTTTTTTTTTTTTTTTTTTTTTCTTCTTCTTCTCCTTTCTTTGGTTTCTTCCTGTGTATCTCTCTGAAGATGAGGCCTCACTCTGCTGGCTGCTGTTGACTCTTAGCTGAATGTATGATGTGGCAGTAGCTCCAGTTTCCAAGATGCAGACAGAAAGCCTCTGAAGTTTGGTTTGCTGTGACATGTTTGTGTTAGTGATCAATCAAGATGAATGACCTGTCATAGTTGTTAGGTTGTATATATAAGGTTTGAAATCTACAAATAAATGTAGGACAGAGGTATCTTGATTGCAAATTAAGAAGAAGGGGATGCAGCAAAAGTAGATGCTTATTTTGTAATGATCCTTTCCGGTTAAGTGTGGTTGATGGAACCATGAAAAGAAAATAGTTACCAGTGCCTTATCATTCCTTCTGAAGTTAAGTGCAAAACTGAAACTAAAATCCTTCTCAGTGATTTACACAAATAGACTGTGGGTTCCACATCCTGCTCTGACTTCCCTTTGCCTAGCAAGAAAAAAAGCTTGATGCCTTTAATTCAACATTTTTGACAAAACAACTTAGCAAGTTTTGCTGCAGTATGAAGGCTTTGTGAAACATTTTTCTGATTGTTTGGGTTCTATTATTTTATTTTTTTTTCCCCAGCCATGATTCAGAAAAACCTTCGCTACACAACAGAGAGAGAGATTTGCAGAAGACCTAAATTTGTTTCTCGGAGAGAGGTAGAAGAGACAAAAGCAAGGTAAATGGCAACTGCTCATCCTGAGGTGATGGATTTAGTGCATTGTGAATGCAGTGTCTTCAAAGAGTGTTGATAAGGTGAAGGAGTAGCTGTTAAGGCAATTGTGAAAGAATTTGAGAGGGAAGGGGCTGTGCCTTTCCTACAACAGTGTCTAGCCAGGGCAGTATTCCAGCCTGGCCAACAGTTTTCAAGCAGCACAAGGGCCTTGGGGATGAAGAAAGTTTGGGCTCAGCCAGGGGAAACAGGGAAGCATAGAAAATAATTCAACTTGTAGCAATGTGTAATGAGTTACTGATTAGAGGCAGCTGTCCTATTAGAGGGGATGATACAGCTGCAAGCAGTAACCTTATGCGTACTAGTCCTTTCTGACATCTGAGATCAGTAATTTTCAAAGCTAAGTAGAAGAGTAGAAAAAAATCTTTTGAGAACAGTCAGACAATCTGAGAGGAAAGTAGTACTTTTTACAGATGGAGCAAAAGATGGGAGTCTGCAAGGGGAGAAGTTTTATGTAATTGCATGTATCAGCCAATTTTTTTTGTTTATGCGTTCTCTTGAAGCACACAGTGCTTGCTTAAGCAATGCAGAGTAGAGCAGCTAAACAAAGAGGAGGACTGTATCTATGCTGTTTCTTTCATACCGATATGATACCGCATGTGTTTTATTTATCTACCCCAGTGTACCAGAGCTTTTTATGTACATGTTAAGCTCTTCGCAACTACGAGAATGACTTTCATGTTTAGTTCAGTGCATATCTAATTATTTTATTTCTCATTTGGCATCTTACTTCCTGCTGTAAGTCTTGACCTCATAATTCAGAACAAATATTTTTGTGTACTCAACTGAAAAGACAATTTTGAAATATTTCTGAATATATTCAGTTGCCTATATTCTCCCTAAACTTGGCAAAAATGTTTAGGGTCATATGTACATAAAATGTAGTTTTGTTTCAATTACCTGTTTGTAATGTCTTGTAATGTACAGGGGCTTTAAACATACAGAAGAGTTTAAGGGCATTCCACCTCACTGGGACAAATCTGCCCTGCCTCAACTGGGATTCAAGGTTTGGAGCTTTTTTGTTTTTACTCTCCATCAGTTAGATTTGTCACAAGTTCAGTTTTTCTCATGCCTCTGTAGGTGATTATTTCTTATGTAACGTAATGTAGAGGTGTTGGTACATTTGAGCCTGATACCACACTGGGCAGACCTAGAGATGAAACTAGGCCCAGATTTAAACTAACAAATAGCAGCAGTATAACCCTGGCAACATTGACTTTCAGTGCTAGTGTTTATCCCTTTCCTCTACAAATTTGCCTGAAGCTTATGCTGTATTAGCAAGACTGTTACTGGTGCCCAAGATACATAGCTTTCGAGTCGAACGTGTGCTGAAGCATCAGAGATAAGTCCTGCTTCTCAACTTCAGGGTAGCCATTCCCTGACCTGTATAAAAGTAGACTGTTGTACATCTATGGAGCATTGCAGAAATCGGGAAGAGTTTAAGCTGGGATCATATATTAAAATGCACCGTAACTCGTGGAGTGTACTTGTTTGCCTTTGTAACATACCCAGGTAACACCTGCATGGTTTACCTTTGCTGACGTCCTGCCTGCCTCCACCACCACCTCAGTCAACTCTAGTAATTATACCTACAGAAAAGATCTTCTTACATGAAACGTCAATGTTACTAACTTGAAACATGCAAATCCTCAAGAAATTGTCAATAAAAAGTAGGAAAGGCTGACATTGACATTCTTGATGTTCCTTGGGAAAACATTGCTTGCTTTCAGGACTGTCATGTAATGAACTGATTTTTGGCAGTGTGTCTCTACTCTTCCCTAAAATGGTTGGTTGAATAAAGCCTTTTCCATTTATTTAAAAACATAACAGGCAATGCAGTTTGTGTTGACCGGCTGTAGGGAGTATAAACTGGAATGATTTAAAAAGCATGGGTGTAGCAGTACTGTTTGCTGCAATATAAATGCTCCATTTTTTTTCTTACGCGCTCATTTCTTCTATGTATTTGGGTACATATATACCCAAATATATTGTATTTTGATATACAAAATTCGATATATACATGCAAATATATCTTGATATACACATTCAAATGTATCCTGGCCTAAATATTGAAAGGTGCTGGGTGGCTGCACAAAAGCATGCAGCTCCTTTAATGTCCTGTGAGAGAGCAACCTGTACGTTGAGTAGCTTTTTAATCTTTTCTTTACAGCTGATTGAGCTTGACAGTTCTTCTGAAGAATACAAGAAAGTCAAGGTGGACTTTCAACGCACGATGCCCAAAACAGTTATCAAAAGGATTTGCAGAGTTCAGAACCCATCTCTCTGGGAACTGTATCAATGGTATGTGTAAAAAATACTGCTCTGGGATGGGTGAATGAAGTTTGTTGGCTTTGCAGTTAGCTGTGTGCTAAAGATAGACACATCCATTCCCAAAACGCAGCTGCATTTAAGAGTCTGCTTTCACTCCCCCACTGAAATACCTAGCCAGGATCAACATGGAGATAAAGAGGTACCAATATAAGCAAAACTCAGTCAAGACACAGAGCTTAGAATAGTCAGATGAGCTCTGTGGTAGGGAATCCTTGCTTCTGTTGACTTCTGCCAGGCCTGTGTCTGGGACAGCTGCCTCCTACTAAAGCCTTGAAGCTCATAATCAGTCGCATCTGGCACAAACACTGGTCAAACCTGGACCAGCCTTTGAAATTAAATGCAAAACTCACTGAGGAAAAGCCTTAACATGAACTCCTGTGTTTAGAAAAGAAAAAAAAAAAAAAGCTAAGATTTTTCCCACTCTCCCAATAGGCAGTGAATGGAACAGAATTTTTATTACTAAATATCTGGAGGCATTTGTGTATAATGAAAACATGTTTTTATGCAGGTAGATAGCAAGATACCCAGTATGCCCAAAGTTTAGGCATTAACATAAGGATTTGGAGAACGTACCCTTGTTTAAAGTTTTCTGAGTGCTAGTATGGCTGGAACCTGTCTGGGTATAGCTACTGTGGAACTCAAATATACTGCTTCTCATTGCAGGCAGAAGGAACAAATGCAGAAGATCAATGGTGGAAAGGCTGTGGATGAGCGATTTTTATTTCATGGGACCAGTAAAAAATACATTGATGCCATCTGCCAGCAAAACTTTGACTGGAGGATCTGTGGCCTTAATGGGACAGTCTACGGCAAAGGTGGTTTTTCAGCTCTTTAAAAAATTTACACTGGCTAAAAAATTCTCTGTAGTTATTGCATAGGTGTAAAGTTAGAAGGAGGGTATTTGGCCAGTTTAGGGCTTATCCCTGTGACGATGTGGACAACATAAATTGCTTTGGCAATAATGATTTGGAGCTAAGGCATACTGAAAGGCCTCTATGCTCCACTCTGTTCTTGCAAGAAAAGACAGGCTTAGGAGAGGCCAGTTCTAGGGACGGTTTCTCCTGAAGTCCAGCCTTACTTACGTTTTAATTTCTCCAAGCTCCTACAGGAAGGCCATGTGGCATTGTTTGTTTTGGGGTTTGTTGTTTTTTTTTTTTTTTTCTAGGAAGGTAAATCCTGGTTACAAGCATTTTGCTTTGTTAGCAAATTGTATCCCTTTACATAGTGCTGTGGACAGGAAGGCATCAACATACCAAGTGGAATTAGCTAAGATACAGGCTGACAGACTAATTGCCACCTGTCCAACTGAATACTTTGTAACTCTTAGAAATATTCTAATGAATATTAGTAACCTTTGTCAGGAGAAGGAAGTGGGGTGAAATTGGGGAAGGTGGATGTCTAGGGTCAGAAGGAAATCTTGAGGAATATGATAAGGTTTAAAACATTGCTTGTGTGGCTTTTAAATATGTGTGCTGTGAAAAAGAAGTGTGGTTATTTTCACTAAGAAGGTCATACAGGACAAGTGAAGACTTTGGAAAGGCCATTTATGAAGTCACTTTCATACTGTATCACTTCTTTCCATGCAATTTTGGTGTCTGATAAACTCTGTCTTGGTGTCTCTTCTGCAGGAAGCTATTTTGCAAGGGATGCTTCTTATTCTGACAACTACTGCAGGGAAGACTTATGCACCAAAACCATGTTTCTGGCACGGGTGCTGGTGGGGGAGTTCACTCTTGGTAGTTCTTCTTATGTTCGGCCTCCCTTGAAGGACAACCAAAACTTCTATGACAGTTGTGTGAATTGCTCTTCAAATCCTTCTATATTTGTCATCTTTGAGAAGCAGCAGATTTATCCAGAGTATCTCATAGAATACAATGACCAGGTATTTGCGAAAATGCTATAGCAGCAAAACCTATCATGGTTATGTTCAGCTGGTATAAACATTTTTTTTTTAATTGACTTAAAGGAAAAAAAGTGGATTTTAGAAGTTGTGTAATTGCGGAGGTGAGTGTTCAGAAACATTTATTCACAATCATTCTTGTGCAATAGAAAACAAGGAGTAAAAAGGCACAAAGGATGTCTTAGAATTCTTAAAATCTTGACTTTGTCCCCTTTTCTTTAGCGGGCATCATGTTTCCCTGCATTACTAGGGAATGTAACTAGAACTAAAGACTTGTAAATTTATTCGTTGAATTCACTGGCAATTGTAACATGAGGATTGGTTATGACTGCCAAGTTTAAACAATATTTAGTTATAATTGTTTCAGGATAGATCTTTACAAGTTCTTGTTGGTCAGAGGCTGTCTCCTATTTGTTAATCTTTTTAACTCAAAATTTGATAAAACCTGCTTTTTTAAATAATCTGTCTCCTGTAACAGTAGACATCCAAGTGTTTGCAAATGAGACTCTCTCTGTGCCCAACTCATTGCAGAAATTCGTAGCAGTACTGTTTTTCAGTCCATATTTAATCTTCACCAAAAAAGTCTCAAAAATTAAACTTGCTTCATTAAAACGACCAGAGACTTATTTTCACTTGTTCATTTTTTTACTTAAAACAAATACCAAAGACATGAAGCATAGCAGGGGTTGCTTGGTGTGTCCTACTCAGCTGACTGACTCAAATAAATGATGTATTTTAGGTCTGTAATAACACGAGTTTCTCGTGACTTTCACTGTGCCTACAAATCAGAGAGTGCTGACAGGTACTGGGGGGAAGAAGAGGAGACAGCTTGCCCTGTCACTTAAGAAGATCTTTCTTAGGAGTGAAAAACACTGCTTGCACTTCTTGATAGCTGTACCATGTTTCTGCAGAGCAACTTTATGGTTCTGTTATGGCTGTTGGGAGAGACAGTGGGTGATTGTCCCCCATGAGGTGTACTGTATAAGTGACAAAAGGTGCCTTTGGACTTTCAGGAAAATAGTGCTTACCTAGGGGGAGTGCTCTTCAGCCACAGAGCTGAAACCTTTAAATCAGAACAAGCTGAATATTTAATTGGTCCCAGCAAAAGATGTTACTGGTGTTGCACTGTCAGCATGCATGTATGCAGATAATAAACAAAAAAACCCTTGAACTGGCAAGTATTTCTTATGATTAAAGTTGCTGACGCATGGACAGATACTTTATCACAGCTTTAATGCTCTTAAATGAGTACGTTAGCTATAGTATACTGCAAAAGCCTTAGAATATACTTTATATAGGACCAAAAAAAAGCTCATCTCTACCTGTAATGTAGTAGCCCTTCTTTTTAATTCATCAGGATGATGATATACACTGGATTGCTCTCTTACTTGGGCACTGCGAAGCAGGAGCTTAGCCGTGATTAGCTGCAGTAAGGCTGCACAGAACTCCTTTTAATGTGAACTGTAAAACTAGCAGCATGCTGTCTAAAGGGAAATACTCCTATTTGTGTTTAAACCCAGTAAAGCACGATGTGGAAAAGCAAGTTTACTGTGTTCTTTCTTTTGGAAGATTTGTAATAGAACATACATGGTAAGTCTCATGCAAGCAAATGAGCTTGTCAGCAAATACTACATTCGTTGAGAAGGATAACATGTATGAAAGTTTTCCTATCCATGCAGAATAAGATCTTTCTGTCAAAGCAAAGAAACCATGTTTGTCTACACATTTATGTCAAATGAGAATACTGGTAGTATGTTCTTATGAACATAACCAGCATTTCAGGTAAAAACTGCAATAGCTAAGGTCATGTTAATCTTCTGCCTGGAAATTGAAACAAACATTTTTTTAAGCAGGAAGTTGAGGTATTTTTTGATGTCTAGTAATATTTTTGAAACTTTTAACTTAATTCTTGGAAGAGCTGTGTAAGGGGGTGTGTGTGTATGTGTGCAAGTAAAACAACTGGGAAAAAATGGCTGTTTGTGATACTTTGTCATCTGTTACTTCTCCATTAACATGGAAAAATTCCTATGTTTTCCACTTTGAAACAGTAGTGGTAACTTTCTTCTGTGTAGTAAATAAACGGATATTGAAACCACTAAATTCCTTGGAATGGTGTTTTCCCTCTCAGTACTAAAAGCACTATGTTTTGCCACATTTCTGAGTTCTTGGAAACTTTCTTAAAGATGCCGCTGTTCAGTAGTGGAGTCCCTCTGCAGCTGTTTGGTTTGCGTTTGCAAATGATCAGGTTAAAGAGTTGTTTGCATTAAATCTAAACTTTAAACAAAAACTGATACTGAACATCTCTTTCTGTGTAAGGTAGGTATCTCTTGGCTGCTCAAGACGAGAAGCTAAGCAGGAACAGTGTAATCATCTCGCTCGCTCCTACACCATGTAAGGAGAAAGATAAGCTGTGAAGGTTGTTTCCTTTTTTGACAACAGGTCCACCCTGGCAAGACTGAGCCAGCCAAAGTCAAGCAACTTTGGCATGGAACATAGTAATTTATGAACCCCCAGCCGTTGGCCTGGGTAGGGGTCTGGCAGTCAGCCAAGGTTAACCCACCACACCATATAATGAGTTTTCCCTTTAGGCAGGTTTGATGTGATTGCTTTCCCTAGGTTTCCTAAGATCTGGGTGTCAAAAATCCTGTCTGTAAGTGGTGGCAGCAATGGAGCAGCAGTACACTGTACAGGTAACTGCAAACTGGCGGAATACGAGTGGTGGATAAGAGGAACTTGGTTGGATGGCATTTTCCAGATACAGCGGTGTGCTCTGTCCTGCTTGGCTTGGAGAGGACTTAGACTTTGCTGCTTGGAAACCATTGCTCAGAAATGCCTTGGAGCCAAAAGGCAAGTGGGAATAGTAGAAATGCCGCTTCACCTGGAATGCTTCCAGCACAAAATCCAGGAGGAATGGCTGTTACGTGACCAGTTCTGGTGTTTACCTGCTTTACCAGGGGAAAGGCTTCATGGGCTGGCATAGCGCCCTTGTACTTCTTGTTTAAGGCACTGTCATGAATTCACAGCTACTTGTAAAAATCCTAGAAATTGAGGGAATCCTGCTACTGCCACAGCACCTGGCAGCACAGGGAGCAAGTATCTTGGATGCTGCTCAGAAGAAAGTCATCAGGGCTAGTGTGAACCAAGCACTGAAATAAACAGTTTGTAAGTCAGCTTTACATTCTTTTAGCATGTGTACTACTGGAAATGCACAGAAGAGTTTGATATTAGGTGAACCCATGTCCAACATGGAAACATCATTTAACAAAAGGGAAATTAGAAGGTGTTAATTTCAGAAAGTCTCTCGCACACACAGAGGAAATTCTGCAGTTTAATGCCAGGTAAGAATAGATAGTGCAAAAATTTGCAATTAATGAAGCATAATAATTTCAAACTCCCAGCTCCATTTTTTTCTAGGCATACTATTTATAAAGTACAAAACTGTAAAGGTTTTCTATATAAGCAGTCTCATTATGAATACCATTTTATACTGACAGCTTTCTGTAATCATTGCAAAGTCCCAGAAGATGTTTTTAATAGAAGCTTTCCTTTTCCAAGCAGCGTTTGCTTCATAGCAGCTGTCAGAAAATGACTAAGTCCCTTTTGTAAAACAGGCATGCCTGATTTTAAACAAACCTACTGCTCAGCGATGCAAGACAACACACTTACTGTTTCTGAGGCGACAAATTATTTTAAATCGCCTTCCTTGTTCCTCCCTAGATTCAACTGCTGTTGACTGAAGCATGCAGTACCACAGGCGCTTAGTCACCTTAACTTAAGGGTATAAAGTTATGTTTTGATGTTGCAACTATAAACATAATGCTTCTTTTTTAATTATTTTTGGTAGGGTATTTTTGTTGTTGTTTCGCTGCTTTGGTTTTTTTTTTTAATGAATCCTAAAAGCAACTACTCAGGATCCATTTGGGACTGCTATACGGGTGCATACACACACACACTGTGATTAACATTCTACCAGTTTCTGGTTTGGAGAGTTGCTGTTAGTCTCACGTCTTTTTTTCTTGCAAATTTGTTGTTCTAGGAGATTGGAGCAGTACTGGTCTCTCAACACGGCTTGCTTGCTTAGGTATGTTGCTGAGCCCAGACAATCAGGGGGAGGGCCAACTTCATTAAGTGGCTTGGTAAAATGTCTGTGTGCTGCCTCGTGACCGTATCAGCAGCTGTTGTTTAAAAGGAAGAAATGGCTTACGGCTCTTCCTATATTACTGGAAAGTTGGCAGGCTTTTCTTCATCTTACTTCTTGAGCTGTCTCACTGGGCTGTGAGTGTGTAGAACAGGGATGATGCATTTCCAGAAATCTGACTTGGTCCACAGCTGCTAAAATAATCCCTCTATGCCATACCACTACAAACTATCAGGTGAAAGCAGATAATATTAACCAGAAAACTTTGCAGGACAGTTGAAAAAAATGTTCGTGCAGATTCACATGAGTTTACTTGCACATGTACTCTGCGTGTTCAGCTACCTCGAAGTGACTGGAAAGATGCTTGGTGCAATTTCCAAGCCTGTAAAAATGTGATGCCTAGTTGCAGCCACTGCAGTACCATTTTACTCCAAAGGAGTCAACATGGTATTCAAGATGGTAATGCTCTGTTCAGACACAGAAACATGGGTTGTTCAGCTACTCTAACCGTTCGTGGCACTTTCTTGGATAAGAACATAAGCATACAGAAGAAAGGCACAAGCTTGATTTAGTCTTGGAGTGTTTGGTCAAAAATGAAGCATACAGCACCTTGCTAAGTCACATAAAGAAGAAAAACATTAGAAAAACTTTGAAGGGACAAACAAGCCTTTGACAGCTGACTTCTGACTGGAGTGAGCTTCCTGTTCATTTAGGCAGGGGAGAAGTTTTTAGACAAGGTCCTGTTACTTTTTGCCAGTTGTATCTATAATCGAGAGGGAAAAATCATGGGTAATGTGTAGAGACTGGGGGATATACATTGTTTTTAAATCAATAACTCTTATTAGTAATTCATATAATCAGCATGTCTGTAACAGAACACTTCTGTTTAGCACACCAGAGATGCTCCATGGAAATCTAAATAATTCTGAGACACCCAGGTTGGTACTTCACCACCACTACCTGTACAATTCTCTTTTAAAAAAATAAAAATTAAAAAAATCCTGTAAAGGGCACAATTTTCCAGGAACAAGATGCTGTAATTTGATCAGTGTTAAGGCAGTATGTGGGAAGAAGGCAGCAAAAGGTGCTTTGCTGGAGAGAACCTAGGGAAGGAGCTAAAGATCAGTGAGCAGATGGCTCCCTCCAGCTATCTTTGCAGTGCAGCTGAGCAGTCAGTCTCTTCCTCCTGCTGCCACGACACTTCTCTGCGCGTACCACCAAGAGAGATGCTGTACCTCAGGAAACATGAAGCAGAGCATGTCAGCAGGCAGAGGGTCGACACTTGCAAAGAACCAAAAGGTGCTTCCTTATTTGTATGATGCTATAAGAATTTTGAAATGCTGTTTATAAAAACTTTAAAAAAAAAAAAAAAAAAAGGAAAAAAAAAGAAGTAAATAAAGAAAGCAAAAAAAGGCCCTGAGACTGAGACCATCTTCTCTAATGGTTTTGTGGTGCAGCCAAACAGTTCGTGGTGCCCACAGAAGGATTTTCTTTTTCTTTTTTCCTGATCACTGCTGGGTGATGCTCCACTATGTGTGTGGTGACTGAAGGGCTTTGTATAGGAGTAGGAAAGAGCACGGAAGGGATGTGAAGAGTGGAACTGTAGGGCTGCTTTGGCTGAGAAAATGCATGTGCATGGTCATACTGCTTGAATGGCTCCAAGGTACTGCTGCAGGTGGGTATCAGACCAGCTCCCACCTGAGTGGAGGGAGGCAATTTGGGATGAGACCTGCTGCAGGGTCACATAAGGAATCAAGAGAGCTGCTGTAACTGGTGATCATGGATTCCACTCCCTTGCCATTGGCTTTAGTGCATGCAGTGCTCTTAAGCACCTCGAGTCAATGAGCTAGACAAGGTTAGTGCCAGCTGCAGTGCTTGGAGAGGAAAGGCCTCAGCATGAAGCAGATGTTGTAGCAACACCTTCTGATTACCCTTAAATTTCCTCCAGTCCTCTTGCCTTCTTTAACTTTGTAGATTTGTTTTATCCACCTTTTGAACTGCAGTTCAGTAGCCAGAAAAAATGGCTGGCACTTAATTTCTTCGGTCTTAGCTACTTAAGTGGCAAGCAGGGGAAGCCTTCACTCTTCAGTCCTGTTGATGCAGTGTGCCAAGTGCAAATTGTTAATCTATTTCAAATCCCTTCGAGAGCATGAAGAAGGTGCAACTCCTTCCGCTTTACAGACACAGGGAGAGTTTAAGCATTGTACAGGACACTCAGCTTTGATTTTTAGCACTTCTATAACTGTGGGGTCCCTTGGGCTTTTTCTAGAGTCGTAATTTATAAGTTCATGAGAAAGACGTATGAGATAATTAATTGTAATTAAAAAATGTGTATGCTTAACACCTGCTTCATGTATTGAACTTGAGCATGAAGAAAGCATTCTCAAAGATGAATGAAAGGAAGTGTAATGTGCAAAAGCAAGTGAAAGTGGGATGCTTCTTTAATGATACTTTTCACAGCAATTTGAAAACCACGAAAAAGACTGTGGAGCCCACATCTCATTTACAAAAGTGACTGGAGGCTCTCCCACAGGAGGAGGTGGGGCAGCACCTACTGACCATCAGTGGGACTTAGGCTTCTACCTGTCTTTGGGTTTTTGAAAAATAATTACACCCAGTGAATTACTGAACAAGGGGTCTTGTCCCAGGAGGTTTCAGGATGTACATTTTCTTTTAGCGAGATTCTAGCAGAATGTAGACTCCATTTTTTGGTCCAAGTGTGGCTTTTGATTTCAGCTGCAAAGGAATCTGAAAGAAAAAAAAACAAAACCAAAAACCATCTTATGTACAGTTGCATGTATTTGTTTATGCGTGTATAATACCACCACATACAGACAAACATTTTTGCTAGGGGAACAATTCATACCAAGATTACTGTGGGAGCTGTAAAGCACTTGTTTTACAGTCAGCAGTGGTAGTATAATATTAAATAGAATTTACAGCCAGAGGCTGAGGCAGTGGTTGCCCAGGTATACTCTAGATCTGAACAGAAAGAAATTAACTCTGTAAACTCTAGAGCTGCTGACTAAGTGCCAGGTGCAATGCATATAGCAATAGGCATATACTAAAGTGCTGACATCCCATGAAAGATGTACACCCATTCTCACCCTGTATAAATCAAAGTTTTTTGACTGTGATGTTGCTACACTGCTTTCTTTCCACTAAGTCAGGGCTGTGTAGCTGTTTGTTTTGTTGGAAAAAAAGTCATAAAGGTTAAACCACATTTTGATTAAAACATGCAGTCTGGTCCTCTAATCGTTCCTTATCATAGAAGTGGCTCTAGCAGTTTTCTCAAAGTCACAAAGGCAAGTCAGTCATCCTGTCTAGGACACACTGTCAACCCCCCAAAGTTGACAAGGGCGGCCTTTAAGCCTCTGAATGTACAAACCTCAGTCTCTGGGCAGGTCTTAAATCGAAACTTCTGCAAAATCCTCAGCAGAGTAATTTTTGTCTCCAGCAAACCCATTTTCATGCCAATGCAGCCACGAGGTCCTGCCCCAAAGGGCAGGTATGCAAAAGGATGTCGTTCCTTCTTGGCCTCCTCTGTAAATCTAGAAGGTGCAGAGATGGAAAGCGGGTCAAGAAATGCGTTTTGCTCCTGATTCTGTGTTTTCCACTTACAACTCAAAATGTGGTTATTTCAATTGGTCTTAATGGGCAGGCCAGGGGTACTATTGACAGATTATGTCCTGATGGGGCTGACAGCCTTAGGTAAACAAATTGTTGTCTTATTGCCATCAGCCTTTGTCAGCAGGTGACTCCAGGAGAGGACAGACAGACATTAGGAGTACTTCCAATCTATCTTTAATGAATTTGATGACCACATTCAAAAGAATGATAATTCCAGGTGCAGATATTCTAGGTGTGTAGAGCTTTGCATGTATGAGATTACAGCTCAGAGGAAACTAACAGGCTGCGATGTGAACTGGCTAGAATTAGCAACAGCACTTCCCTGCTGTGCACCGCAGGAGCACATCAATGGGAATTTCTCTTTGAAGTTTGCAAGAGGAGATGAAATCTCATGGGGTGGGACAGGCCAGGTACTACAATTCAGTACAGCCCTTCTTTCTGCTCTTGGTCCAAAGAGACCAGGTTGCCAGTTGGGAAGCACTGAAATTGTAAACAGCTCTGTTCTTGAGCAAAGAGTACCTAAAGGGGGCCTATAGGAGAGATGGGGCGGGACTCTTTATCAGGGAGTGTAGCGATAGGATGAATTGAAGTGGTTTTAAATCAAAAGGGGGGACATTTAGATTAGATATCAGGAAGAAATTCTTTCCTGTGAGGGTGGTGAGGCACTGGAACAGGTTGCCCAGGGAAGCTGTGGAAGCCCCATCCCTGGAGGTGTTCAAGGCCAGGCTGGATGGGGCTTCAAGCAATCTGGTCTAGTGGGAGGTGTCCCTGCCCATGGCAGGGGGGTTGGAACTCAATAGTCTTTGAGGTCCCTTCCAACTCGAACCATTTTATGATTCTGTGATTCAATTTTACAGCAGAAACAGCAGGCAGCTGGAGCAGCACAAGGTGGGTATGGTTTTTAGGCTGTAGTACAGGTTCAGGATGCTGGTGTTGTCCTCCTCCTCCCAAGCCTGGGAGGAGAACAAAAAATATTTTGTACTTCTGCTAACCCCACCTCTGTGCTTAGATATCCTAAATAAGATTGGGATACTACTGCAGAAAGTACTACAGAAGCCCATAATTTGGGACTGAAGGCCCATTAACTAATGTACTGAGCACTGTTGTATACAATATGCAAACAGCTTCATGCAATTCTTGCCTTGCTTACCCCCATATATCATTCTGGTGAAGTCTTCCTTCTACTGTTCCTGAGGCAGGTTTCACAACAAAATATTAGGGGATAAAAGGCTGTAGCTGAATTAATTTATCTTTTGTTAAGCTCTTATTTTGTAATTCTTACTAACATTACCAACTGATACAAGCTGCGAGTGTTATGTTTTATTCCCCGGGGAAATTTTAAAAGGGAATTAATCTGATTCATAACAAACAGCACCATATGAGTCAAGAGAACCGCAGCTCCCATTATCCATTTTACCCTGGTATGTGCTTTTGTACTACTGTTAAAGTGATGAATAAACAATTAAGACAGCATTTCTAGATAAGCGTTGCTAAAAAGCTACCCCAGACATCCAGTGATTGCTAAGATTCCTCCTCACTAAAACCTCTGGGCTTCTCTACGTCTGGCATTGCTCTTCTTCATGGTCTAAGGTACCTAACAGTGCATCTGCCAAGATTTGCTCCGGAAGGAGCATTGGACAAACCCACCTACACCCCACAAGAACACAACAGTCCTTCTGGCAAAGATGGTTCTGGTCTGCCTGCATTATGCCCAGTTGTTTGTGGAGAACGCACTTTTTTTTCTTAGTAGACTTTTCAAGACGGTGGTAGCTTAAAATAAAGCTGCCCACAGAACAGCTTAAAATATGTCTGCCCACAAAGCTAAATTGTGCTTCCATGCAGCACCACATCAGCTTAAATTCTCCCTGTAAACTCAACTCAGCATCTGTAAGGTGGGGCAGGGTACACAAACACAACCTGACAGTGCCCCCCAGAGTCGATGAGAATAAATGCTCCATGTCAAAACATGTCTTGCCAAGCAGAGCTAAGAACCCAGGATCCTAATTTACTGATAGAGAGAGCAAAATGCCATTGGAGTTGGGATAGGTTTCCCACTCACTGTGTACCCACACCATTACAAGATCTCAGGTGAAAAGACTGCTGTAAACCACCAGGAGCTGGATGAGTTTCCTGGCTACCTCCATGCTGTGAACGTGCCATCTCACTTTAGGATTTCTGCATCCAGAGGTGACATTATTTGCAGCATCTGATTTGGAAATAGGTTTGAAAACCCACGAAGCATTTCAACCTAGACCAAACCTTGCACCTTCTGTGGTATCTGTCACTTTGACCACTCCTCTAATTTGGTAGAAGTAACATATTTTAATGATCTAAATTACACTCTGCTCCCCTTGGTGGAAATACTACTTCAGGAGAATGGCAGGTGACAATGGCTGTGAAGGAGCAGCAAGATCTGGTGTCTCTACTGGGCAGGCTGGGGGTCCTGTGCCCACCATAATGCCTGAAACAGCATTTAAGGCAGGGCTTGGATCTAAACAGGCCCAAATAAGGTCTTCAGCATAAAAATGCAAAGCATACGCCACATACCTCTCAGGAATGAACTTCTCAGGCTCTGGCCACAACTCAGGGTTGTGGTGGAGATGTCCAACTGCAGTTTCAATGACAGCCCCGGCTGGAATACGCTGCCCCAGCACTACACAGTCTTTCGCAGCTTCCCGACTGAATCTGTAACAGTAAGTGTCACGTGTCCCAGATGATTAATAAAGGTAAAAACACAGCAGGAGGAAACCATAAGGGTCAACCCCTTCAGTTGGGCTGACCCCACTATTTAGGAGTAGCACTTTCCCAGTAGATAAATACAGCAAACGTTGCTGATGCTTGTGTCTCCTCAGGTTACAATCATCTCCACCTAGAAGCACACAGCTCCAACCCAGCTGGGTAACTTTTGCCCTTTTCACAGTAAAGCCTCTCTGGTTGCTTACAGTTTTCTAAAACGTTAACTGTTAAACTGCAATTTTGCTGCTACTGTTGGTTTTAGACTCATGTTTTATGAAAACTGCAAATGAAATGTGTCAATCATCTCTAATAACAGGCAGAGGAGTATGCCGGTTTGCTTTCAGGAAAAAAATTACATCAAATGTAATTTTGAGTTTGTTTACCTGACAAGCTCCCCCACATTGGGACAGCACCTGAAACTTATCAAGGGATGGTTTTAATAATAGGGCTAAATGTTCTGCTGCTGCTACAAAAATACAACCAATTCACAAGCCTTGGAAAACTGCATTTCACGTACACTCATCAAAGATAGACATGACGTTAGTAGCAAAACTTCGCAGTTCCCTCCCACCTTGTGGTGACAGGTGACAAAGTAGGACTGTCCTTAGAGACCTCATCGTGACAAGACAACTGAGAAAAACCAACTGCCAATGTCAAGCTTCGGTCTGTAAACCTTGTAAAAAATTGGTGTGTGGGCGTGCGTGTGTGCTGGCAGACCCTGATCTAGATCTTTTGGTGCTTAGGTGGTCGCTACAGGTGACCAGCCCAGGCCTGGGCATGTGTCCTGCTACCTCAGCCTAGGAACTATTCCCTGGCACCAGCTGGGAGCACAGGGGCAAGACAAACGTGCAGGAGCTCCCTTTGCCGCTCCCTGCCCTGTGCCTAAAATGTTGAACAAAGATTCCCATTCCAGGGCTGTCAGTCTGGTACCATTACAGGAACACATTCTTTCCTCACTGTCACCCATCTCTCTCACACAGACAAGTAACAGAGGCTCCAAACCTGGAACAAAACATTGGCATGCCAAAAAACGTATTGACAAGGCACCTGTCTTATCCTTACATGCATTTGGTGATAGTGGAAACGAGTTCTGGGAAAGAAAGTTCTCCCACTAGTAAGTTCAATTTTCTAAAGAAACAACTCATTTTACAGCATGCTCAGCTGCTACAGAATTTTCCCCTAACTCAGCATGATCCTTGTCATAGGCAATTAACATCTTTCCAAGGCACTGGGCTGTCCTATCCATTCCACATCCATCAGCGTAAAAGCTGGATCGATAAACACCACTGACAATGCCAACTGAAACTTCGGAACAACTTTGCTCCATTCTCGTTCTGTTTCCCATCTGACAAACATTGATTGTTTCCCAGTGTTTCAGCTGAAACTCCAAGATACCCGACGCTTTAACTGGTGAAACAATTTCCGTTTGTAGACCATGTATAACATAGTAAAGCCCAGTCATCTCATCCAGGAGCAAGTATCTTTGACATTTACTCTCTGAACAATTCTGCAGAGGTCCATGGAAAAATCTCGACTTCCAATCTTTGTGAACATATAAAAGAGAATGTGATTTAAAGCTTTGTTGTTGTTGTTGTTTGTTTTAATTTATTTTAAGGTGCTTGCAGCCATGGGGTAAATTTTTCAAAGGCTCTCACAGCAAGCTCAGCTTTGGCTCCTTTCCAGTCATCTGAATCTTTCCCCCGCCTTCATAAGAAGCAGTGCAACTGGGCTGACCGCTTTGAAAAGTTCCGTTCTTAACATTTGCATTTATGCTTGTGAAAACCTGGAAATTTGACAGTCACACTGTTTTCTAATTTCTTTCCCTCTTGTTTTCAGTTCATTTCAGTATAACTTAGTAAGATTAGCCTTGAGTGAATTGGGGCCAAAATTTCAAAATTTAATGGATGTAGCCATTAGCTTAGTTATATCAGTACAACACAGTACTAAGTACAAAACAGTAGGGGTTCAAATTAAACACACATGTAAAATACAGTTTTCTGAATGTGTATCCCTTTCACAGATCAGGGCTTTGATGCCCAGCATGGTAACTCCTCCACTAGTAAGCAGGCTAGGATAGGTCTTTGCTCCATATCCTCAAAACCCAAGGCACAGAGAAGCATCTGGCTTTCTAAGGCCACTCCTGCTGCAAAATGTCTCCATCCTCTATCCTTGGAGGACATAAGGAATGGTGAAGAAGCACTCTTGGCCAATCTGTTGTAAAAAGCTGCTTTAGAAATACCAGTATTTTCCAGTTTTCCTTCAAAAAGCCACATGACATCTTTCAAATGCACAAGCAGTATTGATGTTGGCACAGAGACCAAGGGCACATTGGTCTTCCAACAGCAGATTACCATTTTATAGAGTCAGGGAAAGACCCTGTGGAATCAGAAGGGGGAAAAAAAAAAGATACCTGAATGCAGGTGGGTACATGCGCAACGTCTCTGCAATCACCATGTCCAGATAAGAGAGTTCTTGTACATTTTGGTAATCAGGGACCATCTGAAAAGGCAGGAAGAAAGGAACAATTACATTTTCTCACATTTAAGTGCCAAACTCATCTCAGATTGGCTTTTAAATCATCTATTTTTTACTGGGCTTTTTTTCCTGTAGAAGAACTCGATGTCTCATCTAAAACAGTAAATGATAAAATTATACAAAAATGTGGGCAGTAATTAAATGTGTGTATAACATTCTTTTCATCATCAAAACACTTTGGTCCACAGCCCAGCTGAAGATACAATAATAAATCAACTTGCTAGGAAGTATTAAAAACAGGGCATTACAAGAGACCATTAATAGCTACAACAGCTATTGTTTTATACATGGGCTAAAATCTGCACAGGACCTTTGCTTTCTCCCAAAGAAAAGAGGGTGGCAGACCAGAAGCACTATGTTCACAAGAAACAGCAAATCCTTCAGTTGTGCTTGTTGGAGCAAAGCCCTTGTCCTTTCCCAGTTACAGAAATAAAGCAAAGTGCTGGCACTGTGAAGTCTGCGGAGTGGTGGGAGACAGCACTGGAAGAAACTGGCACCCCGATGAGGAATGGCACGTATCTGCGAATTATCCTCTCAAGCAGAGGGGGCTGAGGCAGGGCTCAAATCCCACCGGGGGGAATCGTACTTGTGCCTGGGGAGAGAAGCCCATTTTCTTCCTTGGCCATTCCTCATGCAATGCCGCTTTATTTCGCATGGCACGTAAGACTTGAGTTCACATTTTCATAAATCTACAAAACCACCTGCCCCTCGGCAATGAATGGTGGGTCATAAAACCCAAACAGGGCTGTAGCTCTGCAGACTTTGCCCTCTGACGAGCAGCAAACAGAGAGAGACACCAAACCACGGACGACCACCAGCAGCAGTGACACGACTCAGAGTACGAACAAATGGACAATTTTGCCCAGTGCTCCCTTCCTCGGAAAACAGACATTTCCCCTGCCTTATTCAGTGCTCTCAGCAGAGGGCAGCCGAAGTACATCTAATAACCCCCATCAGCGCTGGGAAAGGAGAGTTTTGTTTTAAATTAGAGCATCTCCTAAAGACTGACACGGAGTAAATTGGAGAAAAGCACAGACGTCAGACTAGACTAAACCTTTTATGAAGATTTGGGGCCCCTGCCGTTCACAAAAGGGCACTGGATTCCATCCTCCCTTTATTTACTACAGCACTTTTCATGTATAATGCATATTTTATTGAATTTTCATGCAAAAACATATGGTACATACTGAAAATACTAAGCAGAGAACAACTCCAGATGGTATGCAGAAAAGGCGCACAATAGAATGAGGATACCTTGCTGGATTAGGATATCCCACTTATTCAGCACTAAGCCACCATGCACCATTTCACATTAACTGATCTTTTCTAGGAAGGAAATAGATACATTCTATTATCTCCATTTTTTTTTGGCTCAGGAAAGAAAAGCAAAAGCAGAGAAAGTAATTTGCACAGGCTGAACAAAACCAGTGTGTCTGCTCCTCTCTTAGGGAAAAAGATGCAACTCAGCTTGTCAAAAGATGAAGTATTTTGCCAGTATATGTCAAATATTACCAATACAGGAAGTATAGACTGCACTGCCTGACTTTCAGTGTTGCTTTTATATTGCAGCAGTGCCTACTAATGCAAACCTTTGGCTTTGCTCAACGGTTATCAGACAAAGAAGATTAAAAGACACAAATGGCAGCAAACGTCATGAGAACCATGGCTGAAGGCTGTGCAAAGAGCTGTGTAATTTGAATAACCAAAACCAAAGACAGGAAGATGATTTTTAGTATCCTTGCTTTGCAGAAAGGGATTCGAGGGCTACATGACTTTGCATGGGAAATCAATAGCAGAGGCTGGAAATGAATTATGATCAGGCTCCAATTTCAGGCCTCTGTGGCAAAACTACCCTTCTCCATGACCGCATAGGTGTTCCACACTTTCATGCAAACACATACTGTGGTCTGTAGTCATTTTTTTTCTACTAATTTTATACCTCTCCTTCAGATGTTTCTTCTATCCTTTTTATACTGCTTTCCTGCATCTTTTTGAATCTCAGCATCTGAGTCCTGCAATCCAGCAACCCCTCCTGATTTCACGGTGAGGCTGGTTGAGGGAAGAGTTCAGGCTCAGAGCGAGTGAGTGGTGGAGCCAAAAGCACACCGAAACGTGTTCGACTCTCTGAGCCATGCTCTTTCCACTGGTCCTTCCTGTCTCTCTCATAATCCCTCTACTTACTTTTGGAGTCAATAATTAAGATAATTATATGGTAACCTGATATAATAAGTAGCCACTAAATCAAACCATACATCAACAAATAATATAACACTAAATTATGGGAGCTTTGATTTGCTCTTTCAAATAACTTCTATACCTTCAGGGGATTAGCAGTTCAGAAAACAAAACAAAGGTGCAAAACCAGCTGATTTTCCTTAGAAGAAAATTCGTTTTGCTTACATAAAGAAAAAGGGGTCGGTCAAATGGCAGCACAGTGAACTCTGCTATCGTGAGCACGGCAGACACATCAGTCATTTCCCACATCTAATGCAACTTAATTATTGGCACATCCATGCTTTTAGCATCAAAGTAGCTGGACCTAATTTAGTAGTTGTTTGCAAGGTCTGACCCAGGGCTGCGTAAAGTACACACCAGCCAAGTGTCTCTGTTTAGGAAGAACAGTTTGCTGCTTTTTTTTTTTTTCCTTTCAAAGAAAATTTTTTCCATTTGTTTTTCCACTCCCTCTCTTCAAAATATTCCTTTAGCCAAGCACATTTCAAAGGAACTTAAATATGCTTTTCTCCCTAAATATCCCTATTTATATCTTTCAACTGCTGGAAGGTTTGCTGGGTGGGGGGTGGTGATGTGCAAAGAGGCCACTTTAACCCCCTGCGAAAATTGTCTACATTTCCTCATACTCAAGACTGGTTTGGTGGTTGGTTTTTTTTGGTTTGGTTTTTTTTTTTTTTTTTTTTTTTTTTTTTTTTTNAATTAAGAAAGAGATTCCTTTCTGTAACGAGGGGGGAAAGTAGGGACTACATTGCATGTAATAAAACAACCTATATTTTAATCTTGCAGTGACTGCTTTGCACTGCAGTTTGTCTTATGTTTTGCACAACCTTGTATTATCTTTTTCTGTTGACGTGGAAGCAAAATGGCCATGTAATGTCTTGAGGAATTCCTCGGTGTGCAGGTTTCATTTCTGGAGGTGTGGCAGTACACTCTCACCCATCCCAGGCCATTCAATCACTTCTGAGGTCCAGAAAGCAGCCGGTTTGGCTGCAAACTCCTCTTTATGAATGACAGTAAATCCCAGGCCTTGATTTGTTAGAAAAGGGTGGGAAATTAATTCTTCACCCCATAGAATACCCTGAGGTGAATTACCAGCACTGATTATAAAATTGCCTGTGTGCTATAAGGATGATGTGTGTATTAATCCCCACATAAATTCCAAGAGAGATAACTGCCTTCAGATCCACCTCTGCTTTTCAGTATATTTGCTTTAGCATTTTCTAGGCAGGCAAATCTATTTTTTGCCACCACCCTCAGTTAACTTTTAATTCCTCAATGAACACCAAGGGAATCCAAGTGCTGACAGGAGAGGTCTGGCCAATCTTTCTGATGCAGTTTGAGATGTTACTGTTCCCAGTTGCTTGCTTCTCTTTGCTGGCTGTGGTTAGCATCACCACAGCCAAGTCAGCAGAAGGGAACATATGCCTGCACCTCAGTTGCTTCCATACAATGTCCAGCATGAACCCATCTTCAGTGACAGTTTAAAATGAGATACCAACTTTTCCCCAAAGTAGCTGGTAAGTGAGGAACAGAACCTCCTCTACCGCCTCTGTTTTGGGAACGGTAATCCAAGTACACATCAGTGAATAAGAGAATTCCACTTATCCTCTTGGTCATGGTCTGGTAGTGCTCAGCAGCCAGAAATGAAAAAAAATCAGAGAAAATTTTGTAGAGCTGACAGAGTGTGACGTGCACCTGAAATCAATTTGGAAGCAGCAAAGGCTGCAGAGACCACATTCCTCATAACTAGCGCTGCTGAGTCATGGCCTGAGACTGAACCGGCTGTGGTTTCTGAGAAACTGCAATCCAAATCAAATGCCTCATGGGCAGGTGGGACTGTGACAACGTCCATTTCAGAGAGATGATGTGCAGCCCTACTTAAGTACAGATGCAGATCCATGAGTGAGCTGTGTAGGCATAGCTACATGGCCCACATCAGCTCTCCCCCAAAATGTAGACTTTGGATACTGATAGGCTAGGAGGTGGTGAGTCAAAAGCAAGCCAGCATCATCCCCAGTGACTCTCACTAACTTCCCCTTTCAAATTGTCAAAAGAGCTATTTAGACCATAGCCATAACCAGGATTCATAAACAGGTCAATAATGTTTCTTGATCAAATGGTTCAAAAGCTGCTGACATATCAAAGAATCTGCCTGGGGTTTTCACTTCTTTATGGTCACCTCTAGGACTTGCTTGTCCCCTAACAGCATTAGATTATGTATGCCACGCTTAGCCCAGGAGAATGGGTAAAAAATGCAAGAATACTACGTCACTAGGGTTGTCCCACGACAACCTTGTTAGCAATCACATGAAGAAAGAAAAGGTTACGGACAGATCAAAATGCAGATCAATGACAAAAAGAGATGGAGTGGTTCAACAGGCACCTATCTTTAACCTGCTTAAAGAAAGCTTGCCTTGTGTTTTACCATATCAACACACTGGAATGTCTGCAAAGTACCAAACTAAAACCTCCCCACAATGCCCCCTAAAATAGGGACAAAGTTGACAAAGTAAAATTTCTTGGCTTTATCCTCAGTCTATAGACCAAACACTAAAAAAAGTGCTTAAGCTAGTCCTCATGCAATACTTATTGCAAAATATCTCTCTCTGTTGTCCACAGTCCAGCCTGTACCTGCCAAGTGAGATGTCTCTCTGAGGCATGGCACCAGGGAGAACCAGCCCTTGCTGTTGGGGAAACAGGACCCTGGAGCCCCTGAGTCCTGCTCATCTCAGAAGGCAGGCCAGGGCAGAAAGTGTTGCTTTACGAGAGACCGCTTTAACAGAGAGAAGAGACTACCTAAAATAACCAAGTGTCAGTTGAACACTTCCAGAGGGATTTTCAGAGACCTACAGAAGGCTTTCTTCTAGTAAAATATTAAGTTTTTGACTACAGAACCGAGAAAAATTTCAGGAACAAAAAATAGGACAACAAGCCTGTTTTCCAGATCAAGCAAGAGGCTCCCTCAGCTGCCTAGAACTTCTCCTCTGGAATCTTCTCAGAAATTAACATTAAAATAAGTCCTCAGCTCTACCTCCTCATGCCTCCTTCCCCGGGAGCAAGCAAAGGCTATCCAAAACACATATTCCCAAGCTTTCCCTTTATTACTTTATTCCACCTGGGTTACCTGACACCTTTCTCAACTGCTTGGGTTGTCATTCAAAATGGAAATGCGGCATGCAGGCTCTCACCCTTGTCCTTGGTGAATGCTCACTGGGGTTGGGAGCGCTACTTTGCTCATTGAAACACTTCCCGAGCTGCAAGAGGACTCAGTGCTTCAGACAGCTCCAACAAACTCCTAAAGACCCCGCGTGCCAAATGAATTTAGTATTACAGCTTTCTGTTCCAATCACATGCCGCTCACCCTCACACCTCCTCTAACTCCACCTTTCCCATTCCCCTCCGGCCCGGTCCATCACCCCACAAGTTGTGTGAACACAGGCAGGGGCAGGTGCAGATTGGCAGGCCAAGTTCAGAGGTGGTGGGAAAGCCAGGCACACCAGTTACACACTGATAACCGCATTACATGCAGACCTCGCAGCCAAATTCCCTCCGTGACTTTGGTGCAAATCCACGCAGCTCCCTGGGGTTGTATCAGTGTGAGGGAAGAGGAAAATGCGGTTCTAAGTATGTACCAAATAGTGCTGGGGAAAGAGCCAGAAAGTGTAATGTTACACCGACGTCGACTCGCTTTAATGTTACTTTGCTTTCCGAATCAAAGACTTTAGCTCCTGACAGAAGACAGACCTGCACTACCTCCAGTAGCTTTCGCAGTGCTAAAACAAGGTCTTCATAGCATCACTGTTCACAAGGAGACTTCTGTGAGATAAAAATACTTCCTGAAACTGAACAGTGTCCCCAAGCCAAACAGATAAACAAAAAAGCTGCAACCAAAACAGTCAGAAGTTTTCTTCCACCTACATTACTACTGACACATGGTGATCAGCAAGAACAGAATGAGTGCCATCAGGTAGAAGATCTGGGGGAAAGAAGGCAGGAAAAGAGGAGAAAAATCACTAAGGAAATCCTTTATAAGGCAAGCTACAAATGAAAGGAGAAAAAAAAAATTGCTTCAATCTTGGTTTTATAAATTTGTCAGCTGCGCCTCATCCCAGATTCCCGTGCCAAGAAAAGTGGGTGCCCTTAAATGAAAAGCAAACAAGTAACTGAGAATGAGACTGGGTGCCTGGGGTGCTCCACTCTCACAAAGAAAGGGGCAAGTCCCCAACATGCTGACAGTGCCCGCCCAGCCAGGCAGCTTTTGGTATACAGGTACCATCGTTACATTATTTTATTTTATTCTTTTTTTTAACTTAGGTTTGGCAGGGAAGAGTAGCTCCTCTCTAGGAGTGGCTCCCTACCTTTTTGCAACGTATGCCTTGCTCCAGCTATTTGTGGATGTGATATAATCCCTGGCTGGGCATTGTAGCAGGCTAAGCCCATCAGAGGCACAGATACTGCCCGTTTCTTGCCTCCTTAAAAACCAGTCAGCCCCCAGGAAATCTTCCCCCCTGGTTGTCTCCTCAGCCCACCGAGGCTCGAAAGACTCTTTTTCTACACTTGTCTGACACAATCAAAATTTCTACTTGGGTGGCAGAAATGCTGAATGGTGAAGGATCCCAGTGGGAGGGAGGCAAGGAGGAAATTAAACAGGAGAAAGGACTGCCAGAGGCCCAACAGGCTGAGAAAGAGAATTATAAAACTGGGGTAGGTCTGTCCGAAGGGCATGTCACCAGTCCAAAGCACATTAAGCACTGAAGTTTGTGCGAGACTTAATCCTTCCTGCTATAGAAGTGTCCCTTGGTGGTTGCTGCAGATCTGCGGGAATAAAGAGGAGGGATTTTTTTCCCCTCTCAGCAGACATTCATGGTATCACATAAGTACCAGATGATTTAATTTAATCATTCCTGCTCCAGCTGCTATTTTCTGTATGGAGGTGACAGTGCTTTAAATTAGGGCCTTGCATATAAAAGACCGGTGTGTTTAGTTTAATCAAATGTTCATTTCCTCATGTTATGTTTATATTAAAAGGCATCAACATGAATTTTCATGCTACCAATAGAGGCTATCTTACGGGCTACTCGGTGAAGTCCTCTTTGGTTGTTCTTCATCCCTATGGCCTCGTACGCTTGGCAGCCTTGCGGACTGAGAGGCAGCTCAGCCCCAGGCCTATGGTTTGAGGAAATATGCCCTAGAGAGCATGGTCCAACCTATGAGGAGAGCAGAGCTTTACACAAAATAAATTACTTTGGTAATTTGCCCTTCTGGAGATACTTAAATATGGGCTTGAGCCAGTGGCTGCTTAAGTCATTGGCTTCCGCAGTCACTGGATGAGACCTTTTCTGAATTAGTAAACAGGCAAACATTCACAGCAAAGAAACTGCAAGATTCTCCCATCACTCCATGTAATTATTATTTGCTCCGACAAGGGCAGGTCAGTTTTAATACCATGCAACATTTATGTAGTGCCTGATGCCTTGAAAACATTTTACGTACATTGGGTGCAGTACAACAATATTAAAACTTTGCCTTTCCATAGTTGCTTTTCCCCTGAGGCTCGCGAAGTGTTTAGCAAACATTAATTAGTTGGTCATCTTCCAAAGGCATGTGTGAGGTGCTCCTGGTAAATACTCTTTCCCTGCACACAAGGGGCCAGCAGGGGTGCTGAAGACTTAGGCCAACAGTTCACAACCTCAAGAGTCGAACGCCCACTAACTTGAGCCTTTATAAGTAGCCTGATTATATTTTTTTTTTGCAGCCACAGTGTGACTCCTGTGAGCATGCAGGCAAATACTGCTCCGGATGCATAGACGTAAAATGACCAAAAAAAAGAAAGACATCTGTTGCAAGGCATTTAAATATGTCATTAAAAAAAAAAAAAAAAAAAAAAANTTCACCTGCCAAGATCATAACACAGGGCTCAGACTGTCCTTGAGAAACTGATGGTGCCAAAAGTACAGTAAGCAAAGAAGGTTCTGTGGTCTCAAAGCTCCAATTCCTCACAGTAGACTTCTGCGCCTCCTTCCTAATACAGGTAAAATCCATGTCCACTCCTAGCTTCAAATTTCAGCACATGGCCTTTCTACAAGGCACGAGGGAAAAGTTTGTTCCTTTTGAAAATTCTCACATTTTAGATGAAAATACAAAAAAGGAGAAAAAAAGGGACAAAAATTCTTTTCTGACCAAAGCCATTCAATGCCTCTTCCTCTTCTGCTCCCTCTGGAAAGTGCTGACTTCCCTGGGTACATCAAAGCAATTTACAATTGGTATGTGAAAAAAACTTGATAGTACTTGAAACAGCTTTTGTGTTTTCTCCCTCCAATGCATGAAGAGGATGTTTTTTTAAAAAAAACCTATGTGCCAGTCCAAAACCCACTACCCCAAGCTCAGTGGGGAGCTGGCTGTGATCAGGCGTGCCTGCTACCATGACAGTATCCTATGACAAACCTCTCTAGATATTCAGATAAAGCTGTCTGCAATGAATCCTGGCAGGCGCCTATTCAAGGATTTCTTTCCCTTTTTTCCCTTACTCTATCTCTTCTCCATCTGGGAACACAGAAATTTCCCTAAGCCTGTTCACGCTTAGATTTAGTGAAGCCATCATGGTGTCATGTTCTGGCACTGCTTTGTGTCTTCGCTTTCCTCTACCCTTTGTAGAGCAGCATGGCACGGCTGTCCATCTGTTTATGATTTACTTCACACAATGACTTGGTCCCAATTACACTGATAAGCACAGTAGGTTATTTGAGGGCCAACTGGACCTCTGTAATGACACTCAAACTGTATCCAAATTGTGGGAACATTTCCAATCAAAAAAGGCCAGTGGAAAAACTCCACCGGGGCCTCCTTCAGGAGAACCTTCCTGTCCTTAATCCCAGGAAGGAAAAACAAAACTTTATTTTTTTGTCTGGGATTCCTCTGCCAGTATCAGGGTCTAAGTGATCTGCAAAAACTGAAGAGAAGACAAGAATAGAAACTGAGGTTTGGGTCTTTCTGATGTTTAAAGGAGTATATTGCAGAAGAGATTATAAAGAACAGCATCTAATTCAGGAGGCCGCATCTTTCATGGTCTCCTTTAGCACAGACTCGAGTCACAGAATCAGAGCAACTGTACCAAGGTGTACCAGCTGAGGATGGACCTGGCAAGCACAGCCATTTTGAGGGGCACTGTGTACTGCCATGGGTAGGAAGAACCTCTGCTCATACTGAATCACTCGCCCTGCTGAGCACTCAGGAGCAAGATAAAAAAAAAACCACAACTCAAAAAGCTGCAGGATGAAGTCACGGGGTCAGTAGTGAGAAAATACAGAATTCATTTGTAATCTGAACAAGGTCATTTCTAGTATGTTTTAGGATGATATAAGACTTTACAGGGAAGGCAAATGGAAAGTATTGCTCACGATTTCTTCTGCCTTATGAGTAAGCTGCTTTGGCCTTTATTTATTTATTACCTCACAGTCCCACAATGATCCTGGTGTGAAGACCAATTTGCTGTTCTTTCTCTCTTGCTTCTCAAGGATATTTTTGGTTCTTGAACCTAACCCTTTCCTGTCTCAGTTCCTGGCCACCTCACCATTTACCTCTCCCTATTACCAAGGAAACCCTTATTTTTACAATTCCCCACACCTCACTTCTGTGCTGTCATTTCACTTATGGCCACATTACTTTAATAGCTAGTATTTTATCCTTTCTTCTTTGTTTTCAAAGCTCTGTCCTGCTCTATCCTGTCACAAAAGCTCTGGGGTGCAGTGTGGAGACCCAGTAGAACCTGCCCAGCATGGTGGTTCCCACCTGGATTTGAGCCAGTCCTGATGCGAAGGACACTCAATCCAGATGCCACTGAGGTACAAAGGTAGCACCCTCAAAGCAACGCACTTGTTGAATTATTTAGTACTGAGGAGCACTTTTAAGCCAGAAAAGTGCATAAGCAATAGTCCGCAGCGTGTTCACTAGCAATTTTGCCCATATAAAATACCTAATAATAAACAATAATTCTTTGCCCTTTTTACCATGAGTTGTGGCAAAAGGATCTATGGATACCTATAGATGGGCTAATTTGGGGGACAGGGGGATTTTCCAAGAGTATAAAAATCGAGCACAGCTGTGGGCTTTTCCTTTAAAGGACTTGTCACATGCACAAGGGGCATATTCAGAATATTACCAACCTCGATTGCTCAAACTTTATGAACAAGGCCCCAACATACTTAGAAATTGGCTGGAAAACACATGAGATTTATGACAAATACTAATATTTTGAACTTCATTTGCCTTCTGGCTTCTGAACCGGGATTCATGTTTGCAGCTTTGCCTTTTCAACTGGAAACCTTTTTCCTTCTGTTTCGTTTTGTTTGGTTGTTTTTTGTGTTTTTTTTTTTCATTGGTTGTTTTTTGTTTTAATAATGAAAGATGAGATTCTGATTATACACCTGACTTCAGTGTTGAGTGATTTGAGAGAATACAAAACAAATACCCAGAGACTTGCGGCGCAAAGGCAGGATGCTGGTAATATTCCATTTACAGAGCACCATGGGCCATCCCTGCTTGCCCTTTGGCCATCTGCTACTAGTGCTCGGCTTGAATCATACAGACCTTTAAAAAAACAACAAAAAAAGAAATTCTACGAGGATGGGAACTTCACGTGAATAAACATCACATAAACATGTGCTGATCCCTGTGGTTCACTGCCCCTCAGAGTACCCACAGTAATGTAGCACATGTTTTTGGGGGTACAAAGGGTGGGTGGGTTATTGCTAGAGGGGTCTGAGGGATTAAGCATGCAAACTCCTCAGAAAAGGCTAAACTTGGTACCTTAGCAAAGCTTGACAGAGAACAAAACTGGAGCATGGAGACAAAGTAATTGGGGGGGGGAAGGGGAGAACTGTGCAGAGTCTATATATAACATTTTGTTTCTGCTGGGTACTGGTGTGGGGAGGTGGGAAAGGGAGGAAGTGAGGGGGAGAGAGGGGAAAAGAAAGATAAGTTTTGGTTACTGCTGTCATACACAGATCCACTTATCTATGGCTGAAGCCCAGACAGCTGTGTGAAATTTAATTAAAAAGCAAAATATGAAAATGAGCAAGAAAAAAAAACAGAGAAAAAAACAGGACTTCTTGCTTCCCACACCAGCCCTGATGTATAAATAGTAACTATCTGACTGATGAAGGGTGCTTATTATTTCTTTGACTTCTGTGCGTGTAAAGAAACCTACAATTCTTTCCAGTGAGCAAGCAAGATAATCACAAAGCCAATGGCACATTGCTGCTCTTCAAACTTTGCTGCTGTAGTTTAAGTACCATCATGCAACATCTTGGTAGTCCCAGTCATGCAATACCTGTGATGCACTGAAAAAAAATGGAGTTTGGATCAATTATGAAGGTTATTTGGGATCATATTTGGCCTGAATTACACCTCTTGTAAGAAATATGCTGGGAAAAACAGCAAGTGGATGCGATTCCCTTTTGCATTTCTTGCATACTTGGCCCTGCCTTCTGCCAGCGTAACTTAAAGCAACCTCGTGTTTTTCCCTGCCTTAGCTCCCAAGGCATTTGTGATGCAGCTCAGAAGAGCTAGAACATCTTGCACTTTTGTCCATACCCATTGCTTTTCCTAACACATTGGTTTCTCATGCCTTTCACATTACAGCACAGTAAGAGGGACTGGTATTAGCACTCTTGGCCTCTCTTCATGGGCTTACACATGTAGGCATGTGTATATTCTGTAACACATTCATCAATTTGAAAAGGTATAAAAATGACTGAAAAAAAAAAAATCAGGTCTTTAAATTTCAAAAGATTCAAAGTGTCAGTGCTGCGAAGTCAGGAAATTCATTCCAAGTCCTATTTATCTAGGTCAGGATGTGGGAAGGCTTTTTTTTTTGCGTTCTGCATATGCACGTCACCACTTTTGCTCCTTGGTACTACACAGGCTGGGAGCTGAAGAGTCAGGGGAGATGACGGCTTGCTCCCTCCTTCCAGTGCGCTTGGTAGAAAAGTCCTTTTTATATTCCTTATAATGGAATCTTGTCTAATCTCTACCATGAGATGCTTCAGCCAGTACATGACAAATACCGTGCTGACAGCCAGTGCCTGTACGTAGCTCTGCCACAGTGTGCCACATCACCACTGCCTCTTCTATAAACCAGAAGAGAAAAGCAGGCCGCACAGCAAGGAACAAGTTAACAAAAGGCTTCATTTATCTCCAGCTGATACCAACGTGACAGCGGGAAATGCAGGGGTCAGATTCCAGGCACATTACTGCGAGGGCAGGAGGAGTGCGGGGAGTAGCCCTTGTGTGGCAAAGCCATGGGGCTCACAGTCAGGAGGTCAAGTCCTCACGCAGCTTTCTAAGTGAATTTGGGAAAATCTCTTCCTCTCCTCCCGCACTTTCAACAAGTTAATTTTAAATATGAGATTGTGTGGATACTGCTAGCGTGCTCAGAGGTAGGCAACGTGCGATGTTCCTGTTCAAAGCCTGATCATTACATGGTAATAACGGTAACTATGCTACTTTTGAAAAAAAAAAAAAATTAAGTCATGAATAATGTAAATCTTGGCAGTTAATACTGATAGTATATAAAATAAAGGTAAATCTTGAACGGACTACTGGAACAGAAATTTTAAACATTCCTTCTGTGTAAATAAAGAAGTGAGCTTAACCTGCCATGAAAGCCTTGATTTAATGGCACATGCAATGACTGGTGGAAAAAAGTTGTAATGGGAGTTACACACTCACCCACACACCAGCAACAAACAGGCAAAGAAACTCACTGTTCGCCTACCTTTACATGGAAAAAAATAGTTGTAATTTGAAGTTTAAGGAATCTGCTTTCAAGGTTTATCTCTCTATGATGCCCTCATGTCCCAAGCAGAGACTGGGATCCGCAAGGATCCTCCCTGCTCCCCACACCTCTGACCTTTCAAATTATGCAAAGGAAAACGTGCAGGGAAACTGCTGCTGCTATGGGACCCCTGGAAGAGGAGCTGCATCAAAAGTGCTCCCCAAGCCGACATGAGGATGGGCTCCTGCTGCCATTGACAGGGTGCAGAAGTTGGGCTCATGCCACTCTAATTTCTTGCACTCCCCAAAATCCAGAGAGGACCCTGTCAGGACAAGGCAACACCATTCCACCGAGTGTGGCACTACCACCACATCTCTGTTCCAGCCTGGAGGGTGCTTCCCCTATTTGACTATTTTCTCCATCCTGTATTTTTTTTTTATTTCATCATGGCGAGTTATTAATCGGGTGACCCAGGAGTAATGGGGCTTCACGTGAAGCCGATATTACCACAGCGAGGGATGAAGCCGGCGCTCTGCTCGGCATCAGCCCATTCCCTCCTTGCTCAAGCTGAAAGATGGCTCATGTTCAGAGAGTGCTGCCTGCGGCTGGGCTCCAGACAGGACGCAGCATGCTTGGCTCGATGGGAAATGAAAAGGATATAGGCTCTTTTGTCAGCTCGACTTGGTTTTAATAATGTTTAAATATCTGAAGGTCACTAGATTGCAGAGTGCAAAAATCTGGCACCAAGGCCTGTCTCTAAGATTATCTAGGTTTGCTGAAGTAAGACAACAGAGGAGAATGAACCAAACTGAGCAAAACCAACAACCGCTGCTAAGATGTTATTCTTCTCATTAAGCCTATATGCTGAGCCGATAAAGAAGGCAGCATTTCCTGTTCCTCTTGCTGACAGTTCAGTATTAGGGCACAAAGACAGGTCACTGTCCTTGGTGATATGGTAAACAAAGATAAGAGCTGAAAGCAACAGAGTATTTTTTTAACCCTGGTAATTCACTCAGAATAAATTCCATTGTGGAGAGATTTATTGTTTACTTAGCACTCCTCAAAAGAGCTCCTCAGGAATGCAATCTCCTTCCCATGCACCGAACACAAAACACGTGTTTCAGCTGAGAGCAGTGGCCAGCCCTGCTCAGGGCATGTGTTACTCGTCCCTGGAACCACATGTACGAAATGTAAGTGAACCTGCTGGAAAAATGCAGCCCCAAAACGTTTGCCCAGATCTGCTTGTTATCCTGGGTTGGGAACTTAAACAGATGTCTTCAATGGGCAGCTGTTCTCATGAAAATGCTTTGCCAAAATGCCAACAACAAAAAATCCCTTTGCTTGCCTTTCCTGCTCTCAAAATGTCTGCGGCAGAGCAGCACAGGAGTGAAAAACATCGGTCTATTTTCTGACACTCTTCGCAGAAGAAGCATCAGTCTTCCCTCTAACTACCCCAAATAAAATTGCCCCATTCCCTTCCCCTCACAGCACATCTCCCCCAAGGGCAGACATATCATGCCACTACTGGGGGGGAGCGCGTGAGGAAGGCATCACCACAAGCAGCAGAAACTGTCTAATCTTTTCCATGTAATGGCTCAGCAGCTTAAAGTATGGCAAGAGTTTAAGCGTTTGCTGATTCGGAGCCTAGGGCATCAGACAAGCGTCTGCAAGCTGTGGGTGCTGCCACAGAAGTGGCTATTTAATCTCACTGCAGCTCCCCTTCCCACTTGGGAAGCAGCAATCAAATCTCTCCGGCAGATAGCCTGGGATGTCTCCGAAAGGTGCATTTGATAGACCTCTCCTAGCATTAGCAGGCAGAACCGCAAACACAACTGGATTAGATTTAGGCAAACTGCCCTCCAGAAGAGCATAGAGTCAGAATTGGAGGAACAACAAGGGATTTCTCATGGTTTGTGCTGTACATTTGACCTTCCCTACCTTTTCACAGGGCCTCGGGATTTCCACAGAGACAGAAGTCTCTTTTCAGGACACAGGGAGGTTTGTTGCAATGCAGTTCTTAAGCATGTGCTTACTGGGGACATCCTAGGATTGGCAGAGGTGGATTACCTATGGCCTTGGGATGTGCTGTAAAGTGGATTGTGAGTTTAAAATGTTTCTGTTTCATTTTCTGAAAGAGCCATAAGCTTAGCTCTTGCTAAAGCTTCCAACAGCATTCTTGAGGATAGATTTTGTAACCTGATCACACCTCCAACCCTAAATAACTCGACCCTCTATATTTCTCTGAGCAATTAAGAACTCTCTTCAGCTTGCCCAGCACTGCAACGCCCATAGGATGCGCATGTCCATATTCCTCTTGCATGTTTTCACATCACTGCTACTGCTGCTCAGTGGGTGCCAGTTGCTCTATTGCTCGCAGCAGGCATGTGCTTGCTCTTTTTCAGCTGTTCTCGTACCCTCTTTTTAGCAGCTCTCTTGCCAGAGAATCTGGCAACTCAAAATACAGAATTGAGTTCTGCTGTCTGTTCCAAGGCAAGTTTTTTCCAGGACCACTCGAAGATGCCAAAATCAGGGAGGAATTGTTTACAAAGGTCAGTACACACTGTACAAGAATGTCATTCAGCTTCTGATATCCAGGTCAGTCAGGGGTTATCAATATAAGCAGTGGTTCTTGTTGCAGATATCTTATTGCACTGAGACTGGTCAGCCCACAAAGAGAAGCTGAGTGGTCACAGAGTCCTGAAGAAAACAGCAGTAAAATTAAGTTATTTCTCTGTATTGTAGTGCACTCATGGGAAAGGAGAGATGTGCCTGCTTGGGGTCATTGCCCCCAAAATACCTCGGGGGATTTATCTGCTGCCTCCCACTCCTTGTTTCATGCACTTAATATCAAACCAAGGCACTGCACCCCCATATATGTTTGTATAGTATATAGCATATTTGTATTGATATGCTATTTGATAGAAGTGAGGAGCGGCATGTACTGATTGGTAAAATGGTACTGAGATTAAATCTTACTTTCAGAGGTGGAGGTAAATTCAAGCATCGCCTATTAAAAAATGTTAAGACAGCATAATAAATCAGGAAAATCCATGTCAGTACAAGTGCACTTTTACTAACCCCTTTCACTGGAGCTGTTTATCCCAACACAGGGAGGAGGAGAGGAAACAATATTACCACTTTTGCCAGGGAACTCTATTTATGCCACAATACATCTCAATGCACGTATGCAATAATAGGGCTCATAAATGAGTGCTGGTGGAAGAACCACACGATATGGCTGACCTGTGTAAATGTGAGGCTGCCAAAAACAATAACCAATGTCCCATCCAGAGAAGTACATGGAACACGTCCTACACAAATTAATGGCTTGGGAGGAGCCTTACCAACTGTCAAGGGGCATTGCTTCACCAATGCCACCAGTTCTCATGGACCAACACTAAAACACACACCCATACCTTGTCTGCAATTCCTCAAAGGGAACTTCTTTTTAAAAAGAAAAACAACTACAGACTTCAGTGCAACATCTGAAAAAACCCCACAGGAAATGGATGGATAGAATTTCTTCAGCCTTTGTAAGCCATTAGCCTATCTAGGCATAGGAGAGAAGAGGAATCAGCTCCCTTTTAAACAGCAGTAACAGAAAGGAGCCACAGAGCACATCCCCTGATGGCAGGCTTGCCTGATTTGGCTAACAGACTATTCTAGAATTTATATAATTACATCAGATGAGAAACCTTTGTAATTAAAATGAAATTAAATTATAATGTAAAGGCATTATATCAAACTAAAGACACTTGTACAGGAAAAAAGAAGTTATGCTGATAGAAGCAGTTTTATACTTGTATACTTCCATGGATGCTAGGAAGTTGCATGACATTAACTGCATTGGTTCCTAAATTAATATAGCTATCAGCTATAGCTATGCAATGTATGTAGACCTGTATAGCTATATACACGTGTACACCCACTCACATCCTGTTCCTCCTTCAACACGGTACACAGAAAATTCTGTAAGAGCAGTCATTTGAGTAATCTGTAATACAGAAAGGGCAATTTATATACCACAATTTCTATACATTATTTTTCAACAAAGATCTAATTTAAACACAAGACCAAAAAAGGATAGATTAATAAAGCACCCATCCACACAGTATTCACTAAAGTTTTCAATCACGAGCCACTTCAGAAATAAGCAAGTAGTCCTACATTAAGATGCGCACTCACACAAACACACATGCGTGCACACATGCACATACAAAGGAGAGACTAACAGTTATTTATATTTCCTACTTTGAGAGACAGGAAATCTCCCTTTGCATCTGCTTTTTTCTCACTAAGAAGAATAATTTTAATTACAGTTACTTGGCAGGAAGCCAATTTTGATATTTTTTTTTCTTAATGACATCTGTCTAAGCATTTTTAAACTTCCTGCTCACTGTAACTTCCTTCATTTTATAGACCAACACCCAGTTACAGAAAAAAAGAAAAGGGAGTAGCAAATGATTTATTCATTCTTCATGTTAACTCTTATCAGGTATATCAAGTGGTTCATTGTTCTGAGAACTGATGGTACAGAAAGCAGATTTACAGGGGGAATTTAGGACTCAAGCAGTCTGGGAAGGGAAAAAAAACCCAACCAAACACATGCACAGAAAAAAACAACAGGGCTGTAACTTAACCCAAAAACAACTCAACAGTTCCTGTAATGCAGACTGATTTTTTTTCCAGGACTAAAATGAGGGTTGAAAACAGAGCAAAAGTTGGGGCAATATAATTAAACCCAAGAACTTAACGGGTCATGGCCAGTGGGTCTGCCCGTGCCAGCTTAACTCCAGGCAAGTTTCTGCTGTATCAATTTCTTCTCTGGGCTTTGGCAGTGCCACAGTGGCAGAGGCTGGACTTGATGTCCACATCCCAAGCTGGCACAGCTATCTGCTTTAGTCAGGTAACTGGGATGGCAACGAAAACACCAGAGCTCCTCTAACAAAACTGACTGCAGAAAAAGCAAAAATTTAATTTTCAGACGCCGAGTGTTGAAGCTGCCCTCCCTCTTCTGCCTTTCGTTAGTTGTGGCTTACAAGACCCTCTTGCATGGCTTGCTGTTTTCCTCCTGTACGAGGAACGTGGTGAGCTGAGAGGTGAAAAAGAGGAGGCAAAAACACCGCCAGAGAAGAGCTCAATAATGCAAAAGGAGAGAAAACAGGAGAGCTGATTAAAAAGCGAGTACCTCAGGATGGAGAGAAAGAAGCAAGGACAGAAGCAGTGCTGGACAAGGTGGCAGGGGAGCTACCCCACCGGCGGTCACAGCTTTTCAAGGTACTTCAGCCTTTCCCTAAGGTGTATCAGGGTGCCAGAAGGCTGGGGCCAGGGCAAGGCTGGTGGCCAGGCTGCACCAGAAGGCAGAGTGGGAGAGCTGGCGAGCAGCAGGGAGAAGCATGTTTTATGCACCCTTCTTGCCACTCATTCCCTGCTCTGTTGGAGCTCAAGCCACAGGCGCATACCCACACCTGGCTAAGGAAAATCCCAAAGGGATGGGATTTATAACATGCATCAGACACGCAGCCGGCATTAGCTATAAGAGTATCTGCCTCTTGGCTGGCCTCACTGCTGGGACACAGGTAAGGCTAATGAATTGTTAATGCCTCAACACCAAAGCTGCATTTTCATTCTTTGCTCCAGACAACCTAGATTTTATTCTCTTGACTTGCATGTTCTCTTGAGCAGGGTAAATCGGCTTTCAGGATACACGAGCAACACAACGCAAATGACCTGGGGAAACGAAGTCTCCCTCTTGCACTTTCTGCCTCCGTGCAGATCTAACCTACAGACATTGTGAAAGCTCTGCAAAAGTTTCCATGTGATTTTTAATTTCCTGGTCCTGGCTGGAACCAGAACTGAGTGCTGGAAGCCTCCGGAGGAAAAATTGGTATTGTCAGATTCTGGCCTAATTTTCCAAGATTCAGGAGTTGCAAAGAATATCTCAGCTCTTTAAGTGTTTGGAGACTTCACTCTCACAAGTGGCTGACTGCCTTCTGACTTGAGTCAACACAGCTGGAAAATGGAGTTAAAAAAAAACAACCCGAAACCTCGCTGAAAACCAGATGTTGCCATTGAGCAGAGCTACTGTGCTAATAAAACACTAGCACCCCTGCGCTCCCCGAAACAAAACGAATAGCTCTGACAGACTTCCCAAACTGTTCTTTATGCCAGAAAGAAAGTAGGAGAAAAATATTTTAAGACTTGAAGCAGATTTCGGAGAGGTACGGTTCTGGTGCTGGCACCGGGATTACTGTGCTGTGTAAGAAAGATCCCTATTTTTAAGGGAGGACGGGCTTTGTTTGTTATTTGGCAGGAAGCGATCAGGACCAGAGATTGCAACATTATCCCTGGACCCGCGGCTGGCTGGATATGAATGATGTGTTATGTCGCATGGTTTCGTACGGTGGTGCAGAACACACAAATGTTGCAGACATGGGCCCGGTGTCATGTGCCACGCAGTTTAAGCAGGGTCAGGAGTTTACACGTACCCCCAGGGCACACAGTGCTCCCCCAGTGGTACTTGCATTGTGGTTGTGAAAGAAAACATCTCAGCGCCATCAGCAGCAAGGCAAAGGTTTTTGGGGCAATTTTGCTTTAAAAATAGTGGGATTTCTTTGCATACCCCCATCAAAGATATTTTTCCATCAATTGCATATGCCTCACAGGATGTAGATGCATTATGTGATATGATATATACACAACTAAGCAGGAATGCAAGCGAGAACTGAAAAACAACAGTGGTTTGTTTAAACACCCTGTTTCATCTCATCCAGCTAACATCCCATTATGAGCCACAGGGGGCCAGCTTTCTGAGGCCACCAAGATGTCAACAGTTGGAGGAAACATTCACTCAAATGCCCCTGGGGTTGCTTTGAAAGCAGTCACTGACATGACATCCACAGCCTTCTGCAACAGAAGCAGCAGCTCAGATTTGTTAGCAGGCTACTTGAAGTTGCCACAAACTAGAGAAAGCTCATGTCTTTGGAGAAAAAAGCTGACCTCCCCCTCTCTCTCCTTCCCATCACACACAACATCGTCGTCACTTCTTCTCCCTCAGCACAGCTGATAAAGGGTCTTCGGAGCTGAAGAAGAGCATAGACAAGATCCACACGCCACGTGGACGCAACCCACATGCCTCAGACCCCACACAAGAAGGGTAATGTGGGTTTGGTCTGAAACAGATGCCAAGAGAAAAATGAGTTTCCCTCCTTACACTGCTTTGTTGTGATCGAGCCATAAGACCGCTGGCAGTGCTGCCTGGTTATACCACTAAATTTAGGTGGAATCACAGACATGACTTGGAATTATACGAACATCAATGTCCTTATTATGTAGGTGGTTTATGTTTAGCAAAGATAGCAAAATTAAGGCCAAATTAAAAGTGCAAATATGGTGACATGTTTCAAATGCAGAGCTGTACGTTATTTATAATGTGCTGAACATATCCAGTGCTCTGACACACAACAAAATAAAAATACAGCACCTTTCACCTGGTAATCTCCAGCCATTTTTTAAAAAACAGACGGGGAAGCTGACTCATTAAAAAGGTAAAGTGTTTTGCGTAAGGTCACAGACCACAAATTCAGTGCTAGAAAAATCAGAATTCCTTAAGCTAATTTCCTTGCTTTGTCACCAGATAATATTGGCTACAGTACACTTGAGCAATAAATTAGACTTTAAAAAACTCAAGGGCATTAGCAAATTATAATTAAGCACACATTCTGCAGCGAGATGAATTGTTTTTATAATAAGAGGCAGCAAAAACTAGTGCCTATAAATTGCACAATGTAGGAGCATATTACTCCTTCTTAGAGAAAACAACAAATACTTTTGCCAGATTTTGATGATACAGATGTGTGTGTATGCATGTGCGTGTTTAGAATACAGTAAAAGCAATAACAGCCTGGCTGTGCTCACTGCTGTGCACCTTGATGGGGAAGATAAGTGATGCTAGATCCAGGAAAGACTTCAGGGCCTGGTTTAATTCAAAAATACATGGTATTTTTTACATTAGCACTGCTAAATATGTGAATTGTGTTTCCTGGAGTGAATGATTTAAGCACAAGCCCCAAAGAGACACCAACTGTCTTTGATAACTGCATAAACTGCATTGATGCTTAGTTATTGCTTCTTTGCAGTTACATGCTGATTGCAAAATCAGGGTGACAAAATCAGCGATGGCATACCATATTCAAACTTTGGTGTTTAAAATGAGATGCCAGATTAAGACAACCCTCACAAATAAATGTTCTGGTGTTAAAGGGCACTGAACACTTAAAGCTCTCATTCACATTGGTGGAGATTGCCGGCAGTTAGTTTTTCCAACAAACTCAGGCATCTATTTAGGTGCTTAAATATAGAGTTAGGGGCCTAACTTTAGACATCCGTGACTGAAAATACCATTGCTAAACACTATTTACATAGGCTGAAGCTGAAATACTACTATGAACTTTCCATAATGTCATGAAAAAGCAGGAGATATAATAAAATTCTAATAATATGTTCTCTTCTCTAATGCCCTTCAGCCGAGAATCTCAAACATCCATTAAGAGAAATATAAGCATGCTCCATTTACCACACAAAGAGGCTGTGGTCTTAGAGCAAGTCAGAAGTTAAGAAAAGTCAGAAACAAGGAGTTCAGGTAATGTTAGCCAGCACCCACTCCCCAAACAAGAAACCATCTTTCCCTTCTCTGTTCAGAGGAAGATGAGCAGCACATCTCAGCATGTCTGCTATGGTCCTTTCAAGAAGCCCAACACCATGGATGTTGGCTGCTATGCCGTAGGTCAGGTCTGAATGCACCCCAAAGTTGCATCAAAAGGGAACAATATTTTCAGCTTAGAGTTTACTAAAAAAAACCCCATACTGATAAAGTATATAATTGTGTTGCTCACTGTGCTCTACTGATTTGTTCTTAAATCAGCCCAAGCTACCACCTTCCCCTGGCAGGAGGGCTGGTCAAACATATGCTTCTGCAAATGATCCAAGTGCCAGCTGGCACAGGGTAGGAGGGGCAGTCGTGCACAAAAAGGCTGGCCACATCTTCTTCTGACTCTGAAGATGCTGTTATCTCTGTCACCCACTCCAGCTCTTATGTCCTACAACCAAGCCTGTGGCACGGTGGGTCTGCTTTTTGACCTGCCACTCTGCTGTGCAGCCGTCTCTTTTTCTCCAGATTAACCGTTTAGCTTCTAGTAGGGTGCAGCAATTAGGACAAGCTTGTTAGAGCTTCATGAGCAGTACTGTTGATTGAGCTGTTAAACTCCATGCTGCTCTACCAATCTCATAAACAAAGCCCTTGTCTGTTGGTACACCAAAAGTGATACACATCAGGGAGAGAAAAGAGCTTAAGGATGTCTCAGCAATCCTTTAACTTTACAGCTACACAGCTCCTTACATACTCCAGAAAGCCAAGATGAAGGTGTTTACACCCTTTGAAATCTCACCCTCTTCCCTTTGCAGGTGTGTGACCCGAGTTTCACTGCCAGGAGCCTGCAGCCCCAGCTGCCACACAGGCTCCCACTCAAGGTCATTGCTGGCACCTTCCTCCAGCTGGGAGGAAGGGCTGGGTGTGACAGGCCTCCTGCGTGAGGTCTCTGGGACTGACCCCCAGGTCAACACAGGAATAGCTGCAGCCCTGCCAGGCAGCCTGTCTCCATCCCAGAACACTTGAACTCTTCCTGTGGGAGCTTTAGCCCTGGCTAGTTCAGGGAGCGAACAAGTAGACCTGTGAGCTTAATTCAGCCTGTTCGCTGGCAGAGGACCTGAGCAGACACAAACCCAATGCTGGATGCAAAGGCAACATGCCCTCTGCACCCAGGAGATGGGACCAGCACCTGCTGCTACAGCAGCATAGGCCAGAAAGAGCGTTAAGCCCTCATTAACAGGGTGATGAATACCATCTCATCTGGAAGACCAACAGCATGATAAACATGAGAAGTTACTGCCTCACACCCCTGTTCTTACTGGTAGTTACACTGCCGCTGAGCAGGCCCACCACTGATAGAAACCGAGGGTTTGAACTCCACAAGCCTTGCAGATGCCCTCAAGCAGCACAGGGCTGCACACCAGCCCAGGATGGCTCTCGGTGAGAGCAGGGCTGCTCTGCATGTCATCCTGCTGCCCGCAATTAAAGCAAGGCAGTTTGGAGTGATAGGGATTGTGGATGCACAAGGGTTAGCCCTTCCTTTTCCCTCTTCTCCCTTCTGTTCCTCCAGCCTTCTCTCTGTTTGCCTATTAACAACGCACACATACCCTCTCAGTGACCAAAAGTGCTGCAGCAGAAAGATTGAATGAGACAGGGAAAAAGTGCTTTTGAAAATTCAAATACCCATCTTTTAATTATATAAACAGCTTGCCCTGCTGAAGCAGCAAAGCCAGGCATTGATGGGAATGTCTACTTCCATTTCACAGAGGAATTAAAAGATCACTGGCACCAGCCTTTGAACAGATGACCGCCTTCTCGCCTGGGCTGCTGGGGCTAGTACTGTGGGCATTGAGCAGCTGGCACTGAGCTTTGGGGGCTCAGACCCAGGCAACAACCACTTGACTTGGAAGCTCACTTCACCTGAGTAACCCCCTGGAGGCCCCAGATTATTACATGATGATATCATAAAATCACAAAATTCATAGAATGATTAGAGTTGGAAGGGACTTTAAAGATCATTGAGTTCCAGCCCCCTGTCATGGGCAGGGACACCCCACACTAGAGCAGGTTGCTCAAAGCCCCATCCAGCCTGGCCTTGAACACTTCCAGGGATGGGGCATCCACAGCTTCCCTGGGAAACCTTTTCCAATGCCTCACCACCCTCACAGTAAACAATTTCTTCCTAATAGCTAATCTAAATCTCCACTCTTTCAGTTTAAAATTGCTACTCCTCATCCTATTGCTATGCTGCTTGATAAAGAATCCCTCCCCATCTCTCCTGTAGGCACCCTTTAGGTACTGGAGGGCCACTATAAGGTATCCCTGGAGCCTTCTCTTCTCCAGGCTGAAAAATCCCAACTTTCTCAGCCTGTCTTCAGAAGAGAGATGCTCCACCCTCAGACTATTTTCACAACCTTCCTCTGGACCCACTCCAACAGGCCCATGTTCTTCTTATATTGGGTGCCCCATAGCAGAGTAGAGGGGGAGGATCACACTTCTTTTGCAGCCCCACTATCCTGCGTAAATGCATCCTTTTTCTTACTCTCACCCTGGAGTGGCTCTTACCTCCAGCCCCACCAGAACTTTACAGCCTTCAATAGAATCTCTGCAAGCCCCATGTTCCACCTTGTGTTGAGTGGGGGCAATACCTGAGGTAGCACCCAGCTGGCACCACAACATGCTGGAGTGGGAAGGATGCAGGACCTGCCCAGCAGCCTGCAGCAGGGATTTCCCTGGCCATTTCCAAGCTTGTAAAGACAGGCATATGACAACAGGGGCTGGGTGTAAACACTGCATGTTGCAAAAAGTTACAAGGTCCTTTACAAGGCAAAGGGCTTCCCCCCCACCATTTGCCAGTGTATTACAAAAAAATATTCTTATCTTGTTTGCGCTGTTTGGATAATGAAGAACCTGCACCCATTTTGTTTTTTACAATAATGCTCTCTCAAACCTCCACTGCTTTATTTGTGCACACATACAGACACAACATCTGCTACACAATTTTCTGGTGAAATTTCCGCTAGTTATTAGAGCCACCTCCACACCCACATGGAACAAGGAAATGTCATATAGGGGTTGGCTCTCCCAGCTGAGCTTTATTCCAGTTGTAAATAAAGTTATTAATACTCTAGACAGCATAAATAGCTACATATCTATTTTTAAGTGTATGTAATTATCAGTCTGCTAACTATTAGTTTGCTTCTTTAGACCTTTCCAAACGGGCTTAACTATGACACAGGCAGTATTTATTCCTCATTTAATCCCAGTTATTTCAATTGGAAAAAGGTGGCTGCAAAGAGGGTGACTTATCTGCAACACTCCAGTATCTGTCAGAATGACATTCTGATTTAATACGGAGGTTATAGGGCACGTATGCTTTATTATGCTCTGGCCATTTCAAGACACTTGCAATTACAGAATTAATAGTGTTGATGTTAGGAATTAGAAATAAACAATAGTTCATTTAATGATTGATATTCACGGAAAACAAGATTATCTTTAATGTAATTGAATAATTAGTTATTGATAAAGGGCTCATGATTAATTACAATTTACCTGCCTTAGCAGGATTTTAAAGAACCAGTCTTTCTTTTCAATGACAATGAAGAAATAGATAAGGAGAAGTTACAACTGTTAAATGCCATGATTTCAACACTATGATTATTAAAATTAGTTAAAAGATCTGAAAACACTTCCTAATACATTAAAATCAAAGCCTGCCTCAGCAGAAATGGTTGTCCTCTGCCTCTGGGCTATGTGTCCCTCCCCATTGTGAACCCTCTGGATCTGAGTGTGAAGCTTTGGGCCAGTGTCAACTGGCACAAATCAGCATAGCTCCTTTGAAGTCAGTGACACAAATAGTAAAAAATTGAATTTAATTGGATATTTGTACAGGTCACCGAGATTATTTACAGTTTGCAAGGCACCTGGATGCTGAAATTATGGGATCAATTGAAAAATACCAGACAAATATTTAACAGTCATTGTGTAATCGATCAGTGATGGCTGTATAATGATTGATTTACCTGACATCACATCACAGAATCACAGCTATGTTAACAGTAATTCAGGAAGGGCATAAGGAAGCAACCGTGTCTATGCAAGAAAACATGAAGACAGACGTTGCAAAAACACTGACCAGGTTTTAGCTCTGTTGCTTTCATTTCTGCTTGCAAAAGGGAGTATGAAGAGACTCCAATACTGGCTAAAGAAGCTGTTAAAGAAACACCTTCAGGTTTACAGATGTTATACGTCCTTTCTTTCTTAAGGGCATTCATTCCTTCTTTTTGGCTTGGTTATCAGTATCCCCAGTTTTAGTAGTCCTCCACCAGCTCAAAGACCTCAGCGTGCTTTTCAAGAGAGGTGAGGAAGAATGGCAGATTCATCACCACAGAGATTTCACCACTGACAGTAGAGCAGTTCTGAGGTGGATCAAATCATTTTAGCACAAAGCGTGTCTGGTTTTCTGGCTGTATTCAAGAATGCAAAGGGTGATGGGATCCCTTCCAAGAATATAAGAAAGGATCAATGAGATGGAAAATAAAGGTGCAAACATGATAGGTTTCCAAAGCCACTTAACCTGACTGACAAAAATAATCCAAATGAAGCTGATCCAAGACCTCTCCTAAAATTCTTTCATGCTGCTTGTCTTTGCAAGGCACTTTCTCCTTACTGAGCCTGCTCTATTCCCTGCATTTGGATGGAAAGGATTTCACTATGCTCCTTTCTTTGCTCCACCCCCTAAACCCTAATGCAGAGGTGTATCTTGCCCTTTCCCTCCCCTCTCCTCCCCAGAGCATAATTTAAAAAAGAAAAAAAAATAGAAAAAAATGTAATTTACAAGGTGGAAGTAATATAACAAATGATGCCTTATGGGGAAACCCCACTGCTATAATAAAGAACTAGTAGGATCTTGGGATCATTCTTTGTTGGGGAGGGTTAATGGAGGCCCTGCTCCTTTGCATCACAGTATTAAGCTTGACATTTTTAAAGGAAAAAGCACTCCCCACTAAAACATAAAAGGCTTTGCCTACAGCACTGCCTATATGTACCACTTCTCTTGCAATGCAAAGCTAAAGCATGGGAAGCTATAAACCACTCTGCAGTCACTGCCAGCAGACAAAGGACTTTCTTTAGAGAAAGCCAGAGACTGTAGTAAGAGTTAAAACAAATAGTTAAGATTATACAGCTCACTTCATTTTCCCTTAGGAAACTGAAACATCCCTTTCATTCCACTCCTGCTCCCCCTAATTCAAGTTCAATCCACTCATATGAAAGGACCACAATACAATACCCTTAAGGAAAACATATCCCAACTGTGATGCTTACTGTTCCTATCTGAAGACCCTGGAGGTCAAGGCTGTACTAAAAGAGCAACCACACAACACAGGAGCCTGGAGGAGTTAAAAAAGAATCCTTTGCAGCAGCTGTCCATGGGAATCTGAGGGAAACCTTGCGTAAACTGATGGCCTTGGGGAAGTGACCCTGGATCTTGCGATGGCAGATTCAACCATTGCCTAATGGGAGCTTCCTGAAAAATTAAATCTTAAGAAAAATTAGCGCTTGGAAAAGGCCCCCTTTTTATGACTTCCTCTGACATGGTAGGCTGTGAAAATATAATTTCTTTCTATGGTTTAGAAAGATTTCACTCACTATTAAAAGGTTAATGTGAAAATGAAAATCATTAAAAAGATACCCGTGCTCACCCATGTACTAATAACAGCTTTGATCATTAAAGATGAGTTTTATTTAACAAATGCCCTGTTACTGCCAGGACTTAAGATCTTGATCTCTTTTTCTTCCTTCCTGTGGTACATTATAATCGCAGCTAGTGATGTTTTAATTGAGGTTTCAAGATGGCTATGAAGGGCTGGGACACATTCCATGATCTGTGATGTCTTGGTAGTGCACGGAGAAGGAGTTTTCTTGGCCCTTTCAAATGAGGCTCTAGAGGACTATGCAATCATAGTCAGAAGCTTTGATAGTGACCTTAGGGAAGATCCAGGCTCTAGTACCATAGAGAGGACACTGGGAACCCAAGTACCTTATTCAGGGTCCTAATCAGTTCAATGGCTGTTTCACTGAAGGGCAATGGTCTACTCATCTGCAATTCCTGTATTAGGAAAGGAGTCAACATCTCTAACAGCAATATACAGTCTTTAACTAACATTGTTTTGTCAGTTTAAGACCACACTGCAACCTTTTGAGAATCTATGTTCTATTAGGTTGTTTGAACATTGTATTCTCCTGTAAACCCCAGATCTAGGGTGGAAATTCTCAGAGGTACTGTAGCAATAATCACAGGAATACGGATTGCAGCAACATTCCCTCAGGAAGTCTGCTTTGCTCTCTGGTTCCCATGCAGCAGGGAAGTGTAAATTATTCAAATGTACCATGCAGGAAAAGAGAGCTATGAAAATAAGTACAATTGTTATTTAAGAAGAGAAGGAAATAATGAAGAAGGAGCTTTTTAAAACACATCCGTCATTTTTCCACAAAGCAACAAGTGGAATTGGACACAGAATTACTTACTGTGAAAGTCTGGTTTGTCTGTTTTTAAAAAATACCTTTTTCAATCAGAAACACCAGAAAAATGGGATACAAAGCAAGTTTGATTGATTTTCAAGAGAAACAGCAGCTTTAAAATATGACAGTAACTGAGAACCTGTTCAAATATTTTACTAGCAGAGAACTCTTTAAATTTTAAAAGTTCATTTTACTTACAATCAAAGCTTTGCAAATTTGGGCTCACACCCATGATATACATTTCTCTGCTTGTTCTGGCACACAAGAGAAAGACAGGGAATTACAAGTGACCTGGCACAAACCTTCAAACTAAGTTTGTGACAGCATTTACAAAGCTAATGCTGTGTGACATGGTTAGCAGGTCAGAGGAAAGCAAACCAGCAAGTGGAAGTAAATGATGTAAGAGAATTAAGTTTAATTTGGGGAGGAAGAACAAAGCTTCAATTGCTGTGTTGTTGCCTTGAAAATAATACTGGATGGATTCAGAACTCTAAATGGAAGAAAAAAAACCTGCCAGCAGCAGCTGCACTTTACACTTGAGTAACCGCATGGGGAAACCAGGGGCAGGTCCTCAACCAGGGTAAATTGCCTTAGCTTTGAATGGGACCTGAATTCAGTGGAAGTCTATCTGTTCACAGACTTCAATGAGCTGTGAATTAGGCCCAAGAGTGCCAGGTTTCCACAATTTCAGAATGCTCTCTTCCTCATTAAAATGTACTTACTAGTGACAGCAGCCAGTGTTAACCTAATGAACAAAGAAGTTCATTACTGACAAAAAGTGCTAATGCATTTTTATGCACCACTCATGACAAAATCATCTTAGAAGAAAGCAGAGTGAGATCCTCACCCCTGGCTGGCTTGGACAAATTCTTGTCCAAACACTATGGAAGATCTCCAAACAACTATCTTGCAAGCCTAAGTGCAAGGACTACCTTTGCTGGGGAAACCTGGGCATCAGTGCTGTGGAGATTTTATCTGGCCTTTATCCAGAGACCTTGCTTTCACTTAAATTTCCCAAGGCTCTCAATATTAAAGGTGTAGCTCTTGCCCCCGGGAAGCTGACACAAGGACAAGGTACAGAGATGACATTATCCAGCTTTTTTACCTTATAATTTTTTAAGGCTTTTTGATCGCATCATCTTTGTCCTGAAAACCACACCAAGCTTCTTAGAGTAAGTCTATACTGCAGTTAAGGCCACTAATGTGGATATCCCTGCTGAGCTAGCTTTGAGCCAGCTAAGAGTAATGGAAACCACACCAGAAGCAGAAAGGTCAGGGAGATCTAAAACTCACCTGAGTACCTAGGTTAATGCTTACATAATTAACTTGTTTGTTGTCTGGGCCAAGGTTACATAGGTAACCAAAAAATAAGCAAAGCTTTTATCTTGGTTATGCAGCAGCCTTGCTATCAGACACAGAGTGGGTACATACCTAGCCCAACCCAGCATTTTTGGTGTTTCCAGGGTTTGTAAAGGTCTGCCCCTGTAAATGCCCCTCATTTGTTTTTTTTTTGCCCTGCAGCCTGTTGGCTTCTCATGGCGGAGACAGATGTTCTGCCATGAAACCAAGCATCATGTACATTGTTGGCCTTTAAGACATCTCACATGCAGCTGTAATATTATTTACAGGAGCAACAGCAAGACCCCATTGGCTTGTTCCACACTAAAGGGAGTCAATCATCCATCTTCAGAGAGAGAGACCAAAGAGGATATTTTGAAAGCCAAACCCAGTATGCAGGTTCCCAGTTCCCACCAAAGGACAGTAAGAAGTAGGCTAGAACATTGCTGGGAATGCTTCAAGGCTCAAATGGAAGCTAGCTTGCTGAACTACCACTTCAGCCTTTGAGAAGTAACTGGTCAAATGTTTGGCCCAAATCTTCTCAGCCCAGCACTCTGCCGAATTAGTCTTACTTTTAGAAACAGAGCATAAAGCGCACCTTGAGGTGCTTATCTCGGAGCTGCATAAGAAGGAATTACATGAAGGACAGACCACAGGGCATCAGGCTCACCAACTCCCAAATGGAAGATGAGTGATAACAGAAGGCAGTAAGTGAACCTTAAAAAGAGCTCAAGTCACCTCAGGACAATCCAATCCAAATGGTTGGAGAGGCTGAAGAGTAAGGAAAGATTACTACATCCAGCCACATCTTTCAGCTCTCCAACATGCTTTTAGTATGGAGCACACCGCAGGGAAAAGTAAAGAACAATGGTATTGCTCCACACACAAACCACCCAGAAGCTGGAGCCACCTTTGAGGCACTACTGGCCATTTGTTTGGCCCATGTAGTAATAATTAAGAATGAGAGATAGGACTCTCTTAAATACACAACAACAAACCCAAAACCCAGCTCCACCCTCCCAACACCAAACCCTTAAGCAATACTGGAAGAACTAAGAGTGTTAATTGCTCTACAACTTCAAGAACTCAACCTCGTGAGAGAGCCGCATTAAAAGATAATTCTGGCTGCCATCTCACAGCACTGTGCCGAGCATGAAAGCTCCATAACCTGCCATAAACACAGACAGGAATACAGAATTGCTGTAAATATCATCATGTCTCAGAGCAAAATCATAGTGACAGGCACTCTGGTCTGCTGCAGTTTACAATTGCATGAAATGGGGGTGTGGGTAGGGTACAGTAACAAATAACAGGTATAGATTTCAAAACAGAGAAACCCATTATTTGTAAGAAAGATGCAGGCAGAAGAACTGAAAGGCAAAATGTATTGATGGACGCTCAAGTCTCTGGATGTTGGTCTTATTATGCTAAAAAGCTCCTTTATCCCCTTTTCCACAATGCCATGTTTACTTAGCAGGCATTAAAAAAGGAGGAGAGGAAAAAGGGTAAAAGAACAAAACCTACAATGACTGAAGCTAAATTTATACGCACAACAGAGACAGATAAAGCATCCCAGGGGACCTTATCAGTTTTACACAATAACCAACAGGCAGTTTCCTGTATATAGCAGCTTAAGGTCGGAGGATGTTTATTAGAGGCAGAGGGGAAAGGAAATGCAGTATCTTTGACTGACACAGTGTGGATATACAAGAAGTGCTATTTATGCTTTTGACTTGAATAAGTACCACAGTGACTCATAGCTGTCTTGCACTTAATATTCCAATTAGTGCTCCAGGAACGCTGAACACCACTGTCCCAAAACTACGGAGCTTGTTTACTGTTCCTGACAAGAAATATTAGAGGGTAATAAGAATTCAGTCTTCAGTCCATTACTCTCTCTCAGTTAAGAACTGCTGGGATAGATTCACCTCTTCCCACCCCCTTTGATTTTTTAAAAAGAGACATTAATTATTAAACATTTGTATCGTGTCCAGTGGGAATCCAGTCTAGGTTTGAGGCCACACTAAATACAGCTCCGTGGTGTGCTAGAGAAATCAGCTGTCTGTGTGCTAATTCTTTTCATTCCTGGAAGCCTTGTAACATAAACAGAAGAGAGGTAGGCATTTGGCCCACTGTTCTTCTATGAATCAACCTAATATATTACTGAATCTGGAATTTTGGAAACACAACAGGCATGAGGAGGGTGGGAGCAGGGAGATCACGCTTAAACACAACTCTCCCTGCTATCTGGCTATGGTGAGGAGCTTTAACCAGAGGTGGGACAGCAAGATGGAAAAATTAGGAACATACTGAGTATTTAATAAAGACCCTTCCCTAGAGAGGCAAGCAGGCATTCAACATGCCATGGTTACGCTGCAGTGAGCTCCAAGAGGAGGTCTTCTGGGCTCCATCAAGCTGATTTAACTCTGCACTGTGCTTGGGGTACAGCCACGGGTGTAACGTTTCGGCCTCAGAGGGGTAGCAGAGCACATGATGCTTCATGTTTCACGAGGAAACAAAGCATACAGAGAAGCATCTCAGAAAAACAAAGCAACGTGCTGCTTGGCTGCAAGAGGAGAGACAAGAAGTCAGTGTCTGCTGGAGACTTTGAAACTAAAGGAACAATATTTCATTTTAGGAAACATGAACTACCAAACGTAACCAAATGCTTCCTTCAGTCTCCCCTCTGTTGTGAGACAGTAAAGCATAATTACAATTCTCTTACTTGCTCTTTAAAACACCCATTGTTTCCCACAATTCTTTACAGAAAAACAGAGATCGTGCTGTTCTCAGGATTTTACCTGCCTTGGCAGAGGAGACAACTTCTTTTGTGGCAGGAAGGACATAGCCCCTGAGGTCAGAGGCACACAGGATTTTCTGACTCCTGACAGCCTCAAGAGGGACACAACAATGAAGGCAGGGACAAGGGTGAAATGGAGCAACCACTTTTTTCCCCAGCTCCAGGATTATACAGGTCTGCAAATAAGAGAGGGCACGTGCCACTCTCCTAGAGGAGGTGTGAGGCTGTACACATTGTACATCTTCTGATAAAATTTGCTAATGATCACTGTCCTCTGCAGAGAACAAAAAAAATCTCACCCCATCACCCTGCATAGAAGGACAAATATTCACCATTTGCACCAACTCCCTTTTACCAAAGCTTATGTTTGAAACTGCATACAGTTTAACCATATTCAAATATACATTGGTGCAAATCTGTCTGCCGGACATGAATCATGCTTCCCCAAGTCCATCTGGAGGTGTATTGAGGGGAGGAAAGCTACAGCTGGACATTTTATAAATATTTCAAGTAATAACCCCAGCAAATCAGATAGAAACTTACCTACCTTGCAGAAGAGCCTCTGCTCTAATTAGGAACACTGACTTGCAATCATAATTCTTCACTATTGAGCTGCACACTGTACAATGAGTCTTGGATGTTCAGAGCGGTTATTTCTGCAGTACATTTCCAAGGAGAGCACATCTCCCACCTGGATGTCATGCAAGGGGCAGTCAAACATCTGAGATTCAAACAACTGGGCATACTGGTATCGTACAGGTATCACTGTGTACTAGATGCATAGCCATCCTGAAAGTCCGAGTCTTATTCAAGCACTTAAATGGAAAAAAACTTTCAGAGTCATGAAGTGCAGTTAGGCAGACACCTTTCTTGATCTGGCTCACAAGCTGGACATCATCTGGGTAAAAGAGCAGCAGGAAGGAGCTTCAGGTGAGCCTGGAAGCAGCAGCGTGGTCCATATCTTTAGTCCACAGATCAAGTACTCCAAGAGGCCCTGCCACCACTTATGGCCTGACAGGTCCCTCTAGGTTCAAGTCTGACCTCTATATTAGTATCCTGCAAGGATCGATTCATGGTAATCTGTAATGTTTAGGCAAGTATTTGTACCATGGAAAGTCACCAAACAAATGTTCGGGAAAAAATCTCTCATCCATTGCAGATGCCAAGCAATGAGTTGAAGCCACCTCTACTGACTATTTTGGAAAGAGTAGGCAGGTTGAATTACTGAGCAGTTGGGTTCAGCTGCATGTCTCCAGCTTTCCAATCAAGGGAGAAGCAATGCATGTCTCTAGCTATGTCCAAGAGCTCAGCCTTGAGGAATACAAAAGCAACAGCACTCTTGCCCTGCACAGGCCTGCTTTGAATAAAAACAGGGATACACTGTATTGAAATGATTGAGGTTGGAGGTGGGAATGAGTTCACTGAGAATCATATGGCTACAAAAAGGGTTTGACATGCACAGCCTTCTGTACGGCACAAGGGAGGGAAGACAGGTGTCTCATGAATTATGAGTAAAGTGGGACAATTTAGGGAAAGTTTTAACTCTAAAAAAAAAAAAAGAAAAAGAAGAGACCAAAAGCCATTAGATACATAACCTTGTAGTCTAATATGGCCATAAATTAACAGCTGCACTATATTATGTAAATTTATGTTAAATTATTCACTACCTGTCACCGTATCCCCATAAAAAATCTACGTACTGACATTTACGAAAAATGACATCTTCTGATAATAGTTTTGCTATATATTTCAGTGGCTGCAATTGCCTTTTAACCATCTTGACTGCTGCTGAGGCAAACACTACTGAAACAGGGAGGCTTTAGGAGGTTTAATGAATTCATTACTATTCACGGATTCACCCTCCAGGAGGGCACCGTCCATGTAAACTGGTGTCCTCAGGGCAGTACACTTCTTCCTTTAGTTTCAGAACTTGCTGGAGAGGAGCCAGGAAGGATCACACAGGTCCCTGCATCTCTCCAGCTATGAGCTGAAATAGGATATCCTGAAAAAAACCCTCTAGCTGGACCCATTTTGTATTGAATGTGCTGGCCACTAAGAATGGCAGGGCCATGTTCAAGGGGCACACAGCCCAGCTTGTCCTCCTTCACCCACACGGAAGGAAAGCAATCACCCAGTTGTGGAAACCTGAATCACAGCCCTTCTTGATATGAGATGTTTCCTGAATCATGCCTGGCTTGAGATGGTCCTTCAGCTTCCCAGCTGTGTGCTTCTGACTGTGACTGATATGCAAGTGGGGACACCCCAGAAATCCTGACTGTAGCAAGACACAGTACACAGGGACACATTATCCACACTTGTTCTAAATAGGACATGCAAAGAGTTGTGTGTGTCTCATCTCATTCTCCACAGCCTCCAAAGCAGCAAAGCACATGCAGCTTCACTGCATCTTAAGTTTGGCACCTATGTTAGAAATGCAGCTACCATAGGCTCCCTTTTCTCCTAGCCCATAGGTAAAGAAAAGTCTGCAGGGGATCAGTCAGGCCTTAGGACAGAACACATTTCCCTTTATATGTGTCTTTCCCAACCTACTTCAAAGGGAGCCCATCATGTAGGTCCATGTGAGCTGCACACAGGTTTACTTGCCTCACGTTGCCACGCTGCAGAGATGGTGGAGCCTGAAAAGCAGGCTTACGCCCTCCTCCTCCTCCTCCTCAAGGGTCTAGGCTAACAACTCTGGCTCAGCCCTCCAGTCAAGGAAGGAATCTGACTGGTTTCCCTATCCATTTGCTAGCTGATATCTAACATCCAGCTTATGCACCAATGGATCTGCACACACAGAGCAGCCACTTGCTAGAGGCGGCTACGTTGTGACTTAAGGTGGCAACAGCCAGCCGCAGTTCATTGAAAGACTCCTGCTGATTAACTTTGGGCCAAGCCAAAGATAAGGAGGAAAGCTCTGAAGTTCACTTAGAAATGGGAAAGAAAGTCAGCTTCTTCTGCTTCTTCCTGATAAATTTTGAGTATAAGCTAAGACAAGAAGCAGAGGGAAAAAGATAAAAGAAAATTCAGGCACCCTCCTATTAAACCAAAACCCAGGCAATATACTACTAATGTACTGTCCCTAGTTTGACCTTGCATTCTGCTCAAAAACATTAAGCCAGCATTTCAGAGATGGGAGAAAGGAAGAGGGGATATATGTTAACGAAAGAAAGAATGGAGGGAGGGGGAGGGAAGGCAGAAGAATAAACAAGCTTTTGCGACAGCAGGAAGCTCTCTCTTAATTCTGAGATAATGAAACGCTTCTAACCAGGCCCAACTGCTGAATATTACAAGAGCCATCATCTCGTGTGGATTGCATGCAGCTTTATTTTCTACTCCCCTGCATGGACTGAATATGATTCACAGCACAGTCACAGGAAACAGTCATTACTATTTATTTGGAGCAAGATGAATGACTGCTCTAAACAGCATCAACTGCACCTGTGATAGTGCAGAGAATCTTTTTTTATTAAGCATGCCCATGCCCTCTTTTTACCCCTTCTTCTCTTCAATATTCTCTTCACAAAGATCATTTTATTACAGTGTTGGCTGTGTAGTTCCAAAAGGGAAGAGGCAAATTTACAATGATCATTAGAGAAGATGCAGAAGCATGGCAGCAAACAGCAGCTTCACCACTTCGTGAGCACAGAAACATCCACACGTCATGCACGTCACACAAACAAACACAAAGAGACAATTCATAAAGTAGAGCTGGTTAAAATACAATTATAATGTTATAATATGCCTGGCTGTGGCTGAGCCTCCTCATCCCCGTTTCTTACTTTTGCTGTGGCTAGAACATGTCAGAACACTCCAAACTCATTCTGCTTCAGCTAGACCCCGAAAACAGCTCGTCTCCCTCAACCCCCAGTGCAGATCCTCCGTTTTTCTTTACACGAGACTGCTCACAATTTTGCTGCAGCAATTTATCTCTGGCTACACAGAGAGGTGAGCAGCCTGCTCCCCAGCTTGCTGCTGCTCTTTCTCCTGCTGTACTTCTGCAGCTGATTCTGAAGGCTCCCCTGGCCCCCAAAACACTGCACTGATGAGGTGACAGGGTCTCAGCTAATTCCCACCCCACCATTATTCCCCCACTTCAGCAGTCTCTGCCGAGGAAGGTATGCTTTTGGACTGCTACTTTGAATTTAATATACTCCCTCGTCTATAAGCCTTTATTGCCCAAGTGCATGCACCTGATGTGCTTATAAAAAATGTCCTTGCTGGCAAAATCCTCTTAAAATGGCACCGCTCTGTTTTCTGCTGGTTTCAGGCCAAAGCTGAGTAGAAACTAAGGCCATTTCATCCCTCTGCTGTAGGTATCAGTGACTCAAGTACCTGCATCCTGTGATGCCATTAAAAGCTTCAGGAGATTAAAAGTGTGGGTTTTCTTGTTTATCTAACAAAGTAAGGTACTTCACGTAATAATGGATTGCTCTTGAAAACTAATACTCCTAATAGCAGTGAACAGATGCACAGACTGGATTATATTTCCATAGTGAACCTGGGTTCTTATTTTTGTAAAATACGCGTGGCCCCTGGATCAAGCACGATTTCAGATCACAACACTTACAGGAACGTCCTGTTTCTATATGGTCACTCTTAACGCTATGCGTGACTGACACAAAGAAAGCTCCCTGACCAGAAAGGGAGCAATGCTGAGTCCAGCACCCTCATGCACAAGGGAGAGTGCGACCAGCACCACAAAGGAGGGCAAGAAGGAAGTACAGAGCGTGGAATAGGGGACACATAATGGAGGGGAGAAGGAGCGAGTGAGGATTTGCAGTGATCTGTACTCCGTTTACACCACAGCCGTGTGGCGATCTCTTGTGCATCCGGCACACAGGTACTAAAGAAATTGGCATAAATAAAAAGATGATGGGAATAAAGCAAATTAACAGAGTTAATACATAAACCACTAAAAACTGCTTTTGACAGACTACAGGCTATAAATGTTCCGCATCATTGCATTGCGTGCTTTTCCCCAATTGGTTTTAAAAAATCTCTTAATACTGCTTTGCCTATCATCACCTAGCAAAGGACTATAACAAGACAACATACTTTCCAACTGAGTTGGGGTTGCGCCTACCTTGGGCTCAGTAACTGTAATCAGTGCCCTTCAAGGAGAGAAGTACAACGCCCTCTCCTCTACCAGGCAGAGAGCTCTGCTCCACCATCCACAGCAACAGGCTTCGTTGACCAAGAAATAAGGACTCTCATTTTGTTTTTGTAAAAGTATGTAGAAAAGCAGAAGCAGTCTCCCATCAGATAGGTTGAGAAATACATCATCCCTAGCATTAGGTCTGTTCCTGATTCGAAAGAGAACATCTTATTTAAACACTGAGACAGGAGGACCATCAAAGGCAGTCCCAGTTATGGTACAGCTTGTTTTGCAATACAGACACTGGCTCACTAGGAACTGATTCCAAACTATTATCATTTCAGTTTTGCCTTTGATAGCCATTAGTCAAGCAATACCTGGGGACAGATTCTCCTCTTGGTTCTAGCATAGTAAATCCGCGAGTGGACTAGGTTATTACATATTTATATCCCCAGAACTGAGAGGCAGGTCTCATTTTATTATTTTGCAGGTGAAGCATGGGAACAGCCTTGCAGGGTCTGTGAGGGAGCAACTCCTCACAGACAGAAGTAGGATGAAGCCATCCATGCTTGCAGGACCATGTGGAGGGGAAGCAGCTCCAACCTGGCCAGGGAAAAATCTGTCCCACATCCTCGGTGAGGGGTCCTTCCCAGGGGACAGGTCACCATCACGCCAACACGCTGAGAGCATCAGCATCCATTGAGCTTGCCATTGCTGTCAAAGCCCTCCCTCCTCAGCACTATCAGGGCAGTGCCTTCACCACCAAATTATTTTAAGCAAAAGCCAGGGTTTCAGGCAGAAAGCACTTCTCGACTTGTGAACTCTCAGCCCATGAGCAGAGTGAGAGCTGTGAAAGATTCATGGCTTTCCCCCCTGCCTCTGGTGTTTAAATGATTAATTAACAATTTCTAGAAACCAATTCACAAAAGGAGAAAGGGCAGATTTTCAAAACTATCAGCTTGTAAATGGAGCAGAGCTGATTCTCTGGCAACTCTTCTAACAAGGTTTCTTTTTTCACAGTATTTGTTTTATGCTTCCTAAAGATCTGTCCCTAGTCTAAATCCCAGCAGGGGGAGATGCCAGTGGAGTTTAATTACATTCCACCTATGGGGAACATTCAGGGAACAGGGCTCTGAAAAAAATGCCACAACTTGGTCTAAAAAACATAATTTGAAAAAAAAAAAACAACAAAAAAAGGAAAAAAGTAATCTGATTAAATCAATTATATGAATGTACTGTGTCTCCTAACTATAGGTTTAAAACATTCTCTTCTTACAAGTCTCAAGGCAAAGAGCCAAATTCTCTGTGAAGCAAACAGAGAATTTATATCATCAATTGACAGCAAACATTCAGCATTCAGGCCTATGGCTTAAGTAAATAGTTACGAGAGGTGGCATTTTAAAGGGTTTTGCTGATTTCTTTTTTTTTTTTCTTTTGTTCTTTTACATACACTAGACGTGCCATGTGCTGTGGTGAAAATCCTTGTGATTTGGGACAGGTTTTAGAGCTTGAACAGGAGCTATTGTTAGTGTTTCCAGGGATTAAAACGGGTCCTGTACTCCTGCTGGTTGGGCTGCCCGTATGTACACAGCACACAAGAGCTCACCTGGACCCCAGCAGATGCTGGAAGTACACCTCACCCAGCCAGGAGGGTGGGCAGGAGTCAAAAAAGCACACATTAAATGTGAAATGGAGACTCACTGACCTGCAGCCATGTCATGGGAACCCATCGCCCTCAGCGTGAGTGTGAAGGAGAGGGAAAGAAAACTGCAGGCAGCCTCCTTCAGGTATAATTCTTTAAATCTGGACAACCCATCTGGCTGAAATCTCTTTCTCTACAGGAACCGGGCAAATGACTCCTGTGCGTTCAGCTGGGACACCTGAATGGTGGACTAGAGAGTGGAGGAAAAATACAGCATTCAGACCTGCAAAAGAAAACTAGGCTTTTTCACCATTCTCCCTTCTGGTACTCCTAAATCAGCCACCTTGGTGTTCTGCAACCAGCCGCAATAAGGCTCAACCTCAGTGATCAGACAGTAGTTCCCATGAGGGGCTGCAAAAGAGATGGAGAACTCCATTTCTCTGCCGACTATCCGGTCTGAGCATTATGTCCTGCTGTACATGGTGGAGAGACTTTCCACCAAACAAGCACTGAAATATTTAATCATTTGAAACATTCAAGTGCGACAAAATTATCAATGAAACTAATTAAGAATCTTGAGATAATAAGCACTGATGACAAAATGTTCTACTCTAGTGCCTGCCATCAAGCAGTCAGGATTTATAAGATCTGTCATTTATAAAACTTATGCCCTGAAGGATCTCGGTGCACTTTCAAAATATGTGCTTCCACATGCAGATAGACCTGCTCCCCAAGGTGAGTCAAACTATTCATGCGCACCCAGCAACGGTCCCCAGATTAGGGATCAGGACTTCAGATGACGACTATGGAAATACAAGTATATATGGCATCGCAAGCAAAGAAGCTGGGAAGCATCAGCTTTGACGTTGGTGGGGCTAGGTCCTGAGGTCTCACCCAACCCGGCTTTATCAGTGAGACCCAGAAGGGCAGGCCATGGGAGGGTGAGCCGAGAGCATGCAAAGCAGATGTGGGGAAGGAGAAGGTCATGGATTTGACGAAAAGCCGTGGCACCGGCGTTTTATACCCTGGGATTTTACAGCAATTTAGGACAGGAAGTGAACCGGTGTCAGGCGATCGACGCTGCAGATGGGTCTTTAAGCAGCCAACATGTAAATGGAGTTTGGCAAAGATACCGTGACTAACAGCCTTTTTTTTTTTTCTTCTTCTTTTTTTTTGGTGAGAAATTCCATTTTTAGATACAGTTGGAGAAATGCTGCCTTCTGCCTGCTAAGAGCAGGTGTACAGATGTCGACAGCAAGTTCAAATGAGTGCCAGGTACTCAAGAGTTGTCACTGGGTATGTAAAGCTGCCGAACACCATACTCAAGCTTTCGCAGGAGGCGGGCTTTTTTGCCCAGGTTTCTGACAAACTGCTTCTCTAGCAGACCCTCTCCCTGGGCTGAACAGCTCAGCGGAGCCTGATATTTATTTTGCCTTTGTTTCGAAGCTAAGCCCTCTACGCCAGGCCAGCTTCTAAGAGAAGGAAGCGGCAGGTCTCTCTGACTCACCGGTGCGGCTCCAGAAGAGCTGCCCACGAGACAGGTACAGCTAATCTGAAATGACGCCTGGTAACTGCAACATGTAATTTCAGACTCAAGGCACCAATTTCCCAGTCAGTTTGTAGCTACACTGTGTTACCATAACGGGTTCTCTGCACAATTATCACAACACTTAGTAAGTTATTCATTTCCGGAAGAGCCAAGAAACATTCTAAATTATTTTCACGTTAAAGGAAGCAGGCATATCTCCCCTCCAGAAGAAGCAAATAGTAAAGTTCCCCCCCCCCATTGTGTTTATCGGTAATGTTTCACAAATACTATTCTATCATTAGCATTAAAATATCTTTACTTCAACAAAAATGTAATAAACAGGCAAGAATTTAACACCCAGGTGTGTGTGCCTTTGTGGCAGTGGTATGCATCAGGCACAGACAGTCTGAATATTTTATACATCATAATTTTTTTCTTAAATAATTAACTAGCTTTAACTAGTGCTTGTCCAGTCCTACCAGTGCTGTGGGTTTAACTGCATATTACATTTCCTAGTGTTCCTTTGGAGGCTCTGCTTCTCCCTGCTCCGAATCCAGACAGAACGAGACCATGAGCACTGCTGGATCTTTAACCTCAAGATCTCTTTCCAGCTTCACTCAGAAAAGCAATATGAACCCATTTCCTACAGCTTTCCCTTCTGCAGCAAACCCAAACAGCCCCAGTAACATCTCACGTGTGCACAGGGTGGACCAGCATTCAGCCCAGTATTAGCACAGTGGGGAAACCTCCCAGTTCCAGCTGGCAACATGGGCTCCTTTCATTCTCATTTTGCCCATTTCAGTCCAGAAATGAAGAGGTTAAAATGCCATAGCTTGGTTTGATTGCCACACTGCTGACAGTAATGCAGAGCTGGACCAGCAGACAAGGGGTACAGCTCCACTGAAGAGTCGCACCCTTTGGATAGCACCTTGAAATGAAATCCTTTTTCCCCATTGCTGATGTGGAAAAGAAAGTTCTTCCACGAGCTTCTTGAAAAAAATCTACTACTAAGGGTGACCTGGTCTATAATTACCATTCCAGAGTATGGCCCAGTGTTGAAGGATATATAAGTCTTCGTATATTCAGATGCAGAAAGATGCACGTTAGGGTTTAGTAGTGTTTGCCAATGCACTGCTTAGAATTTGCATATCTGGCTGTGCACAGCAAGTGTCTCATGGCTACCACATTTATCTGCAAAGTCAGAGCATTACTGGGATTAAAATTTTTACTTCCTTCATCTGAAACACTAAAAATATAAAAGAAAGTATTCAGATTTCAATTAATTTTCAAGCAATTACTCCAGCAATTAGTTTTGAGTTGGTGGGAGTTTAAGAGATCCGGTAACATTGTTTTCCTACAAAACAAAACCTTAACCCCCAGCTTGTGACATTACTTCCCATCTAATTTCTCTTTGTATATTTATAGAACTATAGAAAGAGGAAAACAACACATTTACAAAAAGATCTAGCAACACTTAGAAACACTTAACTCCACCAGCAACTACAGCACTTGAAATGAGCACACTGAGCAAAACCAAGTCTGTGAGATATGGTTGGTACAGTTTCACTATGCTGGAGATTCCCTTTATAATATTCTGATATCCACATTTGCTAAAGAATGTTAATAATAATAATAAAAAAGCCACTAGTGAATCTCTGAAAATATGCCTCCATACTCTCCAACTTCTTTAAAAAAAAAAAAAAAAAGACATTCTATAAAGCAAAACTTTAGGAATTTGCAATTTTAACATGGGAAAACACAGGCGTAATCACTGCAGTCTCTGATTACGGACATGTCATAATAAGTAGAAAATGTCCTTCTTATGCAAAAAGTCTTTTGTACAGCAGTCACAGAATAATGGAAGTTCAGGGGAGTCTGAGGGTAATAAATTAAAAATGGGAACAAACCTAATCTTTATTTAGAAGAAGGATAATTAACTATTGGAAGTGATTAAATTAAATTATGGTAAATTCACTGTTGCCAGAAAGGCTTAGGGTAGAAGCAAGATGACCCTTTGTATGACATCCCCAGCCCTGTTTACACACAGTATCAAGACTGGTGACTGAGATGAGTCCTTATGGCAGGAATGAGGATGAAATCAGAGCTCAATTCCAAACGCTGCCAAACATGGAAAAAATTCACTTCTGACTGTTATGACCTGGATCTATCTATGGTTTTCTTGTAAAATTGGAGCTAGGAAAGAAATCAGGATGCTCACTTTGCACCAAGTTTCTGTGCCCTTGCATTGTTCTCCATTTAAGTGCACTGCTAAGGCTCCACTGATAATAAAAGATTGATTTAAAAGACCATTCTACAACCTAAGCAAACACTGAGCCTGGTTAATGTTACATATCATATCCTCTTGTCATTTACTGCTACTCTGCATGTTTACTGTGTCTTTCACTCTCTTTCAGTACCAGCTCCAATTTACAGCAGAGCAGCTGGTCCTCTGGGGCTGAGTCTGCAACTGCAACCCTCGGCCCAACAACAGCAGCCTCTTGATTATAGAAGCACAGCGCTCATCTCACTCAGGATCTGAACCAAAGCAACACCCTCCCAAAGGTTTGGGTCAAGTCTTTGCAGATTTCCTAAATGACAGGTATCCCTATGTCACTGTACAAGCTGAACTTAAAACTCCAGTAGACTCCAAACTTCAGTCCAACAGAGAATATAAAAGAAGGCAGTGTGAACAAAAAAAAAAAAAAAAAAAA